>CM032626.1:15555221-15982721 GCA_019097785.1 Fraxinus excelsior
GTGCGCCTGCATGGCCATCTCCCGTGTCATTAGAACTGGACTCATCTTGCTCTGTGGCAGAGGGCCCCTCACGAACAGGCTCCTCGTCTGAATCTGTTTCACTATTTCCAGCTCCTCGAACAGGCTCCTCGGGTGAATCTCTTTCGGCATATCCATCTCCTCCACTAAGTTCGTCATCAGCTTCAAACTGTGCATCCACGACGGTTGTTACGATGTTGTCCAGAGCAGGCACGGGTTCATCATCGAAAGGCACAAGAGTGGAGATGTAGTTTTCGTTGCGCTCTAGCTCGGTCGGACGAAGTGTGGCGTAAACATGTAGCTGCCCAAAAAAGAGATTTGTTCGATAATTTGCTCAGGATATTATAACTTGTGAATGAATGAAATTACAAACAATTGCATTGAACTGGAATGCGAAAGGTTACCCGCACTCTCTTGAAGAAAGCATTGTACGTGCGCAGCTGTGATTGTTTAGTGGCCGTCCAGCAGAGAAGCCGTGGGGAGCGTTCAGCAATACGCTTACCGAAGTGGGTACCAATTTCTGGAATCGCCTCGTATGCCCATATCTGTCCAAGAACGGTCGTACAGTGAGTACTTCTAAGTGAAAAATACAATATAGCCATTGAAATGATGCTACACAAAACACGTTAGGCAATCGGTCGTACCTGCATGGCTATGGGAAATCCGTGAACTGTGTAAGTGATTTCCTTCTCTTGCCTCTTCTTTGCATCCTGAAATTTCCTAGCCCAACTGCCTCCAAATCCCTTAATGAGGCGAGAGTATCCCACTCTACCCCAAGGGTATGCGAAAAATACATCGAGGTCGTCGACGAGCGAAAGTGTCTCGACATCTATCCCAACATTATTATTTGGGGCTTTGAAAATACCTTCCACTATTAGAGCAAGACCAAGCTTGTACCTATCAGCCCGTGTGGTCGTTGAACGAGCACATGTCTTTTCAAGCTGTGCACAAGAAATCTTGTCCAAAGACTTGAAATACTTGTCCTTCAATCTACTTTTTTCCAGGACTCGATGGAACCGATCATCGTCCGAAGGGACACCACAATGTAGACCTGTGACCAACGCATACTCTTGCAATCCAAACCGAAGGTAGTGACCTTGGACGTTGAACCACAACTCATGCTTCTTCTCTGTATGTATGTTTCTGAACACAAACTGTTGTAGGAGTTGAGCGGAGAATTGGATGTCCGCAACGTCAGCCAGGAAGCCGAGGGAAGACGCACGAAAATCCTGTCGCTCATCAAAAATTTCCAACACCTTCGACATGTACTTCAGGTTGCTGCGTTGGGAAATTCGTGCAGACAACCGTGCGTCTTCCGGAACCAGATAGTTAAAATCCATACTCCCTGCAGTGTATGAAAAATAAAGATCAGGGTCAGTGTTTTCATATCCATACAATACGCAATGTAACGAAATTAAACTTCCCCGTCATTTAAAACGATATCATCATTTAAAGAATTGAGGTGCACAATAAATAGAACATTGTAATGGAAAATAATTTCAATTTGTGAGGATAATTTTCAATCTGTCGAGAATTACTGAGGTGAACTGTCGGGAACAACAGTTGACATCAGAAATCCCGACACTTCACCTTAGTAATTGATGATACCGGCAAGGCAATAACAACAATCATTTCGCATACAAGGCAACAAAAATAATTCACGATGCCGGCAAGGCAATAACAACGAAAATAAGTCATGATGCCGACGACGCAATAACAACAATCATTGTGCCGACAAGACAACAAAAATAACTCATGATGCCGGCAAGGCAATAACAACAAAAATAATTCATGAGAAGCCGGCAAGGCAATAACAACAATCATTGTGCCGACAAGGCAATAACATCAAAAATAATTCATGAGATAGATTTTGAATAATGTCTCTGTAATTTTGAATAATATTTCTCTCTAATTTTCTGGTAATACACGGCTGTATATATAGCCAAGTTAGATAGATATTACAAGATATTTTCTACCTACTATCTATCAACTTACACTCCTAGTCTTACACAAACATTACGTAACATCCCACCAGGGACGGATCCAGGATTTTTTGTAGGGGGGCTGACACTTAACAAAGCCAATGTAATAAAATGTACCCGTACTAAATTTCCTATAAAATTATTGTAAATTATATTGTAAATGTATCCTATTCTCTTTTTCATCATCCTTTTACCATTTCTTGCTTAAAATAAAATGTCTCCCCTTGATCAGATAGTTCTACTGGCTTACAAGGAACCTGAACCTTGAATATTTTCATGTTCCATGACGTTAAAGGAGTTCTTATCAGTTTGAAGCCAAAATCATGTTCTTTCTCATCACAAACTCCCTTCCCCACCCAAATTTCTGGCATTGAAAGGTTTACATATAAGTGTTGCCTATGTGTATTTATTTTCATTTTCTATTAAAAATTATATTTTCCAGATCAGTATGACTTACTACTAAGTACTAACACTTTACAAACATATGCAGGCGGTGAAAACTAACGAGGGAGAAAGAGAATGAAACCATACCAGTCACCGGAACAGTGAGGAAAATCGAAAAAATCAAGCTCGCACTAGCTGCCGGCAGCCCCGCGCCGTCACGTATTGAACTGTCAAAGATTCAACTTGAGAAAATAGACAAATATTAAAAACTAACTAACTAAACCAGCAAGAAGAAATATACAAACCTGTGAGAAATGCGAAAATGAAATGGGGATTGCAATTTCAAATTTTTTGGGGTTGAAACTTGAAACCAGACCAGGGGCAGAGTCGGCTTCAGCTTCAACGAGAATGGAGTGATAATTTGAGGTAACTAATGATATTTGGGTTGGGTTGGGTTATATAAATGAATTTGGCCTGTACCAAAAACAAAAGAGAAATAGAAATTAGAAATATAAACCTGGGCAGCTGGGCTATAACTTATAAATGATTGGGCATGTACCAAAACCAAAAAAAAATAATAATATTGAAGTTCTAAACCTGGACCGGGCTACAGCCCGGTCCAGGCCCCTCTCTATCCGTCCTTGCATCCCACTCCCATTAATTTACTATTAAAAAGTATTGTAGCACTTGAAACAGCAAGATGACAATTTGAGGAAAAATATTACATAAATGTTTGAACTTTCAACTACTTCACCATTTGCCGTAATCGATGCAAAAAAAAGTGTGTTACATGTACCACATCATTGTACAGCGAATGCACCATCTGCCGTAAATGTTTGAAACAATTCATATGCCATGAACATTACAAAATTTCGCAATGTACTTATCCCATATTTAATAGGCCATAAACCAGTATCAAAATTACAAAACAAATGCCACATCTATGGATTCCTAGAGAATTACAAAATGTGGCGCAACTATTTCTTTCGTGTTTGCCTCTTACCCCTAGTGTACGGAGTCCTTGTCGATGCTGCAGGCATTTGAATGCGAGTGGAATGCCGCCTGCGAATAGGGACCGCTGTAGGCCGAACTGGGTCTTCGGTCGGGCTTCCTACGAAAAATAAACAATAGATCTGATTTTTAGTTCGCACTATCTAAATATTTAAGATACCTTATTACAAGTATAAACACAATAGTCAATAATACTCAAATTAATCCACAAGCCAAGATCCAAAACCACGGCAAATCGACAAGGAATGTTCACTAAACAAGTACGCATGTTCAACCTCATAGCATTAATCTCATTACCACATTCCATAATTCATTGTATCCAATCCATAAACGAAAATTTTATTTTCAATGCATTCAATATCAAGTTAGGGCAAGTCCTTGCTTAATTAGGAAGCAAACGTCGAAAATTATGGAATCACACTGTTAAAAGTCCCCCCTTCACGTCTCAGAAGCCTGAAATCAAAAGTTCACATTAACCACGACACAATCACTATTTCTTAAGCAACGAAACTTGACCTATTTAAATTTCAGCAGAAGCTAGTAAGGAGGTTAAGCCACTATCTATCACCACCAATGACTCTTGTAAAGGCAATCAGATAAACAGTCAAATTATATTGCTCATCTTGCATAGTACAATTTTTTATAGTAGAATTAAAGAGAGCATAATTTTCACGTGATATAAATAGCAAATAATTAACATGTGGATTAAGGGACATACATGGAAATCACTTGATGAATACAGAATACTTACGATTTTCTTTCATGCATACAGATACTTTGTTTATATTAAAAAGTTCCATAACATAAAAAAAAAAAACTTGAGAGATTTGTGTATATAATACGTAAAACAACTGACTATTATTACTTAAAAAATGTAACTACACATGCAAAACCCGACAGTTCAAATGTCATTCCCGACAGATTGTCTCTGTCGTTCTCAACAGATTGGACGGACGTTCAAAATGTTTCTTTAGTTAAAGGTAAAATGACTTAATATGGCACAATAATATTCTCAAATAATCGGTAGAATGTAGTGTAAAATAAGGTGACATAAACAAAGCAAAATCTTTATGACAGAGGCACGACAGTAGTCAAGTCTTATATGGAAGATGAGTAGCTTGAAATCAACTAGCTCAACATCCACAAACATTCGTTACTCAATTAACTTCTAAGCCCAAGAAAAACAGAACATGAATAGAAGCCAAAATGCCTTAAAAATTATTGATACCAATCAATTATTAGACTAACATTCAAGATTTGCAAGCATCAAAATCTCATAACAATACAAATAAACAGAACCCTTCCTCATATGCAGTTAAAATAAAATATATGAGTGTATCATTTACATTTTGACCAGCATTAAAGCATCAGTCAGCTAAATCATCGAGTAACTCAATACATATTCACTACCCTACATTGAAAAACATTGCATTGAACAATGAGAGTGTACAGTGCCAAGAAACACATGTTCAAACAATTGAAAAGAAAAAATTTCACACCAATCAAAATATATTGTTACCGGGGATCAAAAATAGATGTGGAACTACCAAACCAACATCCCCAAGGCCAATGGTAGTAGTAAAGGTTTAATTTAGCTTGTTTGGCATGAAATGGTAAAAAAGTTCGAGATGAAAAGTTCGAGTCAAATCTTGAAAACTCATCTCCAACTATTGTTTTCAGGAAAAAAAGAAAAAAGAAAAGTAAAGTTCTGAACATTTCTCCAAATCCCATCTATTGCAATTGAGATGGATTTTTATCTTAAATTAATATTATGGTTTTGGACAGAGAATATGATTTGATTATAGGAAATACATATCCACCTCCCAAGCTGTCATACTAATACAAGCAAATGTATTCATAGCCTTAAAACAACCAATACGACAAATATGAGAAGTAAATTTCGAGGCTTTTTGATTTACACCAATTTTTTTGTACCACAAACAATTTTATCATCTAAGTCTACCACAATAGAAACATTAAGTTTTATCTGAAATCAAGTAATTCATCGTCACAACTTTATCGAATGAAGTAGCAAGCTAATCATGGTCAATGAATAGACATCCGCTTTGATTGCAATGTAAATGCATAAATTTACCTTAAAAAATTAATGTTATCAATTGCTGGAATAAAATAAGCCATTGCTTACCTCATAAGCATTCGCAATTTTCACAAACAACTACTTTGATTTAGAATCAGGATTTTGATCTGGATTACTTCACCTAAGAAATCAATAAAAAACATTTAACAAAAAAAAATAAGAAAAAATATATCTGTACACAATGGACAAAACTTACTATTTAAGGGAGCTTGTAATAAGCTTTCTTCATCTTCGAGGTATTAGCATTTTGAAAGATGCTTCAAAATCAAAATTACAAAAATAAAAAAATTGAAATACTGTATCAAGGAAATGAATGACTTGGAGGAGGGAAATGAGAAACTGTGGATGGTACCCTAAGAGATCTTAACAGTCATCCTCATCGCAATAGATAACTATCATAGTCATGCAATGATGTTTACAGTTCCAAGCTTGATGTACTAATCTCTCATTAATGCTTTTAAATAACAATGCAGAATACATTTTGCTTTCTTGTTAAAATTTACTCATTGACCTGATGAAATCATCCACCTTTGAAATTTATTATAAAAAACTGGATTAGTTCTTCTGATATCTAGTAAATTGATCCCATATTTAGCTTCCATGATGACTTGCCCAACCATCTTAGCTTTGAGGCCAATATGCATGACTCTGCATTAGTATGAACCTACTACAAAATATTGTTTTTAAAATGTCCAACTTGAATTGTCAGATAGTTAGTTTTGGACTTGGCCAGTGTTTAAAAACCCCTTTGAATTGTAAACAAAAATTTCAAGTAATCACATGTACTAATTATAATTTTCAAATTACCAAAAATTAGATATCACGACGTAAACATGGTAAGTTCAAAGAATGACAAATAAAATCAAATATCTACAAATAAGCCAAATTAAATCAATTAAAAAACAAGGACACCATAATATTCCAACAATTTAAGCTGAGAAGGGGTACAAAAAGAAAACTACAATATATTCAATTTTTGACATCAAATTGTTTCCAAGAATCACAAATAACAGGTTCAAAAAACTGATAAAACAAACCTGCTTGAGATGGGTTTGCAAATTTCTACGTACAAAATGGAAATTAGTTCCTCAAGTGTAAAAATAATTTGATTTCTGAAGAATTTAAGAACCAAAAAGTTCCAAAAAAAACTGTAAATTCGGGTTTCTTAACCCTTTTTAAAACATGAAGAAATAAAATAAATTATAACCTACGATTGAAGTACTTCTGTCCTCGATCTCGCGCTTGAGCTCCTCCTTTACCGCGCCGGCCGCTGCGATGTATCCTTCTTCGTCTTCTTACTGCTCATCACCAAAGTCCATGTCGAAGTCCGATGAAGGCGATGGGTTCTTCTCTTGGGTGGTTAAGTGGTCAGTGGAGTGAGAAAGTGAGAAAGTGAAGTGAGAAAGTGAGTTTTTTGGTAAAGTCGTCCATTTCACTTTTTTTTTTTTTTTTTTTAACTCCAATTGTACTATATAACTGACATCTTGTACAAATTTTATGTATAGTCAATTCTCAAATAGTGCTGGACATGGAAGGTATTCAAATTATGCAGAGGGGTAAAAATGTCAAAAATTGACAATCTTGTAATGACTTAAAAAAAGTGACATTTTTGTAAATTTATAGCCAAAAATTGACATATGGTGCAATTTCCTCTATTATTTAATGAAAGCAAAGAAGTTATAATAATATTTCACAGGAATGTGGCAAAAATTGTCCGTTTACCAGATTTCTCAACACCCTTTGCAAATGCAATCTAAATTGAAGAGAGTGTACTCTCTAATTACGAACAATTATTATTATTATTATTATTATTATTTATTCATTTGACAAATAACTGCTTCAATGTCGAGTTCAACAAATGAAAAATTAAGAAAAAAATTATTACAAAAACTAGAAATTAAACGAAAAATGAATGCCAAAAGAAGCAGACATGATTAGATAGAACTAGCAGAAATAGAAAACAATTTAAATCTAAAATTTTGGATACATGTTTTCTTAAAGTTCTCACAAATACAATAAAAAGATTTTTTTTTAAAAAAAAATCCTTCCTTTTCAGCGTTTCCAACATATGCTCTAACAGGCTAACACTATAGAGATATATGAATTAAAAGCAATTAATTATTGTGAAAAAAGAGATTCAAATCAAATGACACTCTTTAAATCAAATTAATACTTACCTATAAAAGATGATATTGAATAATCTACCATATTGAACTCATAAGGTACAAATAAAAAGTTCGTGTAAAGTCTGCAAAAAAAAAAAAAAAAATGAAATCTTTGAATCACAACTGCAATTATCCCTTATACTTTTCATTTAATGTCGCGTTAATACTACCTAAACTGATATTTTAACAATGATGGTGCAAAATATCATTACTCTTAAACATATGAATATGGGATTTGCTATATTGACTTCTTCTTTTATTTCACATCACTTAAATAATCTATAATAGAAATAAATATTAGAATTACACCACATTAGGTTGGTGTTATGCCGCACGAGAAGACTTTATAAGTAATGTGAAACTAAAAACAATATATTTTTATTAGAGTTTTTTTATTTACATTTTATTTTAGGAAATTTTTGAACCTTTTTTTTAAAACTTGAATTTTGTATCTTAAAAGTGACATTTTACTTATACGATTTTCGATTATTAGTAAATTTTAAAATTATAAGTGAAATGCGTACTTATAAGTGATTTTTTTTATATGAAAGTGAATTTTTAAAAGAATAAGTGATTTTTATATTTATAAAAAAAAATATCTGATAAGTGAATTTTTTAGTTATTAGTAGTATTTTCACATAGAAGAATTTTTTTACATAAAACTGAATTTTTGACTTAGAAATGTTTTTTTAATTATAAACTTTTTAGGTATAAGTTGTTTAGCTTAAAAATATACTTTTTACTTATAATAGAAAATTTATCTTTTACTTATCGATAAATATTTTAGTTATAAGTTTTTTTAACTTATAAGTGATTTTTCTACTCATATAAGCATTTTACAATTTATTTTAATTTTACTCATTGTACTCATAAATGATTTTTTTACTCCTAAGTTAAATTTTTTACTTACTACATTTTTTTACTTGCTCATTTGAGTTTTTCACTTATAATGGATTTTTGCTAAGTCAAATTCTCGAATCTTATTTACGGTAGGTAAATAAATGTAATAATATAACGAGTCTTTTCTTAATTAATAAATTGCTAAATACATGATACCCATCCTCTTATTCGCTCTGCATCTATGTCTCTCTCATCATCTCTACTCTTCGTTTCGGAGACGCCACAATACCGTATCTGCCAGGGCCGGACCTGAGGAGAGGCCCAAGAGGCCTCCTCCTCAGGCCCAAATTTGTTAGGGGCCCATTTTTTTGGTGGCCTATTTTTATTTTTTTTGTAAAACCTAAGCCTGAACGCCAGGCCGTTCATTACCTCTCCACTCCAGCAAAATACAGAGAGAGAGAGAGAGAGAGAACCGTGACTCCGTGAGGCCGTGTCGTCGTGGGGCTTGCCGCTCGTGAATCCGATTATTGTGTAAGTATTTTGCCTCTTATTTATAGGCTTTTGTGGGTTTTGACTTTTGAGAAATGGGGAAATGTGATTCTGTGAAGATTGAAATGAGGTTCAATACTCTGCATATATTTCCGTAAGTTAAGATGAAATTGGAATTGGTTATTTGTTGATGCATATGGTTTTAGATTGGCTGATCAAATCCAACGGTTTCTGGGCATTTTTCGATGAAATCTTTCAGAGAAAAATGTTATTTTCCGTTCGTTTTCTTTCCACAGTTTTGTGATGCTCTGTTTCTGATGTTTCTGTTATCAATGTGTTGTGGTTATGTGTATGTTTTGTTGGAATCTATAATTTAGGTTGAGGAATTTGACACATTATGTAATAGGACAGACTGGTTTTGCACTTCAGCTATAGACGAAGATGATATGCTTTCTGAATATGCCCATGATCTTTTCAGTGCTTCTTTTTTGATCCATAGACATAAAGTAATGGTTTTAATAAAAACTTGTCTTCAAAGCAAATATGCCCTCTGAGGTTTTTCAATAAGTCTTTAGACACACAAAAGCAATTGCTCTCTTTGAGTTGTGGGTGAGGAGCAGGGGACGGTGGATATCCGTTATCCACAAGATTGATGCAGTCATGTAGAAATTATTAGAAATTCTCTTCTATCAAATTCAATTTCCTAGTAGATATTTTAGTTCCTCTGGTTCTTTCTTAAATACCGACCTTCGTCTCATGTTGTTTAACACATTTTGCATACATAGGCATGTCAAGATATCAACAAATGCAATTTAAGCATTTGAAGTTAGCAAAAGAAAATTGAGAGCAAGTCACGGATGCATATATAAAGCCATTTCAAACCATGTGAGAGAAGGTGGGGCATAGATTTTATATTTCATATTTGAACTTGTTGGGCTGAGGAGCAACTTTTTATTGACTTCGTACCAAGAGGGGGTGTGGGAGATGTGGGGGGGTATCTCTTTTCTCTGATTTTTGATTAATTAATAGGTTGCATCTGACGATATATTTAAGGGCATAATCTTCTGGTGTGTGTCTTATGAATGCAGAAGATTGGTCTGTTTTATTTTTTAATGCCACATTAATATGGAAACATCTTTAGAATTCTAAAGAACAACAGTGAACAGTTATGTTAAGCTCAGCTGTATTTTTAAGCCTTTTCACTTTGACTTTGATTCGCTAATCTGTAGTTCTATGCTAGTAATTCTCAAACTTTCATGGATTTGTATTTTCTGTTGGTTGAAATGGAAACACGTAACCAATACACATGCATGTAGTTAATGAGTATGCATATCTACTTTCAGAGTATTAGACTTGTATATTCTTGTTTTAGTTATAACAAGATAATTAACGTGGATGTACAAAAACAACCAGTGAATGCACTGTCTATATATTTGTCAATCTTGAGTTTTTAATAGGGAACTAATCTTCATGTAGCATAGCTCTCTTTCATCTTATTCATTTCTCGGTTTTAAGCTTGATATTTATGGCATGATTATTTAGATGTTTTTTTTTTTCCGTATACTTTTTAGCCAAATTGGTCTTTTTCTGTTGGATATTGATTTGCTGTTTAAATATGTATTAGCTTTTTACCCAGTTCTTAATAATATTTAGAGCTTGTTTGGGAGGGATTTTTTGGGAGAATAATTGATTTTGAATAGTAATATGATGGGAAATGTGTGGTTGAAAAAGAAGAAAAAATTATTGATGTGATGGAAAATATTATTTTATTGAAAAATGTGTGGTTGAAAATGAGAATTGATTTACTGTAGAATTTGGAGAATCCGTACCAAACGGGCCTTTACTCAATTGCCTGCTTAATTATGTAAAATGAGGGGAATTTGGGGTTAAAAGTTCTGTTTTATTTTATGTCCTTTTATATTATTTGGAATTTCCCGTTTACTGTATTTGGATTGCCTAATCAAGTTTATATGATTTGCACTCCCTTCAATTTAGATAGACTGCGTTGGGTGTTGAGAAATTTGGAAAAATGGACAATTTTGGTGACATTCCTGAAGACGTGACTATCAATATCTTCTTAAGGTTGCCCGTGAAATCTCTGTTGCGATTCAAGTGTGTTTGCAAATCATGGTGTTTTATCATTACAAGCAGCAGGTTTATTTATGAGCATTTGGATATGGCACTTGCAAACAGCAGAAAAGCTCATCTTCTCGTAATGCATCATGATTCAGAAACCAGCGACTTCTTCTTGTTCACTAATGACCAACTAACGACACCAACACATTTAACAATTCCTAAGAAGCATCCTTGTTATTTTACAATTATGGGACCCTGCCATGGTCTATTATGTCTTTTTGACGACAATTCAGAGTTATGCCTGTGGAATCCAGCAACTAGAGAAATCAAATATATACCATCGTCCCCAATCCCTCCTCCACGCACAATCCATGGCGACGAGGATGCTGAATTCGGGTTTGGTTTTGATTGGAAAACTAGAGATTATAAGGTGGTCAAATTGCTTAGGAATTATTATGATGTTGAAGACCATCATAACTATGGCTATCAAGTTGAAGTATATACCTTGAGTACAAATTCTTGGAGAGAGATTGAGGTCAACGTGCCATTTCACAGTCATGTGAGGAGTTCTCCAACGGCCTACATGAATGGAACTTATTATTGGTGGGCGTGGTCCGTCATTATTTGTTTTGACGTGAGCAACGAGCAATTTGGGACGATTCACTTGCCTAAAATAGATTTTTCACTTAATGAGGCAAAAAATTTGAGACTCTGTTTCACTGAATATGATGGATTGTTGGCAATGATTTTTTATGCAGAACATGAAAATGACACATGGTCTGAACTGTGGACAATGAATGGACATGGCATGGCAGTTACTTGGACCAAGCAATTTTCGGTAGGATGGTTAGAAGGATTGTTACAACCAGTAGGGAGTTACAAGAACAATAGAATTCTTTTCGTAAATGGATGCCACCAAAGGAACTTTATAATCCCTTATGATCTCAAAACAAGAAGTGTGCAAATTGCTCTTCCAATTGATCCTGAGAAAAGGATGGGCTATCGTTGTGCGGCTACAACTGCCGCATTTTACACCGAAAGCTTAGTTTTCCCTGGACGGAAATGAATTTATGCAAACTCCAAACCTCAAAGTTGGTGCAATTTTAATATTATCAAGTATTTGTAGTGGTATGCGATCATGAGTATGTTTTGCTACTTTTCCATGCTTTAATTATTTTGGATAGATTTTAATTTCAACATCATTAATTATCAAGTCTGTTTCATTGCGCGAGTTTATTTAGAAATTAATTGTAGCTTCAACAAAACCAATTCTCTTATCTGGTAGCCAGAATGTCATTCTTCATGTTTTTCAAGTCTGAAAATGGTATCTTATTACTACTCGTCCCAAAAGTTTGAGGCCATGCTTATGTATAGAATGGGTATCGGATTGTCGACAAGTTCCTTTACTCCAATGTTCTACATCAAGTATGGGAATAAATACTGGAAATTTGATCCATTACATGTTTAACTAGTATAATAGTCTTTCGCATAGTACATGATATAAGAAATTTGTTGTCACCTACCAACCTTTAGTCGTCTTAAGGATCCTATTAATATTTTCTTCTCCAGCTCTATGAAATGCAGATCGAGTAATTTTACAACTCTCAAGTACATACAAAAAAAATTTGGTTTACAGTAAATATTTCATAATACCAATTCAGATCCAAAAGATATTTGAAAAACAAAAAGGAAAATTAACACAATTAAAAAATATTTTTTCAGGTTTTGCATTCCATTTTAACCAAATAATTTGCCTACTTTTAAAACTAGAACTCAAAAAATAACATATTTGGAAAGAAATTATGTATAAAAATTCAAAACCAAGTAAAATTGTCATACCGGTTGAGCCATGAGGGTCTCTTCTTCGTATCAAAGATATATTTGTGGAATGGAGCAAAGGCGTTAGGCATGTATTGTATACTGTTATTCATGTTGAATATCTGGATTATTGTTGATGGGTGAAGAGAGGCTAAAAGAAAAATGACAATTTGGGATTCGGGGTTGAGGGGCTAGAAGCCAAAGTGAAGCTTGATTACTTTTTCAGGTGTAGCAATATATGATTGGTATTTTTGAAGTAAATGTTTGGACACAAACTTGAGGCACAATAAATTCGACCTTATTGCACATGTTCTTTCCTTTCTATAGTTCTTATTATAGTGCTATTTTTTATTTTTTTTAATTTTTGGTCCATGATTAGAAAATGTTCAAATTTAGGAGTATTTGATAAATGTCTTATATGTCTGACAAAAAAAAGCCATTAAATTGTAGAATATCTTATAGGCCTGACAAAAAAACCGTTAAATTGTAAAACCAAATTGAATCACTGATTTGATATCATGGGTTTGAATACATGTAGACGCTTCAACAATTTGATTCTGAACCGAAACAAACAAATAATAAATGGTTCGGTTTATTTTTAATACTTAAAAAATCATTAAAATCAAATGGAACCGTTTTATAGTATTCTTGAAAAATCCTATTGATTAGTGTAACCTATAAAGAAATGCGGATTTCAAAAAATAACTAATTTAGA
Organism: Fraxinus excelsior; assembly: GCA_019097785.1. Lineage (NCBI taxonomy): Eukaryota > Viridiplantae > Streptophyta > Magnoliopsida > Lamiales > Oleaceae > Fraxinus > Fraxinus excelsior. Next base: position 15,568,818 of record CM032626.1, read on the forward strand.
ATCAAATTTCTAAGTAAACATACACACAATGGATTACTGAGATAATGATCTGGTTAAGCCGCCATGGTTGACCCGTGATTATCGTACCAGTTGACAAAGTTATTGAAATATGCGAGTTTAATTACAATAATTATTCCATTCACGCGTAGGGTTAATAAAAAATTAGATATTCAACTTTATCTTTGTTTTGGTCGTATTATTCTCTGAAATGAATTTATTTCAATTTCTAACAGTTGACGTAAGATTAAAATATCCCTAAATGCACATTTCCTTTTCGCTTAGCATTTAACAACCACGGATTTGCTTTACTTTTCTACTTTCCAATCTTCAGTGTTCAATTTATACCATTCTCCAAGGGTCCGTTTGATTGCAGAGTGGAAAATGGGTGAAATTTTTTCCTAAATTGTAATTAATTGTGTTTGATTGGTATAATTTTCCAAGAAAAATGTTGAAAGTTTGGTGTCCGTTTGCCTTCTTTTTAATGAAAATTGTCCATTAAAATGATAATGTTTTCTACCATTAGGTCTAGAATTTGTTCCAATTCCAAAAAAAAAAATAATGAAAAAAATAATCATACCGAATATCATTCGTTTGGCTTTGTTTTGCATGGAAATTGTCAATAAAAGTGAAATTCTTTTTTACCATTGTGTCTAAAATTTCTTTCAATTTGCCAAAAAAAAAAAAAAAAAAAAACCTAGAAAATATTTATTCACCAAAATATCAAGAATTTATTTTCCTCAAAAATGTGAAAAATTTAGAAAGTTGGAAAATATTTTTCCAGTAAAATTTTGTCTATCAAATACTATAAAAGTTTCCATGGAAAATCTACCCTATCAAACGGACCCTAATAGTATAGCTGTAACATCTCAAAATTCTTCTGAATTTAATTTCTTTTTATAAAATTCTATTGTATTTTTATTATTAAGTTATAGTTATTATAATGTTTTTCTGAGAACGTTCACTACAACAAAAAGGGTCTTTCGCAACACATAAAAGACAACATTTGGTGATAAATGTTACTAAAAGAGACTTTTGGCAACATTTTAGTAAGTGAATGTTGCCATTGATATTAAGAAATGAGTTTTGGCAACGTTTTTCAGAAAAATGTTGCGGTTGGCACCTTTAGCAACGTTTATTGAGTGTTGCAAAAAGTTGGATTTTTTGCAACGTTTATGAATTGTTGCGAAAGTTAGGCTTTTCGCAACGTGCTTTTCGCAACATTTGACAAATGTTGCTAAAAGTACTATTTCCTCTTTTTTGCTAAATAGTTAACAAATGACAAATAATCACTGTCTCATTGAAGAACCTGGTGTTGGGAAAACAGCTATTGCAGAAGGTCTAGCTCTGAGAATTGCCAATGGCGATGTCCCCAAGACAATTCAGGGGAAAAAGGTAAAGTGATACCTCAATGATTTGAAGAGAAACGTTTAACTCGTTAGCAGGTACATTTAGGGGTCAAACTTGGCAACTTCTCCAATATTTAAAATGTTTGAATGTTGTTAATTGGTAGTATGTAGATCCATAAGACTTTTAGAGAAGTTAGACACTATCGTTTTTCTCTCATCTTAATTCAGAATAAAGGCTCATGCATGCACGAGCAATATTATTTCATATATTGGAACATCAATCTGCGTTCCCTCCCCCTTTAGTTCTTTATAGTTCTTATTTTTGACATGTTTCACTTTAAGATGGCTTGTTACAGTAATGCCAAAATGCTGAGTACCTATTTGATTTTTCGATTTTTTTAAATCTTCCACTTTGGTTCATTTCAGGTTATTACCCTGGATGTGGGTCTTCTTGTTGCTGGGACAAAATATCGTGCTGAATTTGAAGAAAGGTTGAAGAAGCTGATGGAGGAAATTAAACAGAGAGATGATATTATACTTTTTATTGACGAAGTGCACACACTGATTGGTGCAGGAGCAGCAGAGGGGGCAAACGATGCTGCTAACATCTTGAAACCTACTCTAGCTCTGGGTGAACTGCAGGTTAGGCTGAGATGAAATCATAAAATGCGGCAATTGGACACATTCAATTGTCACTGTAAAAAGTTTGAATATGACACACACAACACGTTCGCTCTTTTAATGATGTCGGAAGGTCATATTCCTTTATATTGCTTCCTTTTTTGTCCTCCCAGTTAATTGGTACAATGAATTTATATGCTTTTGATAAAAATCTGAAGGAAACTTATTAATTAATATAATCCGTTTCTCTCCAACTTAGATCTTTAAGAATATAATTGTAATTGGTGTCAACTGATAACATATTTAAGAGAGGTTGTTTAAGTTGGTGTCAACTGATTTTGATTCAGGCAACATTTAGGCACTCTATGCGAATAGATCCTTGTTGGTAACATCCCTTTCAAAAGAGTATAAAAATGCAAAAAAATATGTTCGTAATATACCATAACCCTTTTAAAAAATCCATAATAAAACTTATTAACAAAATTAAAAGTTTAACTTGCAAACAAATATAAAATCGATCGAGAAAATAGAAAATAATAAGTAATCATCTAGTAAAATTATAATCCATTATTAAAAGTGGAGGCAAATTAAGCAAGCTTTCTTAGTATAGTGGAAAGAGTTCAACATATGTGCCTGCCACCTCTTGATTTAGAGTCAAATTCATCCGTTTTCTCTTGAAAGATTAAATTAACATGTATATATTCAGCTAGGAACCAAATCAACTAAACTATTTGTGAGCAGAAAGATACAAATAATTATGGTTTTTTACATGATAGCCTTCTCACCTTGGCTATTGGCTATAGCAACTCAAATAGGTTATTACATATAAATTTAGTTCTTATTTATTGATCTCAAATTTTAATTTCCTTCATGCAGATCATACAGATAAAGAACCTCCCAAGGAAGAATTCAGTGATTGGCCTCAAGGATTACCGGCAATTGGAACTTTGGGCAACACGGATCTTACAGAAAATCATGAGAACCAAGTTGTACAAAATCCGGGCAACGAAATCCTACCGGACAAGCAATGTTCCTCTCCAGATTTTTCAGAATTCACTGCTGAAGAAGTAGGAAAGTTACAAAAGGAGTTGACAAAACTTTTAACTCGCAATATCTTATCACTAACAGAAGCAAATTCAGATATGATGCCAATATTTTGTAAAACTATGTTGGTCAATTGTAATTGCTTTCTTTTTGAGTAGGGTAATGATGTTAACTTTTTGAATATGATAATGATGTTAGCATATTGTATTGAATCATATCCACTATTTTTGTTTATTAGAATTTTGTAAAATCTGATAACATATGATTAATTTGTAAGCATTTTGTCATTTCAGTATTATGGATTTATTCGAACAGATATAAATTAATTATACAATTTTTTTTTAAAAAAACTGTAAATTGACATGCGGCAACGTTTGTGAAGTGTTGCCGTAGATGGCCACGGCAACGTTTCACAAACGTTGCCGTATCCACCTACGGCAACACTTGTGAAACGTTGTCGTAGATGGCTACGGCAACGTTTCACAAACGTTGCCGTAGATGAACACTCTACAATAACACCTTGATTTGCAATACATGCCTAAACGTTGACGTAGGCCTACGGCAACGTTTTTTGAACGTTGCCGTAGACTGTTTTTGTTGTAGTGGTTGGATGAGTTTTAGAGTGTGTTTGATTGACATGAAAAATATATCATAAAAAAGAAAATATTGCCCTTGTTGTGAGGAAAACAAATACCTACCCCCTCCCTCCAAAAAAATGCTTTCTTTAAAAACAAGAAAAATTAAACATATTTTTAAAAGTTGAAAAATATTTTTCATGAAAAAAATAGCAATCAAACACTTCAAAGTAGGAATTTGACGAAAACTAACATTTTCCATGAAAAATAAATACAATGAAACACACCCTTAATGTTTTTCCTACTTCCACCGACGACTTATTATTGTTTAATGCAGATTTAAATGATAAGACCACACAAAAATATTAATATTATCACCTAGCATACAAATTTGTGTTATTATGTAATTTGCATTACTTATTGACATTATTATGTGGTTTTTGACATGGTATATGTAAGATCCAGACCACACAAAATATAAGAATCGAGATGTAAGAATAATTGAAAACAAACTAAAAGTAAAATGCAGAAATTAAAAATGAACACAAAGAACTGTTTCAGCCTTAGCCTCGGAGGTTCGGAGATCGATTCTAACACCTACATCCCTCGTTGAGATTTCAAGAAAATGATTATGCTCAGTTGCACTAAAACAGCCCAAAATGACAACAAAGATTCCAAATGTTTAGAGAGAAGAGATATGAGACTTATATCTCAAAATACAACAATAGATCTATCAAGATTCACCAAGAAATCTTCAAATAACCCTTTGAACAAACACTAAGTAACCACAGCAGAGAAATCACTCAGATCCTCATAATATTCACTCAGAATATTAAAATACGAAGGTTACTCTATCCTAAGCAACACTTAAAATCAGAGATTTTAAGTGATTCAAATGAAGAACATCAAACCCTAGCTATCCCCCTCTCTTTTCTCTCAAACACGCAAGAGCCCCAGAAGTCACCAGGAAATGAAGTGAATCGATTGAAGACCAAAAGCCATCAACCCAAGTATGTAGATCATCCTCCATCCAACGGCCATGAGTGAACCATGTGTCAATCATCAGATTAAAAACGCTTCATTAATAAAAGTGTATTTCACAAACACGTTTTCAAGCCAAAATGCTGGGAGCACCAAAGTGAACCAAGGTTCGAATCCAACAGTATATTTGTGGCATGGAGCAAAAGTGCGCTCCATGGACCATGGGCATGTATTATATGCCATCATTCATGTTAGATATTTGGATTATTGTTAATGAGTGAAGAGATGCAAAAGGGAAAAAATGGCAATTTGGGATTCGGGATTGAACGGTTAGAACTTAGAAGCCTAAGAGAAGCTTGATTACTTAATAATCTAAGGGAGAAATAATAACTGGCATAGTTTTCACACGCACTTGGAGAATTGAGCATGGGATAAGTTAATTTTTATGTGTAGCAATATTTGGATGTTTTCTTTGAATTCAATGTTTAGACACAAACTTGAGGTGTTCTTTCTTTTCTACTGCTTTTATTATAGTTGTGTTTTGTTTTGCTCGATGATTGAGAAAATGCTCAAATTTGAGAGTACTTGATTAGTACATTTTGTATACTTATCTAAATCTCTTTAATGAGAGTTTTTTGATGTACCTTATAGGGCTGCACAAAAAACCGTAAAATCAAATTGAATCGTTGGGTTGAAACTCATAAGTGTTAGTATTACACTTATCTTTTGGGAGTAATTTATGAATGAGATACTTTGCCCTTATTTGGACTGCATTAAACCAAAAATTAATTTTTTTTAAAATAAAAAAGAATCAAGAATCCGACAACTAGTAGAGAATGCATATTCGGAAGCAATTGTGGATATTTGAATAGCTAATACATTAAAAGACAATCGTATACTTATTTAATTGTGAAAAATGAGTCAAAATTCGAGAAAATTGTTAGTAGAAGGAAAAGAAATTGCGTGACTTTTAATTAAAATATAGATTTAATTGTCTACTCAATTGGGATGGGCAACCGATGTATATGGTTCAACAATAGTCGTTCAACACTTAAGCTAATTTGAGGGTTTTGCATTCACAATTATGACAACGATGGGGATTTGAGTATAATTTAATTAATTAATTGGGTTATGCCAAATATGGATGTATCTTTTTAATTAAGATATGCCTAGTTTTACTTGGATTGAATAAATTTAAATTAATTTATTTTCAAATTTTTTCGTGAACGGTTTGTAAAATTTAAAATCTAATCCAAACTACTTTGAAGTGGTTTGATTAGACCAAAACGTTGACGGATTCATATGGACCAAATCAATGCTTTGAAGCGGTTTAGTTCGAATGTTGACGGATCCTCAATGTTGACTATAATGGGACTTATGCGCTCATAACACGATCTTTCTTCTGGCCAAGCCTTCGACATGAGGTCTCGAGCTTTGTAGCTTGATGCCGTTCCCTACCATCCTTGCAGAGAAATTAGTGGGGAGTTTGTGGTGGGTTTACCTTGTACTTAATGGGGTCATGACTCAATATATGTGCTGATTGATTAGTTATCCAAGACGGTGCACTTCATCAAGTGCAAAAACTAACTGATAATGTTACTATGGTTCTGTTGTGCTTTCATGAGGCGTATAGATTGCATGGCCTTCCATCCTCCACTTGTTAGACCGTGTAACTCAGTTTATTAGTCACTTTTGGTGAAGTCTGTGGAATCAGTATGACGCATGCTTGAATTTTAGTAGTGCTTATCATCCACAAACGATTGGATAGGTTGAGGAGGTGAACCGTTCTCTTGTAATTTATTGCAGAGAATGGTAGGAGAGTAGGTTGAATTTTGGGATCAGAGATTAGCTCAGACTAAATTTTCCCACAACCTTGTGGCTAATCATATTTTAGTGCACCTCACATAGTTCCTATCTACGTTGCATGATAGTAGTTTGCTCTCCAATGCTATGTTATATGCCTCGTAGATACCTTTGTATCAACTTTTCTACTCTATTTTCTCAGCTTGGTGTTGACATTGTTGGAAAATTGAAGAGGAGAAGAATGAGATGGAAATGAGAAATGAAGAATAAGGCTCGAAAGCATAAGTGATACGTTATCCTAAAAATAATATTTGCTTCCTCTAGTATGCTTTTAGGATTTTCGACAAATAGTTTAGATGATTGACAAGCCTTCAAGAAAGAAGCACAAAATAAAAAATGATTCTTTCCGGTCAAACTTGTTGAAAACTTGAAAAATGTTTGAATATGTATTAGAATGAGGAAAAATAATTATTGTTCAAAACAAATAAAATGTTGGAATGAAGAAATGGGAATTAAAAAAATAAAAATTGTACCATGCGGTCGCATGGGTCTTTACCGAGACTAAATGTCCTAGTACGGATTGAACCATGCGGCTGTATGGGTTTGTACTATGTGGCCATATGGTACAATATTTTGACCGTTTCGAGGTTAGTTTTTGCTCGTTTGAAATTTAAATTTAGTGTCTTTCGGAGAGTTTTTTGCACAATTTCGTTTAGCATTGTTTCTAGGCTATAAATAAGTAGCTTATGATCAACTTAAAAAATGAGAAATCATACAAAAACTATAGCCCCAATTTTGAGAGAGAATTCCATTCCAAATTTACATATTTTCTTTTCATATTCAAAATTATTTGTGTTCTTGAGTTTTCAAGGATTATATTTAATTGCTTGAGTATAATCCTTGTCAGGCTTGTTTAAATCCTGCAAACCATTTGACATCAACCTTTCAAGTATTAAATCAATCCTAGAGGGGGCAAATATTGTTTGAGGACAACGGTATCGTAATCAAGTCTTTGGTAGAATTTATCAAGTTTGATTTCTTGTCTTCAAGTTCGTGAATTGTTGCTGCAACCTTGGTTCGTTTATTATTCAATTCCGGTGTTTTCTGCATTATCCTTCAACAAAATCAAGTGTAGAAATGAATGATGATTTCTTATGTTGTTTTCTTATTTTTGGAATTGGAACCTATCACCTATTTATATTTTTCTAACATTATACCACGAAAATGTTCCAAACACTTGTGAAAAGTTGAGAACTTTCCATCAACAAGCACCAAAAATTCAAATGAAAAATTGGTCCAACGACTAGATTTTTGAACCATGCGTACGCATGGTTATAGTAGAAGCAAAATTGCTTCTGTTTTGTGCAAATAAGATAGTGCTTACACATGGCCATTTAGCATGTGCTTACACATGGTTAAACAGAAATCACCCGACATTACTTTCCAATTTCATCCAACACTGTCTTTCAATATGATCGTTATTCATATCTCAACCCAAAAAAGGGCCCAAGTTTTGAACAACAAACAATTATATGATAGACATCCACCATAATTTTACCGTTATTCCTAATTGACCTCTAAGTGGATCTATTTAGCTAATATTGTCATCATTAACTAATGAACACTTGATGATTTATTCAAATTGTAACCTAAATAAAAAATAAAATGTAAGAGGATCGAAGTTTTGAATGCTAAAATAATCAAGTATAAAGGTAAGTAATTATTTGACCACGATGCAAAATGATTGTTTTTATATTATAAATTGCTCATATGTGATTACACGAGATGTATTATTGTTTTTCAGGTTGTTGTCTTTGTCCTATAATTATTTCAAAAGGTCGCTTGTTGATTTTTTTATAGGCATGGAAATTAGAATAAAGTTAACGTTGCTACACACCACTTCCTCTTCTTAAGTACACTTTCTTAAAGAATTCGACGTGGGATCCTTCTGTATTCATTTATTGTTTAAGTGGTGGCCTTTGTTTAGTGATTTTATTTTGTCTCACATCGGAATCGAAAGGCTACCATTCATACTAGAGAATAAGTTATCTAGTTTTGTTTTATTCTTTTTATTTTTATCTTAATGTTTTTTTTTTCAAAAAAATTAATTGAATTTGAATTTATTACCTATTTGGGCCGAATTAAAATCTGATTTTAATCTAAATTAAAGTCAAACAATCAATATTAACTACATCTTTCATGGTTCCATATATTTTCAACCACACATTTCAAAAACTTCTATTACAATTCACTAAAAATCTAATTTTAATTCCCACCAAACACCCTCTTAATATTTTTAATATAATAAAATAAAAAAAGAATAATCAACGGGATGGCTTGGTGTGGATTGCTCGACTATAATTATAGATCGAGGTAGAGCCAACGTAGCGAGTGATGGGGAGTACTACCCCAACTTGCCAGTGACATCCCTATCGATCGTATAGATTAGGTTTTTCTTTATTTCTTTCATTGGTCGAAGGATGGGCCACATGCCGTCCTTCAAAGCATTGTATTTGCTACTTCATTTTGTGAGTAATAGAAATGGAGTTAAAAAATAAATAGAAAAGCACATGAGAATTCAATTTATTGAATATAAAGTAGAAAGTAGCAATATGAAATGCCACAACAAGAGCAAAAAAAGAGGAATACATGTGAATTCATGAATGAACATAACAATTAAAATGAAACACAAGAAGAATAATTGCACACTCCACTTCTTCTTGGCCTTTCAAAATCTGTACTCTTTTCTTGATCTTGACTCTTCAATGTATTTCACTTCTTGTTCAGGAAATTCATTAGCCATATAGCAGAAGCTTTTGGAAATCTTGTCAAATGACCGTTAACATAATCTACATAAAAAATGCCAAATCTAACACTGAATCCTGCTACCCATTCAAAATTGTCAAACATCGACCATATGTAGTAAGACTTCACTTGCACTCCTTCACTGAAAATGAGGAAAAAAAATCCTGAACAACATTTTTTCCTTTTTAAAGAAATAGTTAAATAGTTTCATAAATTTGCATTGAGATCAGACAAACAATTATATGAATGATAACTTACTGCATTGCTCTTTTAACGTAAAGGAGATGGTCTACGTGATATTTTATTCTCGTCTCATCAAACCGAGCTTCTGAAACTGTTAATTCGGTATTGTTCACTTCATCCACCCCTACAAAAAATGTAAATCATCCAATAAATCACATTAAAAATGATTAATATTACTAAACATTTCTGATCTTTAGAAAAAAAGGACAATAAATATGCTATATATATATATATACATATACCGTTCTCTGTAATGTGAATGATGGGATTATTATATGTTTTCTTCATATGAACCAATAACTCATAAATTCCATATGGAACAATGTTCAACCAATCCGAACCGCCCTGACATTAACAACAAATGGTAAGATTCTATATGCATTGACATTAAAAAAAAAAAAAAATTGTTGAAATTACTCCATATCGTAGAATATATGTTATAGAATAAATGTTGGAATTAATTAATCTCTTTTCTATTTTCCTTTTAAGAAAAGCCAAAATAAAAAGAAATACCTTTGGACCAATAGGCTCCCCTTCACGATTATCTACAAAAAATGAGAGAGTGGGCATCTTGTAGACTGTAGTAAGCTTAATATATAATTATTCTTGAACAAGATCCTCATACTTACCTGATAATGAAATTTCCAGGTCAGTTTCATAACTCGGTTTTGTACCAGGTTTCCTAGGTAAATTGCTAGCATAAATAGAAGTGTAATAATTTATGCCTAAAAAATCGTAGGATCCCGACACCAACTTTTTTTGTACAGGTGAAAATTCAGGAAGACGTTCTCCAACTCTTTCCCTCATAGTTAGTGGGTAATCCCCAGTTACTATCGGTGCTACAAACCTGAAAAACAAAATGGGAAAAGAGAGTTACTGAGACTTGTGATCCACAATAAAATTCAATTTAAGGAGCTATTTTATATCATAACTAATATTCTACAAAACTAATTGCGTTTCTAAGAAATGTTTAGACAAGGAATACTTTGGGGGGGGGGGGGGGGGGGGGGGGGGGGGGGGGATTGTCCAACCTTTCGTGTAGTGTGAAAATGTTCTTCAACCTTCAAAATGAGGTTTTAACCCCAACCAATTTTACTCTACGTGACAAAATTTGACAATGTAGAAGTTAAAATCGCATGCCGTGTTAAGTTTAGGGAATATTAAGCAGTTTGTTTTCAAATTTAAGTCTTCATTGTCGAAAATATATATATCGAAAGCAACAAAATAAGCCAAGTGCGCCGCTTCATTAGTAAGTGAACAAATTAAGTGCATTGGCTTCTTGTAAGAGGATGAAATGAGAAATCCATTTACCATCCCAACATAAAATCGATTGCCCTTGAAGCGGCCTTCTTATCATCTTTGGTGTCATTGAGTGGCACAAACCATTGTGAGACATTTGTTACCCCTATCTTGCCCTCTTGATGTGCCTGTACATATGTATTTGTATAAACTACACATTACAAAAAAATTGTATAGGTTTCTTTCAGGATGTAAATATAAGGAAAATGTTACCTGATATCTTTGCCTATAAATATCAACAGCTTGTGCATGTGAAAGGATTAAATTGTGTGCCACAGTATATGGTTCTGTGCCTGGATCTCCTATGGAGCAGAGAGTAAACGGAGCCCCAGGTTTACATCTATGGGGAGGGATAGCCTTTATTGGCTCTATAGTAGTTCGACCCCGACCAGGTGGAAAATGACCAGTCACATAACCTTGAATAGCAAAGGACCATGGCTCGTTCAGGGTGATCCAACTTTTTACCCGATCACCAAATTCCCAAAAGCAAACTTCGGCAAACTCACAAAAATCATTCCTATTAAATAAATGGAAAAAATTATCAATATATGTACATATATGATTCACTATGTCTTTTTGGATGAAAATTAATTTGTGTACACTATCTTGAATTGATAATACAAATATCCAAAGGTTTTCTAATTTCAAAGGAATTAAATGTTCTCTCTCGTTATGCATTTGAAAATATCTAAAGAAAAGGTGCATTGTTCAACAATATTAAGTTACGTACACAATTCGAGAACTTAAGAAGCCACCATACTCATCTTCCAAACATTGGGGCACATCCCAATGGAAAATAGTTGCACATGGCTCAATTCCTACAAAGAAGTAAATATAAGAATTCAAGGTTTTAGCCCTTTGTTTTAAATTTTGTATAAAACTCATAAATTTCAGCGTTCCAATTGTGAAGTAAAAAGAATTAAACAGAAAATTGTTATAAAACATAATTGTATTGGAGTCTAATTAACCTTCGGCCAGAAGCAAGTCTATGATTTTATTGTAGTAGTTAATTCCTTCTTGGTTTATGCCAGCGCTTATTCTTCCTCCTAAAATACAAATACAGGAAAAAACCAATTAAAATAAAAACTTCATTGAATTTTTCTGCATACACATACCTGGTAGTACTCGAGCCCATGCAATTGAAAATCTATAAGAATCCAAACCCACTTTCTTTATCAAAGTCACATCTTCCTGCAACATTCTTGAAAATATTCAAATATAATCTACTAAAGAACTATTTTCTGAGTTGTCTTTAAAATGTCATCAACTTTGCGCAATAACAAATGAAATGACTAAATTACCTTGATCTTATTATATTGATCAATAGTAGTACAAGCATTTGTTCCACCATGAATTTTAACTGCCACTCCAACAAACATACTCAGGAATTGACATGTAACACATAAATTATAAATTCACATATAATGTGTGTGTGTGTGATTACTAGAGAGAAAAAGAGACCAGGTGTTCTCATTGTGAAGACATCCCAGTTGCTGAGGCCTTTTCCATCTGCGGACCAAGCACCTTCGACCTAAAATACATGGCAGAGAAAACAAATAAACAAAAACACAAGCAATTGCAAGCCTTTTCTTTTTCTTTTTCTTTTCCATTTTTGAGTATCCTCTCCTCTATTAAAAGAGTGAATCCGCAGTTTACTGTTCATTTATGTCCTATTTTGATTTTCCCTTTTTATCCCCAGTTTGTTACCAAATTGTCCTCTGTCTATCAATTATATAAATATAAATAGCCATTGTTTGGAGGGAAAAAAAGGTTCGCGCCGCGAAAAATTATAAATTATAGGCGGTTGAGAATTTGCTGTTACCAATGAAAATGAATTTGCCGTTACCAATGAAAATGAATTTGTTGTTACCAATGAAAATGTAGACGCCCCAATTCACTGTATCTGCTTTCTTCAGTCGGTCGTCGATTTTTGCTGTGTTTGTTCTTGTTCGATACCAATGAAAATGAATTTGTTGTTACCAATGAAAATGTAGACGCCCAAATTCACTGTATCTGCTTTCTTCAGTCGGTCGCCGATTTTCACCGTGTTTGTTTTTTGTTCGAAGGCGGTGCTGTTTAGCGTGTCATAACAGTGGCTGTATTTTCCTTATATAAAGGAGACAAATGCATTTCATTTCATTACTTTGCAAACTGCAAATAAGAAAAAAACTATTCCATTTCATCGTCCTCTTTTCTCTGCCAAGAAATTTGACGAATATTTATTCTATTTCATTCTGTCTCGTGAAGAAGCAAGTAAGCAACTGTTCTTGAAGCAACTAAACAACTGATTTCCACTTGCAACGGAATAATTCGAACGGTGAGTGCTTCTGTAAAATGTTATGTTAGTTTTATATATTCAGCTTTAAATAAGAAAATATCGTAACAGTGGCTGTATTTTCCTTATATAAAGGAGACAAATGCATTTCATTTTATTACTTTGCAATCTGCAAATAAGAAAAAAGCTATTCCATTTCATCGTACTCTTTTTTCTGCCAAGAAATTTGACGAATTTATTCTATTTCATTCTCGTGAAGAAGCAAGTAAGCAACTGTTCTTGAAGCAACTAAACAACTGATTTCCACTTGCAACGGAATAATTCGAACGGTGAGTGCTTCTGTAAAATGTTATGTTAGTTTTATATATTCAGCTTTAAATAAGAAAATAATTCATATTTTTTTTACTCTTCAGCGGTGAGTAATTATGTAAAATGTTTATGTTAGTTTCAGCGTTTAAATAAGTGATTATGTTTAGGAATGCAGGAATTAAGAAATTTTTAATGCTTGTCATTCAAATGCATTCAAATACTGAATGCATTCACTTCTTTAAATTCAGTATTATTCTAAATGTTAGAATAGAAATCGTAAAAAAAAAAAAAAATTTGGCGAGTTGGATGAATTACAAATTGCATTTAATCCAAATGTTTAGGAGGATGAATTACAAATTGCATTCAATCCACTTTACCTCCGCCAGCGGAGCTTCTAACTTCCGCTCGCGGAGGTTGGTTCCTCCGCGTGCGGAGGGGCCGTATATATTATATATTTTATATATATGTCTTCTGGAATTTCATCTGAAATTTATTTTGACATAAAATTCGAAAATTATGTTTAACAAGAATTTCAAAACCATTCAATATTTTTACATTGAAATTATACCTACAATTTTACTAAGTTATTTATTTTCGAAATAATTATACATACAATTTTAATAAGTTATTTATTTTCATAAAATATATATTAGGGAGCCATTATTTTTGTTTATGCTATTTCGTTCCTCATTAATATTTGATAGTAATCTAAACAAAACAAAATAACATTTTTTTATATTAAAACTAAAATATTTTTTTTAATAATTCTGGACAAATAAATACAAAATATATATATTGAATGTTGCGCGTCATATTATATATATATAAATATTTTTTTTAACCTTTTTTTCCTCACTTTGTTGTGCTATTATTAATTTACAATTTACATTATAATATTTACCAACTCCCTTCAATTTATATTTACTTCTTCCTTGTAAATTGTATTGTTTTATTATATTTAAAGTGAATTTCTGTGCCCGAATTATTTTTTCCTTTGTTCATAACAATTTCATTTCTTCCTTTCTTTCATTTTCCAGCAACAATACTATTTTCCATTTTAATTTTTTTGTTTGTGTTTTACGATAAGAAAAATTTTTCTATCCCCAAACTATTAATTTCTAAACTTAGAATTTATCTATCTACCAACTTTTTTTTTTAATAATACAAAATGAAATATTTTTCTACACAAACAGCTATTCAATATTTTTATTTTACTCTAAACATTTTGATAACCTTTGTAATTAATTTTTTCCATTTCCTATATTCATCAGGTTCGGTTTCAACTGTTCGATATGAATACTTCGGATGGTAGTTTTGAAACAATGTCTTATCGTCAACAAGAAAATCAAAGAAAAAGATGCCGACGAAAAAGAGTTCAACATAGCTGCAATGATCATCGTAAAAGAATATGTAATCTTACATCAAATGGTGATGACATTTCGAATGATATACAAATTCAACAATCTGTAACACATCATGATCTTGAGGCATCTACTTCAGACCAAATGGTACTCCATACTTCCGATTCTACATTACCAATTAGTTTTAATGTATTAAATATACCAACGAATGCATACGTATTACCGACATATAATAGCTGTACATATTGTGGTGCAAGAAAAATTTATAGAGAAAGTAAAGGTTTTTGTTGTTCTGATGGAAATGTCCATATTTCCATACCTGATTCACCAACCGAATTATATAACTTATTTACTTCTAAAGAATTTAAATGTATGAAATTTAAGAAAATTGTACGAGGATATAATAACCACTTTGCTTTTACTTCTTTTGGTGTCAAATACGACAAAGAGCTCTTCAAAACATATCGAGGTATTTACACATTTAGAGTTCAAGGACAAGTATATCATTACCTAAATGAACTTATTCCAAAGAATAACAAGCCTTCTTATATGCAGTTATATTTTTATGATGCAGATAATGAAGTTGAAAATCGTATGAAAATTTCGGAGAACTTTAATGAATTCACTTTAATTATTCTACTTGAAATCCTAAAGGTAAATCCATATAGCAGATTTTTTCGATCTTTAAGTAATATGCCTAACTTACATAATTATCAGATACATATAAGATGTGATCCAGGACTTGATCAAAGAGTGTTTAATACTCCAACTTCATCTGAAGTAGCTGCTGTGTGGGTTGATCATGACGAAAATGCTACCAATCGTTCTCGTGATATTATTATATATGGTCATTCTGGTGATTTACATAGAGTTCATTATTACTACGGTTGCTATGATCCTTTACAATATCCTTTACTTTTTCCATATGGAGAATCAGGTTGGCATGAAGGTATTAGAAGATGTAGACGGACTGAACATTTGTCCGAATCTGTTCAATTTCCTGACACGATTACTTCAGCATCTGAATTTATTGAAAAAGAAGAAAATAAAAGTACGCAAACCTTTATTCTTGTATATTTACTTCTGTTTTGCATTCTCACTATTTCCATATAATACCTTCTTTTTTATAGTGCTTACAGGAATGAAGAGCCGATCACAGGTTTCTTGTCGAGAATACTATTCATACAAATTGCAAATCAGACCTTTCGGTAAGTCTGTATTACTTCACAGTGGTAGATTACTCCAACAATATGTTGTAGATATGTATGTCAAGATCGAAACTGCACGGTTAGACTATTTTCGTAACAATCAAAATCAAATTCGAGCTGAACTTTACCAGGGTATTGTAGATAGCATTCAAAATGGAGAAACAAGAGGATCGAAAATTGGACGAAAAATTGTTTTGCCTCAATCTTTTACATGTGGACCTAGAGATATGTTAAGGCGATATATGGATGCGATGGCTATTGTACAGCGTTATGGAAAACCGGATATTTTCTTAACTATAACATGCAATCCAAATTGGCCAGAAATTAAACAAGAACTAAAACACAATGATGAGATTCAAAATCGGTCTGATTTAATTGTGCGTATATTTAGAGCAAAATTAGAAGAGTTGAAAAATGATTTATACCAAAAAAATGTTTTAGGCCCAGTCATTGCGCATATATATGTTATTGAATTTCAGAAAAGAGGGCTTCCTCATGCACATCTATTGTTAATATTTAATCACGGCCATAAAATCTGTTCTGCTGTAGATGTTGATAAGATAGTTTGTTGTGAAATTCCTGATAAAAAAAACATTCCTATCTTCATTCTGTTATTGTAAAACATAATACGGCCCTTGTGGACATCTTAATCCAAAAAACATATGTATGGAAGCAAACAAAACTTGCAAAAATAAATACCCTAGAGATTACTGTAATACCACTATTTTTGGTCATAACTCATATCCATTGTATAAACGTCGTGATACTGGTATTTCTATCAAAGTTAGAAGCCAAATGTTAGACAATCGAAGGGTTGTACCATATAATCCTTATTTGAGCGCAAAATTTGACTGTCATATTAATGTTGAAGTTTGTTCTTCTATTAAAGCTGTAAAATATTTGTACAAATATGTGTATAAAGGGCATGATCGTATTCATTTTTCATTTTCTGCAAATGAAACGGGAAAAGAAATCGATGAAATATCAGCATACCAATCTGCTAGATGGATATCTCCACCTGAAGCTATGTGGAGAATTTTCTCGTTCAATTTAGCAGAAATTTATCTAGCTGTTTATTCTTTACAGTTTCATATTGAAAATCATCAACAAATAAGGTATGATGACGGAGATAATTTATCTGTTATTATTAATAATGAAAATACGAAAAGAACAATGTTGACAGAATTTTTTGAGGTAAATAAAGTAAATAAATTTGCTCGTACATTGTTGTATCGAGATTTTCCAACACATTTTGTTTGGAACTCAACTAAGAAGATTTGGAGTCCTAGAAAAAAACACGTTGTTATAGGACGAGTTGTCACAGCGAATCCATCTGAAGGAGAACGATATTTCTTACGTGTTCTTTTAAATCATATTCGAGGTCCAATATCATTTCAAGATCTACGAACTTTAAACAAAGTAACTGTTAATACATATCGAGAAGGAGCGCTTTTACATGGTTTGTTAAGTGGAGATAATCATTGCGAAGAATGTATGTCTGAAGCTATCATTTACAAAATGCCTACTTCTTTAAAACGTCTTTTTGCTACACTTCTCATCCTTTGCAATCCCAATCATCCAAAATTACTGTGGGAAAAATTCAAAATTTATATGATCGATGATTATGTACATCAAAATAAATCTTCAAAGGATGCTGAATTACAATCTTTAGAAGATATCAATTCCATTTTAGAATCATCAGGTAAAAACATAAATGACTACGAAATAGTACCATTTAGGATAAATGTAAATGAAAGTGAAAGATTAAGAAGGATGATTGAAGAGGAGACAACAAACTGGAACTTAAAAGAAGGCTACACTTGTACATCATTTTTAAATAATGAACAACAATCTGCATATGATATAATTATGGAAAAAGTCAATTCAAAATCTAGCGGAATTTTTTTCATCGACGGTCCAGGAGGAACGGGCAAAACTTTTTTGTACAAAGCTCTCTTAACAGGTGTACGGTCTCAAAATTTAATTGCTTTAGCTACAGCATCTTCTGGAGTATCTGCATCTCTTTTACCTGGAGGTCGAACAGGTCATTCAAGATTTAAAATTCCTCTTGAAACAGTTGGTGAAATTATTTGTTCTGTTAGTAAACAATCAGCTTTAGGGACTTTATTAAAAATGTCTACATTAATACTTTGGGATGAAGCACCTATGGTTAATCGTTGTACCGTTGAAGCCGTTGATAAAATGCTCAGAGATATTAACGATTGTAATTTGCCTTTCGGTGGCAAGGTGGTTGTTTTAGGAGGAGATTTCAGACAAGTTTTACCAGTAATACCGAGAGGAAAAAAAGAAGACATAATGAAGGCTAGCTTAGTCTTCTCAGACTTATGGCCTTTGTATTTACATTTACCCTTAGTTGAGAACATGCGTGCAAAATCAGATCCTGCATTTTCTGAATATTTGCTTCGAGTTGGAAATGGAACAGAGGAAAAACATAATTGTAATTACATTCAACTTCCGGCTAGCATAATTATACCATTTGATGATGAAGTTACATCTTTGCAAATTTTAATAAATCATGTTTTCCCAAATATAGAAACATATGTTGATACTTTACATACGATGGGAAATCGTGTAATTCTTACGCCTAGAAATGAATGTGTTGATTATATTAACAGAATTTTACTTGATCAGATTCCTGGTGAAATTTTCACGTATTATAGCTTTGATGAGATGATTTACAAATCAGAACAAAACCTTCAGGAAGATTTCTTGAATACTTTAACTCCAAATGGTATTCCACCGCATGAATTGAAGCTTAAGATAAACTGTCCTGTTATGTTGTTACGAAATATCAACCCTTCTGAAGGATTATGTAATGGAACACGCCTTACCTGTAAGAAATTTAATAAGAATGTAATTCTTGCTGAAATTGCAACTGGCGAATATCGTGGAAAACATGTATTTTTACCAAGAATTCCTTTTGTACCTCTAAAAAATGATCAAACATCAATTCATTTTAAACGAACTCAATTTCCAATCAGACCATGTTTTGCAATGACGATAAATAAAGCACAAGGTCAAACACTTGATTATGTTGGTTTATATCTCCCTGAACCAGTCTTTTGTCATGGTCAACTTTACGTAGCATTATCAAGAGCTAAAACAAGTAAATCTTTAAAAGTTTTGTTAAAACCATCAAACAACGACAATTCACACAATATGTGTACAAAGAATGTTGTTTATAAAGAAATTCTTTCATTTATTCATTCATAGAAGTATAAGTAAGTATTTGTTTATTTATTTGTTTCATAACTAATTTCATTTTCAATATTTTAAATGTATGTATTTCTTATTTTTATGAGGTGAACTGAATTACTGATAATTGTCTTTATTTTCATATGCAGGTATATTTCACACTATCTTCTTATACTTATAGTTGATAGTGGGAAACTTGATTCGAATATGTATGGATAGCTTTCACTCAACCTGGCTTAATTATTTGCTTATGGTCGCAAAACTATGCTAGCTGTGCGTGACACATGTTAGCCCGAAGATGTAACATTGTGATATGAGTTATTTTATAACTAATGTATAATTTATTTTGCTATTATAATTTTCAATACATGTCTCTAATTACAATTTTTTTTTCTTTTTTATTCAAGAAATTTACATTTTGCAAATTCAGAGGGGGAGTATTTTGTCATAATTTCAATATGTACCAACAATTACTTTCAAATAGCCATTAATAAAATACATTATATATATATACACTTGACTTTAACTTTTATTCACTTTAAAATATTGCTAAAAAATATTACTGCAAAAATAGAACACAATAAAATTTACAAATGAATACAAATACGAATAAAAAAAAATGTATTTGTCGAAACAAAAGTATAATCAAAGTCGACAAAAAAAAATATAATCAAACTTATATATTTCTATTTATTATCTATGTATGCTTTTTATATAATATATACACATAACATATCGACAAATTTTTTCGCCGACAATTATAGTAAAAATAAAGATATTTGTACATAACACGTGGATACACCACATTAGATACGTAAAGACACGTACCTACATTGAAACTTGAATTTGAAATTATTAGGTTTATCTTTCCAATAACATACTAAAATAAATTATTTATTTATTAACACTATTCATCCAGGTTTATCTTTCCAATAACATATTAAAATAAATTATTTATTTATTAACACTATTCATCCACTTCGTCTTCTATAAATAGCTTCGTCTTCACACTTTTTCTTACTTACAAATCACAGACCAAACACAGGCATGACTACACCATATAAACTTATCCCACAAATTGCAATTTCAGAAACTAATTGGTCCGCAAAGGTGGTTATCATCGGAAAACAAATACCCAAAATTGCCCGTAATTCCAACACCAGATACCAAACTATTCTGCTGATGGATTTAGAGGTACAGTAACTGAGTAAATTTTCGATTTTATTTTGTCTATATATTCTATAAGCACTTAACAAGTTCTTTAAACAGGGTAATGAAGTCACAGCAACTCTGTACGATACAAATATTACTGCACTTAACGATCAACTGGAACTGGGAAAAACCTATGTGATCTCAAATGCAACGGTGAAAGAAAACAAAAGTCCGTTTAGAAGAACAAGCTCCTCTGACCAAAAAATATGGACCATAACAGGAAGAACAAAGATTGAAGAAATAGATGAAAACAATTTAAACTTCGTCTTCTCACAATATCAACTTACTCCATTTCATCAACTAGAACGCCACATGGATCAAAACAGCAATATTAGTAAAATTTCTATCAAATATTATACAATTATAATTATATGTATGATTCTGTGTATCGAAAAAATTATAACAATTTTTTCTCAGGTGTAATAGGAATAGTTGTGGACGTTAAACCAAAGAGAACTATCCAAACTCATTTTGGCACAGAGGCCGTTCTTCAGGATATCATTTTGATAGATAAAGAATTTCAAACAATGATATTAACGTTGTGGGACAGTTTTCTGGAACGAGAATGTCTTACCATTATAGCCAATCTGACCGACAGACCAATCATATGGGCTATAAACCTTAAGATTTCTTCGTTTAACGGTATAAATGTTAATTTCATTTTTATTTATTTAAATACATCTACTTCGGACAAATATACCAACATTTATTTTTTACTTTGTAGGTATTACTTTATCAACCAAAACTAACAGCACTTTCTTCATCAATAGCGACATACTGGCTGTGGCAGAGTACAAAGATTGGTACTTTAAATATAATATAAAAAATACATTTTACATTTTAATAAATAAATATACACTGACTTTCTTCTATAGGCTGCAAGTTAACAAAGAAAAACTTGACCAACTCACGCAAGATCACGGTTCTATTCCTCTCACACCACCGAAAATAATACCTCCCTCCGACGACAAATTTACGCCAATTGCAGAGTTACTAGGAATTCATCTTGAGGTAAGTCTTCATCAAATATATGTTCATTAATATAAATATGTTCATTTCAAATTTCAACATTTTCTAACTGTTAATATTTTTATTGTGCAGAAAAAATTCTATTGGGTCCAAGCACGTTGGAAGATCATTTCAAAAAATCAAAAGTTCTGGTATATGTCATGCGATAACTGCAAAAAATTGTCGAACGCAGATCTTGGAGAAATTCACAAGTGCCGATTCTGTAAATGTGAATATGCAAAAGCTGTACCAAGGTAATTTATATTGTTCAGATTTTATTTAACACAGCAACAGAGTTAAAAATTCACGTAATATATCTCCTCCAGAGCAAATGCTTTCGTGCATCTACAAGACGAATCTGGAATGATAGACGCAAGCATCATAGGAAGCGCTGCAGAAACATTGTTACAGTGTACTGGTAACGCCATAAGGACCCATTTTGAAAAGGTCAAATCACAGTTTACATTCTTGAAAATTGTTTTCTTATTCTTGAATATTGTTTTCTTTACATTTCAATATTTCCAATTTACTACGTTCTACTCTATTGCAGGAACCAGATGTGGACATAAACAGTTTTATGAAAATTGAAAGTGAAAACGAAATAGATTCAATATTTTATCTCAAAGCGACACAAAAACGGCAAAATCCTTCGGAGTGCCATTTTGAAATTATCTTCACCTTCAACTCTTCAGAAAAAAATGAACCTTCAATTGCTGCAATCAATGAGACAAATCCAGATAAAAATTCAGCTGCAGAAGACAACAAAGACAGCAAGAAAAATAAAGGGAAAGCGAAGGCACAATCCTCAAATAGTGAACCATCCGGAAATACTTAAACAACAACTGCTGCAAAAAAGTCTCTCTTTCGATCAGATGATTCTCTTCAACCAAATTCCAATCTAGAGAAGAAGGCTCGCAAAAGTTGAGTCCTCAGTAACACATCAAGAGTGACTTTAACTTTTCTTTTTTGAAGCAGTCAAGACGCAGTGAAGACGACCTCCTCCATACGTAACATATAACTTTTGAGGCAATATGAAGAGGTTGTTTTGGGTTTTTGTTGTTTTCTAAAACAGATGAATAGGTTTTGGAAGATGCTTGTTTAGTCGTTTCGTCTCGCTGTTTGTAAATATAAATAACAACTATATAAAATAACCCTCTTTCGTTATAAACATTAACTCCTTTATATATTGAATTAAGAGACATGCATTATTCTCGCCACAACTTTCCGTCTTCCCATTTACCCCATTTACAGAGAAATATGAAGAAAACCATGAAGAAAAATTGACGTTCTTCTTTTAAATATTTAAATATGCCAACATTTTGTATTACATAATTTTTAGAATAGGCCGGAGCATTTGCGAAGAATCCATGCCCTAAACTGGAACCTCCGCAGGGATATCAACGTCCACGGGCGGCGGCAGCAAGGATATCAACGTTGACGGCAACAAGCTCCGCACGCGGACACCCGGGCCTCCGCACGCGGAGAATCCAGTTCCGCGCGCGGAGATTACAGCCTCCGCTTGCGGAGGCTGTAATCTCCGCACGCGGAGGTAGAACCTCCGCGCGCGGAGAGTGAAACCTCCGCGCGCGGATGTTTCAATATTATATATATTAATAAAATTATTTATTGAAAATTTCTGTTCCTTTTTTTTTTCCTTAATATAAAAATTTTATTTAGCATTTTATATTATATCCATCATATTATTTAAATCAAAAAAATTATTACAAAACAGTTAATATGTTTTCGTACAATAACTAAATAAATCCAAAATAAATAATTACAATAACTAAATAAAATAAATAATTACAACAACTAAATAAATAATTAAATAGTTAAGAAAAAATATGGTCAATAATATTTAAACCCGTTTTAAAAATTACCCATCTCCCCCAAAAAATCCCCAAATCTATCATTTCTCCCCCAAAAATCCCTAGATCTATCATTTCTCCCAAATCAATTTCTCTCACTTCTCTCATTCACCCCTCCATACCTCTACTCCATCTCTCTCAAGCAAGATTTTCCAAGGTAATCGGGTGAAATAACAGTGCAAAAGCAACCTCCGCGCTTGCGGTGGCAGATCCTCCGCGTGCGGCGGAGGATCTGTCCTCCGCAAGCGGAGGTTCAGAGCTCCGCGGCAGAGGTTCAGAGCCTCCGCCGCACGATCTGAACCTCCGCCGCGGAGGATCTGAGCGGAGGATAGATCCTCCGCACGCGGAGGATCCAACCTCCGCACGCGGAGGACAGAGCCTCCGCACGCGGAGGACACAACCTCCGCACGCGGAGGATCTGTCCTCCGGATTTGGCGGACAGACCTCCGCACGATCACCGTCTTTCCATACAATTTTTTTTTTCTTTCAAATTTCATATCTAATTCAATTTCATATCTAATTC
This sequence comes from Fraxinus excelsior, assembly GCA_019097785.1. Classification (NCBI taxonomy): domain Eukaryota; kingdom Viridiplantae; phylum Streptophyta; class Magnoliopsida; order Lamiales; family Oleaceae; genus Fraxinus; species Fraxinus excelsior. Next base: position 15,592,515 of record CM032626.1, read on the forward strand.
AAGTTTATTTATTCTTGCAGATGTCTCTTGATTATATCGTTTCCCCAGATCAATGGTTCTCTGCCACCATCACCCAATTTCCATTGCTTCGGTATGTTAAAGATTTCATCCAACTTATTGACGAAGACAAACAGTCTTTGATATTTAGCAGCAGTTTGTGTGGATTTATTTGTGGATATCTTTATAGAACAGAAGAGCAACAATTTTGTAGCAGATTAATACACGAGTTTATATTGAGGATTGTTGATTCCGGCAAAACAAATGAAATATGGTTCAAATTAAATAATCATTTTGCCAGATTTGGTATTCAAGAATACTGTCTGATTACTGGATTACCTTGTCACGAAGTAACAGCAGAACTCGACTCCAGTGATAATCGACTTAGAAATATTTATTTTCATGGAACTAAAAGAATCACTATGGTAATGCTTTTCGAAACATTTCATCAATGTGAAAATATGGAGGATAAATTCAACTTGGGATTAGTCATGTTAGTGGAGTGTGTTTTAAAACCAGTTGGAAGATATATTAATTACCAGACATTGGGCATGGTTGAAAATCTAGACGAATTTCTTATTTATCCATGGGGTCGTATATCGTATTTCGTTCTGTTGAATTCATTGCAACAACGCGCACAAAAATTGCGAAACAACCAACAGACAGATCGAAAATATTCCATACATGGATTTCCACTTGCATTTCAGGTATGTAATTTATATTTTTAATAAATTTTCATTTACCTATAGAATAAATTTTTGCCGTATAATATTCACTTCTTATAATTTTGCAGTGTTGGATATACGAAGCCTTTCCACAATTTGGGCAACAATTCGGTCGTCGCAAACGTAGAACCTTACAGTTTCCCAGAATACATAAATGGAGACCAAACAAATTTCTGACTGAAAAAGTAATCAGAGATTTTTTGACCTCTATAACTGCTGAAGAGGTATTCTAAAATTCATTATAATCATTCAATAATATTTTACTATTAAATCATTCGTTTTAAAAATTAACAGAATCTTCTTCCATTGTTATAGATTGAAGTCATTCCAGTTCTGATACCCACGGAAGAAGAATCAGAAACAGTGTGGTGCACAACACTGTCATTGACACCAGATAATGAACAACATATATTAGATGCTATCGTAAATGGAACATTCGCTAACGTGACAGAAGAAATCCCGCATACTACCACACAAGAACATCAAATGAATAATCCTGATCCAGGTACTTCATTTGAATTTGAAATACCGCCTGCTGACATACATGATCATGAGACAGATGTGCCGGCCACTACATTTCAATTTGAGCCAGGTTCTTCCTCTTCTCGCCATAATTATGTAACAAAAGAACACATGGAAGAACTTTTTGGCATCTACAAGCAACATTTGGTATCAGAAGTGTCTAATTTATACGATAATTTAAAGGCGGATATGGTTCAAGAATCAAGAAATCATGAAGCTAGATACCAAACCATTCTTGACAACCAAACACAACTATCTGAACAACAGAAACAATCACAACAAGACATCCAATCCATGAAATCCTTCATAGATACCAATATAAGTTCACTAAAATCTTCAGATGCTAAAAGGAATGAGAATATGCTGTTTCATTTGTCTACTTGGAAATCTAATATGGACACTATTGTAAATTCTCTACAACAAAACGTTCCTCTAAATAAAGGTCGAACAAATGATGAATCTACATAATCATTTATATATCCTTTGGAAGACTTTTCTGTGGATAAATACACAACCGTAACAGATTGGATTGACAGAAATCCACCAGAGTAAGAAATCTACTTATACTTTATTATTTCACATATTACAATTTTCGTTCTATTGTATTGAAACTAATATAAATTTTTTTTTGTAGTCATTACTGGGATAACGGAAGCGGGCACAAATATAGTCGAGATATGCTGCTGACTATACAAAATACATCTGAAGATCTACATGTTTCGGTTAGTATAATGTAGAAATAATAACTGCAATATTTGCAATGCATAAATAATGTCTCTCATTCAATTTATTTCTTTCAATAGATTATTAACACAGAGTTAACACTATTGAGACGATTGATTCGTAATAAATCTCTTCGCGTCTCTAAAGAATATACACTCTTAGATTTCTCATTTGAAGATGAATGTGCTCGTTATATGATATGGCAAAACAATGTCAGACAAGGCCTTGAGAAGGGAACTTCACCAAGCTCTGTTGTGTTCCAGCAATATGTATCCGGCATCTTACCGATTTATGGAATTCCATGGAAAAAGTGCAATTATCTACTAATTCCATGTTCGACGCCGGTCAATAATTGGTATCTTTATCTTGTGGATATACGCGAATGGAAATTTCAGATATATAATTGTAGCCACACCATTCGCTACCCAGACGAAATCAAGCTGCATGCAAAGGCGGTATTATTATTAATTCAAGGGTTATTAATGCCCTCTGACAGACAGGGGTTAAGAAAATACGAAAACAAAAAAATGGACATACAGATTATACCCTGTCCTGCTTCCAAAAACAGTGGGTGCGCATTAACATTACTTAAAATTAAATTTACTCTTAAATTTACTTTCATATTAACATTACTAATAGTCTAATACTATATTGTATTATTTCAGGCCTAATTGTGGAGTATTTGTGCTCAAACACATTGAATGCTTCCTTTTTGGACAACCAATTGAATCAATTTCATTGGACAAGATCAATATATACAGGCGAAAAATTGCAATCGATGTAGCTTTCGATGAATATTTCCTTCGCCCTTCTTAAATGTCAGGTAAAATATATATGTTCTGTGTATTTCACTATCCAAAGCTTATAGATTACGTCAAATGGTGTATGTCTGCTTAGGTCAGGGTACCAGTTGTAGTTGTTGGTTGCAAGGTAACAAATTTGTTTCCATGTGCTTCTGCAGATACGTTCCATGAAGTAAAATGAAGCGTGATAGGAGAAAAGAGGTATTGCTACTTGTGACTTAATCTCATATATAGTGTAGCTCTACTCATAAATGCTCCTACATCATTTAGTCCCATGTTTGCTTTAGATAAAAATTAGATTTTTAATACATTTTGAAAAAAAGGTGATGAGATATGTAGCTAAAAAGTTGTAGATCCCATGAAATATGTGGATATAACTGAAAATGCAATGGCCGCTTTTGCCTGAAACCTCAATACTTAACCTAGGTACCCCTCTACCGAGGATTGTTGCAAGTACTATTATTATTGTGGGTACCCAATTGGAAAAGTGCTCTCATAGGATTTCTTGATCCTGCTCTAAGAAGTATTTGAAGTGTTAGAGATTCCTTCCTGCTGCTCAAAAAAGTGTTGGATGTGCTGCTAAATATTGGAAGTATTCAGGAAGGTAGCATTATTATTCGTATGCTGACTCTAATAATTGGATTTGATCCAAAAATGTCAACTGCACTTTACTATCAAATCATTGTAGATATTTTCAGTTTATTGTATCTCCTAATCCTGTATTCTATTTTGATCAATCAATATGATATTTAAGGTTTTTGTTTTACGTTGTTATTATCATTAAATAGCACGCTAATAAACATACAATAAGTACAAAACTCGTGCATCGCACGAGGCGCCAACTAGTAATTTGTAAAAGATCAAAAAATGTACTTAAAAAAACATGCAATGTCTATAAATGTATGAAAGAAAGAATTTCCTTATACACAACATTTTTAGTACATGTGTCATGTGAATTGTATGCGATAGATGATTTTTGTAAAACTTTTAAAGATGTACTTGTTTTTGCTCTTAATAATGCTACATACAGTTGACCATGGTAAAAAAACAGGTTCTGGAAGATGTAAACCAAAAAAATTAAGTGTTTCACCTTATGCTTTATTTATTGTCATTACAAAATACGACCTAATTGGAAATTGAGTTCTCTTGAATGGAATTGAGTTTTTATTATTTTTAAATGGGGTATAAAAGGAATCATTGGTAAGAAAACAAGTTTTCCTCGATATTCACTAGTTGTGATTTCAGTAAGAATTACGTTTTTTTTTTTCAAATTTTCGACAAGTAAAGCGTGTTCCATTGCATAAACCTTCAGAGGGATTGATATTGCGCAATAACGGTAGAGGACAATTTACCTTAAGGTTTAATTCATGGGGTGGGATATCATTTGGTGTTAATGTATTCAAAAAAATCTTCTTGCAAACTCTGTTCTGATACGTTAAGTGCTTCATCAAAACTATAGTATACGAAAAGTTCACCTGGAATATGTTAAAGTAAAATTCTGTTAATGTAGTCAACACATTCATTTGTAGGTGTAAGAATAACTCGATTTATCATGTCATGTAAGTTGTTAGCATAAACTTCTATATTTGAGAAAACATGGTGTATCAAAACTTTTAAAAATGTAATTTCATCTTCAAATGACAAAATTATACTATTCAAAAACATAATACATTTACAAGTGTGTACTTTTTCTGTTCCATCTCCAATTCTAATTGAGTAATCACAAAATGTAGGATCTACTTTTGCTATCATATTTTGAATGAATGGTAAATGTATGATGAAGGCCATAGTTCTGAAAAAATTAAGCTAGATTTCACTATATCTTCTTTTTTCCTTTTAGTACTACCGGTAAAACCTGTCGGAACCCCACAAAAAACAATTACTTTCCCACCAAAAGGCAAATTAAAATCAATAATATCTCTAAACATTCTATCTACAGCTTTAATAGCATAACGATTTAACATAGGCACTTCATCCCAAATTATTAACCTAGACATTTTTAACAAAGTTCCTAAAGCTGATTATTTGCTAACAGAGCATTTTATTTCACCAATTGTTTCTAGAGGAATTTTAAATCGTGAATGAACTGTGCGTCTTCCAAGCAACAGAGATGCGACTACTCTAGAGGATGTAGTTGCTAAAGCAATAAAATTTTGATTTCTTACATCAGTCAGAAGTACATTATATAAAAAAGTGTAATTCGTCCCCCCTGGACCATCAATGAAGAAAGTACCATTCGATTCAGATTTTACTTTTTTCATAATTATATCATATGCAAATCGTTGTTATATATTGAATGTGTCTACACAAGGAAATCTTCCTTCAGTACCAGAGTACATTGTTTCATCTGGAACCATTCTTGTCAGTCTTTGAGCTTCATTCATATGTACGAAGAATGGAACTATTCCATAATCGTTTATGTTTTTACCCAATGATTCCATTATAGAATTGATGTCTTCTACAGTCTATACTTCAGCAGTCTGAACATGTATATTTTGATGCACATAATCATCAGTCATGTAGGATCTATATTTATCCCATAATAAATTTGGATTAGTAGGACTATAGAACATTAAAAGTGTAGCAAGTAGACGTCTTAAAGAGCTAGACATTTCGTACGAAATAGTTTTAGATAAACATTCTTTACAATGATTATCACCAATTGGAGCCGTTTCTCGATATGTAACAACACTTACTCCATTTGAACTTCGTAAATTATTAAATGATGTTGCACCTCTAATATGATTAAGAAGAATACGAAGAAAATAGCGTTCTCTTTCAGATGGATTAACAACCACGATTCGTTCTATAACAATATGTTGTTTTCTGGGTGTCCAAAATTTTCTACTTGCATTCCACACAAAATGAGTTGAAAAATCTCGATATAATAATGTTCAATTAAATTCATTTACTTCATTCATCCGAAAAAACTCAGTTAACATTGTTCTTTTCGTACACTCATTTCCAATAATATTAGATAAATTATCTTTATTATTATACGTTACATATTAATGATTTTCAATGTGTAGTTGTAAAGTATAAACAGTAGGATAAATTTCTGATAGATTAAAAAAAAATTCTCTACATAGCTTCAGGTGAAGATATTCATATAGCAGATTGGTAAACGAAAATTTCATCTATCTCCTTATTTGAGTTGTTTTTGTCAACGAAAAAATTAATACGATCATATCATTTATATACGTATTTGTACAAATATTTTACTGTTTTAATAGAAGAACACACTTTGATGTTAATGTGGCAATCAAATTTTGCATTTAAATAAGGATTATATGGCATAACCCATCGATTATCTAACATTTGACCTCTAACTTTAATAGAAATACCACCATTATGATGTTTATACAATGGATATGAGTTATCATCGAATATAGTAATATTATAATAACCTTTAGAATATTTGTTTTTACAACAATTAACTGCTAATATACATACATTTTTTGGATTTAAATTTCTATAAGGACCTGCATATTGTGTTTTATAATGATTGCATGAAGATGTGGATATGTATTTTTATCAGGAATCTCACATGAAATTATCCTATCAACTTGATCAGCACAAGAAATTTTATGAGCATAATTAAAAATTAATAGTAAATGTGCATGTGTGAGCCCATTTTTTTGAAATTCAATCGTGTATATATGAGCAACAATATGATCAAAAATATTTTCTTTGTATAAATTATTTTTTAACTTTTCTAATTTTGCTCTAAATATACGTACAACTACAACCAGTCGATTTTGAACTTCATCGTTGTGTTTCAATTCTTGTTTAATTTTTGGCCAATTTGGATTACATGTTATAGTTAAAAATATATCTGATTTCCATAACGTTGGACAATAGCTATCGAATCCAAATATCTTCGTATTATATCTCTAGGATCATATGTAAAGCTTTGTGGAAAAATAATTTTCTCTCCAATATTGTACCATCTCGTTTCCCTATCTTGAACAATATCTATAATACCTTGATAAAGTTCTGCTCGAATTTATTTTTGATTGTTACGAAAATGATCTAATCTAGCAATTTCAATTTTAACGTACATGCCTACAACGTATTGTTGAAAAAGTCTACCATCATGAAATAAAAGACACTAACTAGAATACCTAATTTGTAACATGTATGAATAATATTCACGATAAGAAACTTGACATCGTTTCTTTCTTTCATTAATCACCGTATAGAGAAAAAAGACGATAAATGTAATATTTATATAGAACATTTAATAATAATAACTTCATAAAAGCGAAAGAGGATCGAAAAGTGTATTAGTAAACCCGATGACTCTTTTTCAATTATTTCGACTGCAGAATTTACTGTGTTACCAAAAGTAATATCGTTGGGCAAACTTTGATTTTGCAAAGACGTCTTTTTGCATCTCTGAATACCTTCATGCCAACCAGATTTTTCGAATGGAAAAAGTAAAGGGTATTGCAATGGATCATAACAACTGTAAAATAATGAACTCTATGTGTATTACCAGAATGACCGTAGATAATAATATCACGAATACGAATATTCGTATTTTGATCATCCTCAACCCATACATCAGCTACTTGAGATGTTGAAAGAGTATTGAAAACTCTTTTATCAAGCCTTGGACCACATTTTATTTGTATTCGATAGTCTTTCATATCCCTTAAAGATCTAAAAAATCTAGTATATGAATTCCCTTTAAGGATTTCCATTAAAATAATCAAAGTAGATTCAACAAAAATTTCTGAGATTTTTATATGATTTTCAACTTCATTAATTGTATCGTAAAAATATAATTGTATATAAGTAGGGATATTGTCTTTTGGAAGGTTTATATAGTGATACACTTGTCATTGAACTCTAAATGTATAAATACATTTGTATGCTTTGAAGAACTCTTTATCGTATTTTACACCAAATGAAGTGAACGTAAAATGATTATTATATTCGCGCGAAAGTTTTTTAAATTCCATACATATAACTTTATTAAATGTAAATATATCATACAATTTAGTAGGTAAATCAGGTATAGAAAGTTTTATTTTTCCATCACAACAACATCCTTTAGTTTCTCTGTAAAATTTTTGTGCATTGACAGTCGGTGGATGTAGGTAATACATATGGAGTAGTTGGCATGTTCGATAAGTCAAAACTTTTTTGTAATTTAGGATGAACTTGAATAGTTGATTCCTAATTTGGAGTAGGAATTTCGAAGTGAAGAGGTGTTGTAGACTCGTAAGAGTCATCTAGATATAGAAAAACTGAATTAATATTTTGCGATAATGTAGAATTATTTATCTTTTTACGACGATCAATTTGTCGAGTTTGAGTTTGTTTCGTCCTATCTGCCTGTCTTCGGGTTTGTTAGTGGCAAATGGAAGCTACATATGATTCTGTTGGAATTTTGGAAGTAGTTGGACTTTTGAAAGTATTTTTGACATGTAGATCGATTTGTTCATGAGCAGTCATATTCAAATCCGTTGTCAGGAAATCTTCACCTTGAATGTAATTGAAAGGAAAATTGTTTTTTAATGAATATAAAGAAATAATAATGTTAGACATTTCATCAAACATGTGTATCGCAGAGTGTGAAGAAAGATAAGGGCATTTTCGAAACAACTACGGAAAAACTACACACATATTGGATTAGTGACTCCACGTTGTGAAGAGCAATTCGTCTCCGCATAGCACAAATATAGAATCATATACCAACTACTTAACTGTTCTATTTACAAATTTTAATGTGAAAATTGATTCTTGTGGAAGAAGAAAAACATCAAAAAAGGTGTATGCAAAAACTTTTTTAGTACAACTGAAATATATATGTTAATATGAAAAAAGAGTTAAATGAAAACTTGCCTTATTGTGAATAGAAAAGCGATCGGCAATCGCTACAACTTTGGAAGGAATAAAGTGTTTAATGTGGTGGTGGTTCAGAACTGCAGCTTCAGGTACTTTGGGACCTCAATTCTATGGCAAAATATGGAAACAATATACTCTTTCTTGGTGAATGTTGTGAAAATAGAAAAATAAATTGGTTCACTACATACAATTTAAAGGTGGTGGAGGTGGGTAGTCAAAAATTTCGTCTAAGACGTGAATAATTTTTTACAAATGTCCACGTATGAAAGAATGACAAACTGGTGTGGTATATGAAATTTGAAGGTGGTAGAGTTGGCTAGTCAACAATTACGACGACATCAATATTTTTTTACAAGGGCTTGTTCAGTATAGATTTTAATCCAATTAAAATTGAAAATATTGTCGTTATTGAGTCCCACTCGTCTAATAAAAATCAATAATAACGACTAGTTTTTCAATTTTAATTTCTACCAAACACACTCCAAATGTCCATAGTTATATGCATGATATGATATTTGTGAATGAATAGTAGTTCCCAACGTGCCCATTTCATCATGTTACTTACTCGTCAAGGAATACAACTTCCATTTTTTTGTCCACATATGGAATAGTGATGTATGAAGGAAAATCACAAATGAATAGTGATCATAGAAGCAATCAAGAATTCCCTCTAAGACGTCAACAATTACGGCGACGTGGATATTTTTTAACAAATGTCCATAGTTATATGCATGGCAAATTCCTAACGTGTCTTTTTTATCATATATTACTTAATTGTCAAGAAATACATCGTGCAAATCTTTTTTGTCCGCATATGCAATAGTGATATGTGAGGTGAAATCATAAATGAATAGTGATCCTAGGAGTCCCTCTTTTAAGAGAAGGTAGATCATAAGAAAGCTTCGCCATCTAACCTATGTCTGTATCAATAACATGAACATTTTGCAGATGATGTTTCAATGCAGAAATGGATAAAGGTGGAAAAATTAACCCAAATCATGAAACCTGCTGAATCTCTAACAAAATTGAAGTTTAGTATATTAACTTTAAGTGCATGCCAATAATGGTTTTGAGGAAACCATTCCCCACTTTAAACCTCAACCCCAGAAGAAGGTTACATGGAAACCAACGAAGCAGGTCAAGTGGGAAACATAGTATTTATAACTGATGCTTAGATTACATAGGTAAAGTATTCAGTAGACCATAGATTTAGACATTTTTTTTTCCAGATTACATAAAAATCACAAGGTCCACACCTATTTTTTTTCAGACTAAACTATGTATTTATAGTAGGAAAAAAAAAAAAAAAACAGAACTCAAATCTTTTTTTCATTCAAAAACCTTAATCGGTCCTCTAATTCACAATTTCACAAAGGACTCTAGTACTTTTTATATTTATTGATAACTGTAGTTAATCGGTCCTCTAATTCACAATTTCACAAAGGACTCTAGTACTTTTTATATTTATTGATAAGTGTATTTTCTACACTTATTCAATGTCTTAAACAATGAGATTTTGTAGTTCTTTTCATGAAATATTACCCAATTTGTTATATATTTTGTTAATAGGTAAAACTTATAATTTGATGAAGAATTGGAGAAAACAAACTAAAAATAGAGAAGAGTGACGGAATTAAAATTATGGGGACTAAATTGCAACATTCCAGTAGTTGCGCAGGGACACAAAATGAAGAGCGAAGATTCTACCAGCTCAATTGGAGGCAATTGGAAGCTAAATGGGCGAAATCACAAGTGAAAATGAGAAAAAAATGTTACGAAAAATTTATGTACTAAATTGCGAAAACTGATACTTGGAGTAAACCATGTGGCTGCAAGGTTTACCTTGGGTGCCTTGCGGTCACACTCGAGTCTACAGAGCCAATAGGTCCCAAACCTTACATGGAAACAATCTTAGGGCATCTAGAGGTGACAATTGAGCCGAGCGGGCGAGCTGGAAACAATCTTAGGGCATCTAGAGGTGACAATTGAGCCGAGCGGCTCGTCAGCTCGCCCGCTCGGCTCGTACTGTTCACGCCCACGAGCCGCTCGGGCTCGTAAAAAAACGAGCTCGAGCACGAGCCGAGCCGAGCCTCACTGTAGACGAGCCCACGAGCCGGCTCGTGGGCATTTAAAAAAAAATAAATAAAAATAACGAGCCACGAGCCGCTCGGCTCATGGTTCGCTAAAAAAAAAATAAAATTAAAAAAGTCAGTGACCGTTTTGGTTCTCAAACTTTTTTTTTCTATAAATACCCACCTAAATCAAACTTTTTTTCCACCAATATCAATCTCTATTCTCTCGTTATCTACTCTATACAATTTACATTCTCCAATCTCCATTTATTTATCAACAATATCATTTATTTATTCTATAATCATCTTCTACATTTCTATATTCAATTTCTATTATTCAGAACAAATGGATTCACGATCATTTGTTGAAAACTTGTTCGGTATGGAGAACGAAACACAAACACTTGCCCAAAATCAATTTGGGAATGAATTATTCGGTCTTAATGAATTACCAATTCCATAAAATATTGAAGATTACGACATTCATGAAGGTAGTCATCCAATTGATTTGGATGACGTTGATGTTGATCCTAGTGTTTCAATTGATTTGGAAGAAGATGAAGAGCCTACGTCAAATATTCTCGATGCAAGAGGGAAAAGAAAGGGGAAGAACAAGGCAAAATGTTGAGACCATTTTAAATTGGTTTAAACCGGTCGTTTGGTCGTTGGAATCCTCGAAACCAAAACAGTATGTAAATACTGCCAACAACGACTGACATGGCAAAGAGGCATTGGAACTACCTACCTCAATCGTCACTACAAAACATGTGTGACCAAACATGAGTTTCTTCCAGCTGGTCAAACTCAACTACAGTTTGGTTCTCCAGGCGCCGTGGTACTACGCCACTTTCTACATGAATGTATTTAGAGGAGGAAGCTCGAACGCGAATGGTGAAGTTTGTTGCCGCGTCTGAGTTGCCACTAGCAATAGCGGACAACCAACATTTCGTGAACTACGTCAAAACATATCTTCGGCCGAGGTACGTTGGGGTAAGTCAAAATACTCTCCGTGCTGATACAATTAAATATTTTTTTCATACAAAACAACTATTGATAAATGATTTAAAAAAATATGGGGGTGTGATATCTTTAACTTCTGATATGTGGGAAGAGATTAATAAGAGATGTTACATTGTTGCAACTGCACATTATATAGACCCACTTTGGGTCATGCATAAAAGAATTATTGCTTTTAAAACTGTTGAGTACCCGCACAACGCCCAAACTATATTTAATGCTATCATAAATATAGTTAAAGAGTATAAATGCGAGAGCAAAATTCGTTCTTTTACGTTCGACAATGCTACCGTAAATAAAGTTGTTATTGATAAATTGCATAGAGCACTTCAACCCGATTTTGGTGGTTATTTATTTCATATTCGATGTGTATGTCATATTTTTAATTTAGTAGTACAAGACGGTTTAAAACATGTTAAGGATGAAATTGACCGAATTAGGAGTGCACTTATATATATCACGATTACACCTAGTCGAAAACAAGTATTTGAAGAATTTTGTTCAAAAAATAGAATGACAAATACAAAAACCTTTATTACTAACGTATGCCATAGATGGAATTCCACCTACTTATTATTAAAATCATGTGAAGATTTCGAACATTTAATTACTGAATTTTATAACAATAGGCATGTTAGAGATGAAGACGAAACTATCTTGAATGAAACCGATTGGAATATAGTTCTTAAAATAAAAAACATTTTGACGACATTTTATGATTTTACAAATATATTGTCTGACGTTTATTATCCTACAAATTGTATGGTTCTTGAACGTCTTTATATAATTGCTAGGACTTTTAAAAGATTTCAAAATGACCCCGATTTTCATGCAGTTATATATTCCATGGAATTAAAATTCAGAAAATATTGGGAAGAATTATCTATGTTATTTCCTTTAGCATGCGTCATGGTCCCCCGATATAATTTATCGGGTACTAAATTTGTAATTGATAAAATTTCAAATTCTTTAACTTTTAGTATACCTATTACTTATAGGAATTTAGAAGAAACATTACGTGAAATGTACGAATTATATGCTTCACGAATGGGTACACATATTACTCATGTACCTACATCTACTCCTCCCACTAATCAAACGGATGACGACGATGTAGTTTTAGATTTATTCGAAAGCATGAACTCATATAGATTTAATTCATTTGCATATGTATGTGGTTCATCTGGTGGTAGTAGTAGTAGTTTGTCATCCACTGCATGTACTCAAATTTCGAGTAATAGTCCAAATGCGTTGCCATTTGAATTAATCGATTACTTTCGTCATACTTCACCTACTAACAAAGAAATTAAGAAAAATTCAGAAGATGTAATTAAATTTTGGCGAGATAATGAACGTCGATGGCCAGTAGTTTCTGCAATGACAAAAGATCTACTAACACCTCCTGTTAGCACTGTAGCTTCGGAGTCTGCTTTTAGTGCATGGAAGATGGTTCTCTCTGAGATCAGGAGTCGACTAAAAGAAGATATTTTGGAAGCGTTAATGTGCGTGAAAAATTGGGAAGACGCTAATTATCGAATTCAAGATAAATATGCCGAAATTGCCTGTAACCAAGTAAGTGATATTTAATTTCACTATAATCATCACAAAATATAATTTTCATACATTTATAATATTTTTTAAAAAATTGTACACGTAACAAGTTGTTCTTGTATAATTTTTAACTTCGCCTACTAAAAATTGAAGTAGCCGGGTCCCAAACCCAAATAAAGGAGGATGGTCTATCTTTATTTTTTTATTTATAAAAAATAAAAATGTTTTGAAAAATGTATATTTAAAAAATGGTTTATAAAATGTATTTATACTTTACATATATATATTTTTTAAGTTTAAGTATAAAATGGTAAACAAAAAACATATTACTCAAGTAACTCAACAAAACAATTTTTGTTCTTATTTTTTAAAAAATTATAAATTTTTTTGAAAATGTATATTTAGAAATTAATCACAAAATGTGTATATATATATATATATATCTTTTACAATTAAACTAGTGTGTTATGTGTGTATAAAAAAAAAAAAAAACGAGCCGAGCCGAGCGCTCAGCTCGTTTGGGCAGCTCGGGCACGAGCCGGCTCGTGGGTAACGAGCCACGAGCTCGGCTCGGCCCATTGCCACCACTAGGGCATCCTATATATTTCAAATCAAGGTCAGAATGTCCCCAACCTTCATTCTATCCAATTTCATTATATTCTACATAATTTGAAAGTGAAGAATAAGTCTAGGGAGGAAATCAAGACAAATTACATAAGGAGAACGAAAATTCATAATCCATTTTCATGACTCGAGTTAAGAACATTTCTCCTACTTATTTCTTCTTTCTTGTTTTCCAGTGATGTCAATTCAATTTCTCTTTTGTAATTCAATAATAAATATGTTAGGATAAGTTCTCTTTTGTATTGGATGAATGATGAATCTTATTAATTGTTAATTTCAATTCAAGACTCGTTAATTTAATTATTTCTTGGGGTTTTGATTACTCATGCATATACATTGTGTTGTTTTAATGATTGACCACCATTTAGATAACTTGTTGCCTATTCATAGCGTTAGAGGATTAACAATAGGTAGAACACTGCATATTTAATACACGGACAATATGTATTAAGAATAATATTTATGGCATGTGTAATCACGTGTGTCAATCCATATAAATTCAAATTAAGAATATGATTGGATTGTGTTAAACATATGTTTGTCATATCTTGAAAAATAATATTGAATAAAATTGGACTATCGATTGTCATTAACATTAGAAAAATACTATTTTATACAAGCTAGGAATTGGAAATAACATTAATAGGTGGATTCTGATAGCCAATACATTCATCTCGTATTTGATAAAGAGCATATTTTATTGCTTTCATGATACAATTTAGTATAAAAAACCAACAATTAATATCTTTTATTTACACTAAATTGAATTTGGTAATAACTGGTACACTGAAATTAAATATTATTACTTGTGGGATGATACTCTCAACTCACATAAACTATTACTTTTATATGATTGCGAGTTTTGTCTCAATGTTTATCAAATAAATACTACCCAAAAAAAGTAAAAAAATGTACATGAGTGAGTGAGGCGAACAATGTACCTGAAATTAGAGCCGAAAATAGCAGTTGCCATGATGACAAGGACTTCGATGATGATGGGAACTGGTTGGCCAGAAACACCAGTTGCGTATTGGTCGGAATCGACTACAGAAATATAAGACTCAGGGTTTGGTTTGGGATTCTAATTGTTTTTTCGTCTACTTGTATGATGATGGGAACTTGGTTTTCTTCTAATTGGGGCTAATTTTAATAAATGGGTCGTACCCTGGCCTAATTTTGACTATCATTTTGTACTTGGTATATACATAGTAAAATTTGAAAACTTCAGTACATTTGTACTTCGATAAAATTATTTTTTAATTTTTTTTTTAAAGTTCGGTTTCATTTAATTTTATGCGATTTTTGAAAATTGAAACTTAAATCAAACCATTTTAAAACGATTTGTTTTGGTTTGAGAGAAAAAAAATTGCGAATTCACGTGGACATGAACCAATGAGTGTGATTCGATTTGCGATTCAATGATTTTTTGTTTTTTTGTTTTTTGTTTTTGTTTTTGTGCTATCCTAACTTATGCTATTATGTCATTAGGCGGTGTATGTTGATATTGTCGGACGATGAAAAACACCAACTTGATAATGAAAGAATAAATTACCCATCTTGATATCGATACTTATTTTTTTCTATAGAGATTGTAAATTATAATTAGAATGGTAGATCTTAGCAAGGACAAAAATCTTCATTGATAGATTGCCTTTGTATGGATTGAATTTTGAAAGTCAAATTTTATTTTTAATCAAAATCCATAAATGTTATTTTTAGCAAATTTAAATGATAAACCTAATAGAGGCAAATTATTGCATTTGAAGCATTATTTTTCACGACGACTCGACCCAAAAAATATAATTTTATGTGATTTTTGAAAATTGAAACTTAAATCAAACCATTTTAAAACAATTTGTTTTGGTTTGAGAGAAAAAAATTGCGAATTCACATGGACCTGAACCAACGAGTGTGATTCGATTTGCGATTCAATGATTTTTTTTTTTTTTTTTTGTGTGCTATCCTAACTTATGCTATTATGTCATTAGGCGGTGTATGTTGATATTGTCGGACGATGAAAAACACCAACTTGATAATGAAAGAATAAATTACACATCTTGATATCGATACTTATTTTTTTGCTATAGAGATCGTAAATTATAATTAGAATGGTAGATCTTAGCAAGGACAAAAATCTTCATTGATAGATTGCCTTTGTATGGATTGAATTTTGAAAGTCAGATTTTATTTTTAATCAAAATCCATAAATGTTATTTTTAGCAAATTTAAATGATAAACCTAATAGAGGCAAATTATTGCATTTGAAGCATTATTTTTCACGACGACTCGACCCAAAAAATATAATTAAACGATTTATACGTGCATTTTGCAAGTATATTTTCTCACATTAATAAAACCCCCAAATTTTGAACTTACCCATCCGAGTCAAAAGTAGGGCTATTCTCTTCAGCCAGTCGCTTTTGAATCCCGCCCGAATTTGTTACAATCCCAATCTTCTGTATGAATAGAAATTACGTATTCGGGTAAGTGTTTATTAACTGTTCTTTTATTATTTTAAAGCGAATTAAGTTGTGTGTGTAATTGTCTTTTTTGGTGGTATATTTTATTTCAGTTTACATGTATGATGAAATCTTGACAGGTTTATCAATCAATTGAATGTTAGTTCACGTTTCTTATTCAAGTTACACTTTGATATATGTATCGCAGGATTTTCTAGTTGTTGCTATAGAGTTGGGGTTTATAATTGGTTATTAAAATATTTTATTCGAGATGGAGAATGCAGTGTTAGAGTTTGATATAGGTTTAGGAGGGGCAGATGATGATATTGACATTGAGCCCCGAGATGACGAGGATGATGATGAGGCATCCAATGTTGGAGGTGGTGTTGGAAGTGGCAGTGGAGATAATGCTTACCCAATGCAAATTTACTTTCCTGAGGGGGATCTTGATCTTGAACCTTACGAGGGGATGGAATTCGAGTCCGAGGAGGCTGCCAAAGCATTCTACAACTCCTATGCAAGGCGTGTAGGGTTTAGTACTCGTGTTAGCTCCTCCCGTCGCTCGAGGAAGGACGGGGCTATTATACAGAGGTCTTTTGTCTGTGCTAAGGAAGGTTTTCGAAACTTGAATGAGAAGCGGACGAAAAATAGGGAGATTAAGCGGCCACGGACCGTCACTAGAGTAGGGTGCAAGGCCTCCTTGTCTGTCAAAATACAGGAATCAGGCAAATGGGTCGTATCCAGCTTCATCAAAGTGCATAATCACGAGCTGGTTCCACCTGACCAGGTGCATTGCCTCCGATCCCACAGACAAATCTCTGGTCCTGCCAAAACTTTGATTGATACCTTGCAGGCTGCTGGTATGGGTCCCCGTCGGATCATGTCTGTCCTCATCAAGGAGTATGGTGGCATTAACAAAGTGGGGTTCACTGAGGTTGACTGCAGGAATTACATGCGGAACAATCGGCAGAGGAGTCTTGATGGAGATATTCAGCTCCTCTTGGATTATTTGAGGCAAAAACACTCTGAGAACCCTTCTTTTTTCTACAGGGTGCAGGGAAGTGAGGATCAGTACACAGGTAATGTTTTTTGGGCCGACCACAAGGCAAGAGCTGACTATACCTATTTTGGAGATACTGTCACGTTTGACACTACTTACAGGTCAAACAGGTATAGATTGCCATTTGTGCCCTTCACAGGAGTGAACCATCACGGACAACCTGTTTTGTTTGGTTGTGCTTTTCTAATAAATGAATCAGAATCGTCATTTATGTGGTTATTCAATACCTGGCTGGAGGCTATGTCTGGTCGCTGTCCGGTGTCCATCACTACCGATCATGATACTGTCATTCGGTCTGCTATCATGCAAGTTTTCCCAAATGCCCGTCATCGTTTCTGCAAATGGCATATATTTAAAAAATGCCAGGAGAAATTGTCTCACGTGTTGCAGCAACATCCCCATTTTGAAGCCGACTTCCACAAGTGTGTAAACTTGCCGGAATACACCGAGGAATTCGAATCCTTCTGGCATTCTCTTGTTGATAAATATGATCTTGGCGATCACGAGTGGCTTCCAGATATTTACTCCGATCGCAGGCAATGGGTCCCTGTGTATCTCCGTGACACATTTTTCGCAGAAATGTCCATAACTCAGCGCAGTGATGGTATGAACTCATACTTTGATGGGTATGTGAATGCATCTACAAATCTTAATCAATTTTTTAAGTTGTACGAAAAAGCATTGGAGAGTCGAAATGAGAAAGAAGTTAAAGCAGATTTTGATTCAATGAACACGCCACCAGTTCTGAAGACCCCTTCTCCTATGGAGAAACAAGCATCCGATCTTTATACAAGAAAGATATTCATGAGATTTCAAGAGGAGTTGGTTGGAACTCTCACTTTAATGGCTTCCAAAGTGGAAGATAATGGAGATGTCACTACCTATCAAGTGGCAAAATTTGGGGAAGACCACAAAGTTTACGATGTGAGGTTCAATGTTCTCCAAATGAGATCTACTTGTAGCTGCCAGATGTTTGAATTTTCAGGTCTTCTTTGCAGACACGTGTTGGCAGTTTTCAGGGTCACTAATGTTCTCACACTTCCATCTCATTACATATTGAAGCGATGGACAAGAAATGCTAAGAGTAGTCTTATACTAGAAGAGCGGGCTACTGATCTATTCAATGGTTATCTAGAGTCCCATACAGTTCGGTATAATACTCTTCGGCATGAAGCCTTTAAATTTGTGGATGAAGGTGCAGAAACTTTGGAGTCTTACAACGTCGCTATGGCTGCTTTGTTAGAGGCTTCAAAGAAAGTTTCTCTTGCTACAAAAAATGAGGGGAAGACTTCTACGTCCAATGGGCGTAGGAGGGATGTTTCAACAGGGGATGAAACTAATGGGGAATCTCAAGGAAGCTCAGCCCAGCGATTGTCTGAGGTATATTTTTCTTTAATCACCGCTTTAGTTTGCCTGCTATTTGTATCCATTTTCTTTAATAAGATTTTTTTTTTTTCTCTCTTGCACTCAGTGCATAGACAAATAGACATATACTGTGACACAGCATAATAGTCTACTTAGCCAAGGAGTTGTGAAAATGTAAATAAGGCTATTATTCATTGCATCTATTAACTAATGGTTTGATAGGCATTGTGATGCATAATTTTAATGATTTTTGGGCAAATATTAACTGGATTCTTTGTCATTTATTCTCTTGATTTTCTATGATATAATTGGAAAAAAGGATTCACATGGCCAACACCAATTTTATTGGAAATAAGGTTTAGTTTGTTGTATTCTCGTGATTTCCTTGCTGGGAGGGGATCAAATAGTATATAGTTAATGCAAACTTTAACTTTAGAATTTTTTTTTCTTTCCAATTAATATTTTTATTATAGTCCTTGAAAAGTTCTTGAAATCTTTCTGTTAGATAAATTGTATGTAAGTAATTAGGAAGGTTGACAACTCTTTTATCAATGGAGTCAGTTTCAGTTAAAATAATTATCTTATCACTTCCCGTCAAATTCCAACTTGTGTTTAATGTCTCTGTTGAAATGTATTCTCATACCTTCGTATAGTGAACTATTGGTTACTGAAAAGGGATTGGAGCTTGTCCTTTGGAGACAACTTGCCCATGCTTCTTTTCGGCTGCGGAACAAGGGATATAAGTTTAAATGATGCAACAAAGCTATCAGTTTGAAGGCTAATATTATTAATAGGATTCATTCCTTTTTTTGACAAGATAGGGATTTCATTCCTAATGGGGGAGATTATATATATATATATTGGAACATGAATTCATAATTAAGGAGAATACATCATATTGAAGAAGATTACCTTCCTAATTTGGAGACTACATTCCAAAATACAAACTAATCTTATGCATTAAAATAGTAGTAGATTTATTTATATATATTTTGTAAAATCGTTAGTTTTCAAGTTAGGATAATTTGCAATTTCATATCTTGCTAACTTTTCATTCTTGTTAGGAATTATACATTAGGATCTTTTGCATTAATCCTGACATTGATGTGATTTTCAGTGAAATTGAATTCTATCTCTAATTGGTTTCTCTCTCTCTAAATATTCTTTTCTTCTTTCTTTCTTTTAACTTTTCTATATCAGTTAGTCTTACGGATATTTTCTATTCGGCCGTTCGTCCTATCAGTTTATTCTTCCCTCTCCTGCTATTGTGGAATACATGTTTCACTGCATAACAGTCGGTAATTCTCACGAATTGCAGGTTTGGTCTTGCATTCAATTGCTTTTGCTTATGCACTTGACTGCTTAGTATTTACCTTTTTTACTTTGACTGAAGATGCTTTCTTCTATGATGCTCGGACTCTCCATTCCGGCCGGAGTACTCGTGTCAACACGACATGGGTATGGGTACGGAATACGGGTCGAATTCTTCAAGTTTCAATCGGACCTGGCAAGAAATCTTTAGAAAATTTGTAGATTTACCTTAGCGGCAGTTTGGTTGGAGATGGAAGAAGTCTGCAAATAAATTGCAGGTTGGCACCGACGGTCCTTGGTCCAAAATAAATCTGTTGGCTGTCTGTACTTGTTCAGTTGGAACCCTAAAATCGTGAAGATGAAGAAGGGAATGCAAGCGGAGATTTGGGTTTAATTGGAGCCTGGGCCATTTTTAATATGGATATGAGTGGGCTAATAATGTAATTGTTTTTACACCACACGTATTTTAGTTTAATAAAATATTCAAATAATACAATTAATAGTTTTTTATTTTTATTTTTTTCAATTCATCATTTTTAATTCAAAAAAATACTGCAATATCAAATTAAAAATAAAATCTAAAAAACAAAATTGAAGTTTGAAAGTCGTACTCATGTACCCGTGTCCGAAATTTGGACTTTTTTTTAGCCATGTTCCCCTATCCCACATTTTAGAAAATAAAAGATCTGACAATTAGATACTTACCCGTACTCGAGTCCGAGCATTGTAGGCTTTTGTTGTATTCTGTTTCTACTAATTCTCGTGTCACGTGTTGATTCCTTCCATTCTTAGCTTCACCATTTGTCTTTAGATACTAATTTTATCAAGTAAGACTGCATTATTAGCTTATTATGTGGATCTGGAAATATGATCCCTGAATGCATCTATCCCAATTGGTTGGAGGAGGTTGAAATCTTCTTTCCATTGAGACCTTGCATAATGCCTTATTGTTATAACCACTAACTGACGTTCGGAATCAAAGAACTTTGTTGTAATCCTATCAAATCCTTTTCCAAGTGCACATTTCTTGGTTCTTCATTTTACGATGATCTGATAAGCTTTGTTAAAAACGAATGTCCTATTATTGGGATATGGCATTTAGCGACCCGTGACTATCTCACTGAGAAACTTGACTCATCTTTTGTAGGATGACATGGATCAGAAGATTCATGCACTTTCCCAGGAGCTGGAGCGTGCCAATAGGAAGTGTGAAGTATATCGCACAAACCTCCTTTCAATTTTGAAGGATGTAGAGGACCATAAACAACAATTATCTGTGAAAGTTCAAACCATAAAGCTAACCATGAAGGATAGTCCCTAAAGGTGCAGTGTTTGGTTTCTTCTGTTATGATATTTTCACACAGTTGTGCATTGAGTCGGATTTATGGAAGATTTTTACTTTTGCACTGAGGAAAAATCTTTGAGTTTGCCTATTACTAGCCATAGCTGACGATCTTGTGCAGAATATTTAGAACTCTGGTTGCTATATTATTCCTGTAGTATTAATTTTGCTTTTATGCGCTTTATAAGTGTATCATGTCAGCCATTATGTACTTGGTGCAGCAAATGATTATTGTGAACTAGTGTATATATGAGATATGTCCCTGTATTCAATAATTCAACATCTATTTTATCTTCTATCACACAGTGCGATTTGATATCCTTCTTCACTTATGACAGCGAGTTTCACTCGAAATCACAGGAATTAAAAAATCATATTCTGAAAAGATGTTATCACCTGGTCATAGTAACACATTTGAAATTTGTGTTTTGGGAATTATTTGGAGTAATTTGTAATGAATTTGCAGAAGTTGTCTCCATAATAGATTTTGTCAAAAATGGGGACCACTTATGGAAATTTATATTATGCATTGAAAACTAGGATTCCTAATAACATAGTGAAATGCCTTGTTATCTTAATGGAAAAGTCTTGATTAATTATATCTTTTATATAGAGCTTTAAAGATGAAATGGCAGTATTTTATGAGATATTTATCTTCAATTATTCAAATCTAATTGAAGTTGAGAATAATTTAGGGAATGTTTCTCTGTACTTACCGAAACTTGGAGGAATTATGTCATTAATCTAACAATAGGAGATATATTTGGTACTGTTATATTGAGATATATGCACAGGTTATCATTTGACTGATAAGTGATACCTAATCTTACTAGGTCCAGACTTCCAGATCTATCTTTTCTCACTCTGTTTGCAATTGTTATTTTCTAGTTTTATTGTTAAACAACTTTATTTACAATTTCAGGAAGAAAGTTGCAATATTGTATTTTTGTTATTCTTTATCACACTTTTTTATAAGACTGTCAATTTTCTCAGTTATCCAATCTCTGAAAAAATGGTTCAAAGGACTACTGAATGAGACCCTTGATTTTATGCACCCCATTCTTCCATTTTCCTGGTATGCTAGGTATTCCTATATTGGGATTCTGGGTTCTTTAGATATTTCCTTCTGCCTTTTAGTTTGTAGTTCAAATTTCCAGATTTCTTGTATTATTAGTTGGCTTTGGATTCATATCCAAATTGGAGACCTCACGTGGCATGTTTTTAAGGTGCATACTATTAGAGAAAAATGAAGAGGTAAAATAATGTATATTGTACTGTTTAGTCCAGTACTACGTACCAAACAGGCATATGATGTGTATATTTATGGGCTGTAAACCAAATTGTAAATGTCACAAGCTAACGTCCTCTTATAATTTTGTCATTTTTAACTTGGGGTTGTTTGACCATGTTGTTTGGTCTACTGGGGAGCAATACATGAGTTGATGTTTCGGTTTCTTACCCTTTTTTTGTCATTTCAGATTGTAGCCTGAGCGAGGCCTGGTTGATCTGTTATCAGAAATATTACCATCTTTCTCGTACTTACTACTGTACTGTTAGATCTCTTTTGTAAGTGAAGCTTTCGATGCTTCAATTTGTTTTGGCGATTTGCCTTCATTTTTCTATTCCCCCCCTCCCCACTGGCGCTCCACTGCAAATGGTGTGGTGTTGTTGAGCCCATCAGCATGTTTTGCTAAGCTTAAATGTTATTTCTATTTTAAGTCACTTTTGTTTTCAAACATGTTTGGACTGGTTATTTTATTCTTATAAGTAAAAGAAGTTGCTTACTTAGAGAGTAAAGCAATGATTATTATCAAAATGAGTAACTTATTGATTTCCTAATTAGTCCAACGAAAAGGTTATTTATTTTAAAACTTCCTTATTCACTTATAAGTGAATTAAGCTTGTCCAGACATGCAAATTAATATTCCTAGATAAAAGAAGTATATTGCATATTTACTTTGGGTGCTTTATGACTGGTATATACAGGATTACTACTGTTCATATCATATGGTACTGTGCATGGTCATACTTTTTACCTTGTCAATATAAAATAACGCTTTTTGAAATTCTTGTTTCTGGAGCAGATTTCAGCTCAAGGTTGAATACACACTTCAGAGAATATTCATTTATCTGTAAACTGTTTGTTGTGTGTACATTTTATAGGTTGCTTGTGATTAAGGAAAATACGGATGCTGTAGTTTGCCACTTAATGAATTTTTGTTCTTTTATTACAGTACTACTAGAATTTTTAATGCCTTTTATTCTACCCACATTCATTGTTGCAACCACAATTTACTGGTTCTTGTATAACAATCATGGGTATAGAATTTGGGACAGGCGGCTCTTGAAATCCCGGTATGGCCTGGCTCGGCTCTAGATGCCCTAGGCCACCTAAATTTTCTCGACATGGGTCACAGAGAAAAGGGCCACGTCGGCCCTGACCAGCCCTTTTATCACCTGTAACGATATTCATGTACTGATTTTTAGCAAGAAATGTTGCTAAGCTCTAGGTTGGTTGGTGGTAGGTAAGGAGCTCCTCTATTTTTTTTTTTTTTTTTTTTTACCTGTAGAAAATAAGATATAGGCTTAATATGTCCCTATTTTTGACCCATTGCTTTGTTAATGCCCTGGTTGAAATCTTACTGCTTGAGACTTGGTGATAAGAGTAACATTGCATATGAACTTAAGAGCATGTTTGGCTGAAATTTTTATTGATCGAAATTGGAAATTATTCTTTTCTACTTCTTTCTATCATGTAAAATTATGCATTGATGCAGTGCATTGCCTCACTTTTCACTTCTACAACTTTTACACAGTTTGAAGGGTGAAATTCTAATGTATGCCGCTACGGGAGTAGCTGGACAGTATTTCTCGTTGTAGTGTTTTATGTACCGCTTCTCAGATCCGAGGCCTTCATTTGACAGTTCTCAAATGAAGAATGAATAATTAGCTCAATGTTTAGAAATTGTGCTAGAGGAAGTGTACATGTGTGTATATTTAGCAGTATAGATAGAAAGTGACAGAGCGTTTGCACACCCGCAAGCTAAGAGGGAGAAACTGGAAGAGTTATTGGACTGCAGAGGAAGGCGACTTTCATTTAGCAGTATTTAATGTTGTATTTTTAGAGTGTCATATGGCATACTGAACACAGCCATCTTTTGATTTCAATTCGAAAGCATTGAGTATCATTTTATTTGATTTATTTATTTTTACAAGACCAAGCATATTTTGTTTTCTTATTTGAATTTTAATTAGAATTATCAGGACTTAACAAATTGCATTAGTATTTTTTCTCTTTTTATATTTGGCAGCTCTAAGGTAATGTCATGTCCATGAGATTGTCCCTGCATGATGACGGGTGTCATCTATGTATTATTTCAATGGTAGTACAGCCAATGTATTGTCATATTACGTCTTCACTAAAATGAATTGTACCAATTCGTATGTGGTCAGCAAGAACTTCGCTCCAAGGTTTCAAAGGAGGTACTATTAATCCAGAAGGTACCATCGAGCGCTATCACATGATTCACATCGGGTACAGACCACTGCAAATCACAAAGATTTTTTCTTTTCGAGTTGTGGAAACCTAGATAACCTACAAATCAATCCTTGGACGATCCTTGGACGGCCACTCTTATCAAGCACAGGCTATTGTGTCACAAATTATCTGGTGAAGAAGTTTCCGACCACCAATGGAAATGGGGTCGTGTGTGCGCAAACCAAATTACAACTAGACAGTGTTACGTAAACAGTGTTCAGAGTACTAGGTCCGACGTCATGTATGTTACCCTCGACCTCGATTGAGTCACCTAGCCTTCTAATTTACCTATTCTTTTGGATACACGTAGCTAGAAATGGAATCACAAAGATATTAAACATGACACAGTTAGTGAGTTTAGTGAAATGTTTACAAATTTTAGTAGTTGCTTAAGTTCGAGAGAAATGATTTGGCTAGTGTACATCTCATATACTATACTCTATAGTCAACAATATAACAGACAAGTGAAATGATTTGGCTATTGTACGTCTAGTATACTATACTCTGTAGTCAACACTTTTTTTTAATGAATTTGTTGACCTTCAAAATCAATGAGATCCAACTGTCAACAAATCTCTCATATTCTCTCTCATCCACGAGTGTTTTACATGCACAATAGGATAATCACATTAAACTGCATGGATTGGAGCTCCAACGTTGTGTACACTCCGATGCTAGTGTTAAACGATGAAAAATATTGAGAGTGAGATACGACGAACGAATATACGAGTTCTGAATTTTTTCAATACTTGGAAAAACATACCCATTCATGAGATCGGACCAATTATTTATGTGGGGGGAAGCAAGTGAAGAGGTTCCCTCTGAATGCTCAACACATGATCTCATTCTAACAACTCACTTATCATGCTCAGTTGTGTCAATGCATAACTATCTTAGGCATGTAGTATTCATAGCCTAATGAATGAGCATAACCGATGCAAAGCATCCCATCAATCGCTTTGTGCACTGTATTCTATGCAACTTGGAAGAGGCAAGTCTTGTAGCAAATGCCTCGGATAACAATAATATTCAAGTCGATGTGTCTAAAAGTATAGCCTAATCGTCTTGGAAGAGGCATGTAGAAGAGAAGATGATAAATTAAGTGCTAACCTTATATGACATTTTGCTTAGGTGTCTGCAACATGACACGCCTCAAAAGGCAAATGCGTAAAAGTATTTTAACAATATTCTTAATTCTTGCAGGCAAACTGAGAATATTAAATAACTAAGAAAAAAATTCCATATATTACTGATACTACCAAAAATCGCACCTGGTGAGGTTCGAGCTTGAGGAGTGATTCCGAGCACGACGGCGTCTTCCGGTACCTGAAACAAAGGCGTCGAGGGTTGGCCTCGTCGCCCCTCCGATGCTTAAGTCAGAGAGAGATTAAGGAGAATATGTATGCTGGAAACAATGTGTGTAAAAACATACCTGGCCAATGGAGTCGAATGGCGTATTTATAGGGGCAGGGGATGTTCCGGAATGGCAAGGAAGTTCCAATACATGGGACTTCTAGTATGATTAGAATTGCATTATGGTAAGTCTTGTGGTCTTAGGTGTTTGGGTAGAAATAGGACTCTAGTGGTAGAAGTAGTGTGCTATTAACAGGATTCTATGAGGCAGATGTGGGTGGGCACTGGCACGTGGAGGACACGACCCTCAAGCAAAGGGACCGATGAGGTCGTAGGCAGCTCGTGTCCTACACCCCGAGGAGACATTCCCGAGGAAGGTAAGCAGTTTGGTGCCAAAACGGTGTGAAACACGTCGGGTAAGGTCCTCGGGTCGGGATCTAAAATTGACATGATCATTGGCCCCCGTGCATCAATGTCAGAGCTTGGACGGTAAGGTCCTCGGGTCGGGATGAGATTTGATGCACAATGGTCTGGACGGAAAGCCCATACTGGGAAATCAGCGGTTCACAGGTTGGTCGGCCGTTGCTAGGGGGATGTACGAGATAGCTCGGGATAGCATGTTGCTGTTCTTCCTGTTCTGCAATAAAGCGAGGAGAAAGCTGGGCTGCAGTAGAAAGAGGAGACAGTTGGGTACATGCCTATGTGCCACGTGGCCTCGATAAGGGTGATAATGATTGCAAGTTGTGGATGATTGACACGTGGCCTGGGTTGAAGGGCTAGGATTGAAAGTCTTTTGGCATTCTCAGGATCCTATAAATACCCCCCTGCCCCCACCACATTTTGTACTTTTCAACCTTCAAGAACTCCTCGGTTTTAGGACTTAAGGTAAGAGCTCGTGCCCTCTAGTTGGTTAATTTAAGCTTTTATTTATCAAATATGTCTGCTAGTAGTAGCTCTTCGGCCTCGGCCTCGTTGAATGAGGAAGGTCATCCCCTAATCCCATACGCCATCCCCATAGATAGTCACCCCGCCCTATCATACCCCGAGCTTAGCTGTAAGTATAAAGAGCATGAGGTCATAGGGGTAGCTCGTGAGTTTGGGCTGATGCCAGTGTGTGATGTGCGACGCCCCGATCCCGAGGATAATGTAATGAGTGTTCGGGAGGGTGAGATTGTTCTTTATAGGGAGTCACTAAAGGGGGGACTTAGGTGGCCTCTCCACCCTTTTTTCCTCGAGTTCTTGACCGAGCATGACATGTGTCCTGGGCAGTTAGTCCCTAATGGGTGGAGGATGTTAGTTTACTTCTTCGTAGCATGTAGGTATTTGTCGATCCTCCCGAGGCTAGATCTGCTTAGGATGATCTTCGAATTAAAGTCGCTCCCGGGCTTTAATTGCTTCGTGTACTTTTCCTCCCGAGGAGAGTTCAAAGTTCCAAAAATGCCGAGCTCGCTGAAAGGGTGGAAATCCAAGTATTTCTTTGTTAGCCCCCAGGATACCGACCACCCATTTGGTCTTCGATGGGTTGTTCCGAGCACCGAGCGCTTTAACGAGGGCCATGCTTATTTTGAAGTGTTAGAGAGGGATAGGCAGAGACTGGTCGAGCTCGAGCCTCTAGCGTTTAGCATGGATGATATCCTCGGGGACGATATCCTCGATCTAGCCGACGTCAAAGGCGTCGAGGGTAGGAGCGAGCACCTTTAACTTATTTTAATTGCCCGTGCATTGTCCTCGATCTAATGACTTGTTCATTTTCTTTTTGCAGTGCTCGAGATGGCCTTCGACCCTACTGACCTGCGCAAAGCTGTAGACAAGAAACCGAAAGCAGCTCAGGGTAGGCAGACAGGGAAAAAGGGCAAAAAACGCCCTCGCTATGAAACGCCCGACCACAGCAAGGGAGAGGTCGGGAATGGATCTCGAGCTGTCGCAGAGGACGTCGCTCCTCCGGTCGAGGCCCCTATATCAATGACTCCTCGTGCTCGTACACCTGGGGGGACCCCTGTTGTCGTCGACCTTGACGACGACGCCGTTCAGGAGCCGTTTTCTGCCCTGGATGCCGAGAAATGTACGCTCGTTCCTCAGCTCCTCGAGAAGTACAAGGGAGAAAATGTGAGTCTTTCCGAGGGCATAAGGGAGGTCGAGAACCTGACTCTAAAGGTATGCTCGAGAACCACTTTTCATAAGTTTTTCATGCATCTCGAAGTCTCGACCACTGACTATCCGTTGTTGTGATAAGGCACTGACCGTGGCCCGAGCCCTGGGATACCGAGGCGAGAGGGACGCCACGAAAATTACCTCACTCGAGGAGGAGCTCGACCGAAAAGTGCAGCGCATCGTGGAGCTCGAATCTGAGTCCAACCGACGAGCGAAGGAGACCAAGGAGCTTGAGAGGTCCCTGAGGAAAGCTCGGGAAGATGAGGAGATGGCCAGGCGTGAGGCCGAGGACGCTAGGCTCGAGCTTGAGCGCAAGACGAAGGAGTTTGAGGATAGTTTGGAGGGAGCTCGCTCCAAAGCGATCGAGGATTTCAAATCATCTGACGACTTTCGAGCAATGAGGGGTGAGTATGCCCTTGGCTCGTATAACTACGCCTTCAAGCAGGCACGAGCTTACATTCGCTCAAAAATTCCCGAGGTAAACGCCGAGGACCTGACGTCGGCACCAGAGGTTATGGATGGGCTCGAGCTGTCTTTGTCCGAGGGTACAGCACTCGAGGATGATGAAGAGGCCGTGGATGATGACGCCGAGGTGTCTGTGCCCCCGAGGATCGACGACGAGGAATAAACCTTTGTCTTGATTTTGGATATTTTGTAATGTACATTGACCGACCTTAGGTTCGGGCGTCTGTAAAGTTAGCGTTATTTCTTTTTTGGCTCAAGCTGATGTCGCAAACTCGATCACAACATCATATTCCATAGTTTTTTAAATCGAGCAATCACATTATATTGTTTTAACGAACGTTTTAAATAACGCGAAAACCCGAGGAAAGGAACGAGCTACAACGAGCCATCCGTTTTACAATCAAAACTTCGAAACTCGAGGAATACATAGATCGACCTCGAGCAACTCGAATCAACGAAGTTCGAAACTCGAGGAATAACTTGTTCGACCTCGAGCAACTCGTTTCACAAACAACAAAGTTCGAAACTCGAGGAATAAATTATTCGACCTCGAGCAACTCGTTTCACAAACAACAAAGTTCGAAGCTCGAGGAATACATAGATCGACCTCGAGCAACTCGTTTCAATCAACGAAGTTCGAAACTCGAGGAATAAATTGTTCGACCTCGAGCAACTCGTTTCACAAACAACAAAGTTCGAAGCTCGAGGAATACATAGATCGACCTCGAGCAACTCGTTTCAATCAACGAAGTTCGAAACTCGAGGAATACATTGTTCGACATCGAGCAACTCGTTTCACAATCAACAAAGTTCGAAACTCGAGGAATAGATAGATCGACCTCGAGTAACTCGAATCAACGAAGTTCGAAACTCGAGGAATAAATAGATCGACCCCGAGCAACTCGTTTCAATCAACGAAGTTCGAAACTCGATGAATAAATAGATCGACCTCGAGCAACTCGTTTCAATCAACGAAGTTCGAAACTCGAGGAATGGATAGATCGACCTCGAGCAACTCGTTTCAATCAACGAAGTTCAAAACTCGAGGAATGGATAGATCGACCTCGAGCAATTCGTTTCAATCAACAAAGTTCGAAACTCGAGGAATAAATTGTTCGACCTCGAGCAACTCGTTTCGCAATCAACAAAGTTCGAAGCTCGAGGAATACATAGATCGACCTCGAGCAACTCGTTTCAATCAACGAAGTTCGAAACTCCAGGAATACATCGTGCCCGACCCGAGGACATTTTCTAACCAAGTTATTGGGATTAAAGTGCCCGAGGAGATCAGAGCATAGCTGAGGGCAGAGATGTAATGCTGAGGTGCTTGCATGACGCACGCACTTTACTGGGAATAAGTGTCGATACTATTTATTCAAAAATCATTAAAACATCAGACGCGGGCATGAACCCGGTAAACGAAGATTTAAGGAATTTAAAGGACGTGGGGCATGCTAGCCCGACAAATCAAAAGGAAAAAATTCAAAAGCAAAGTAACAGATTACTGAATAAGTGCGGAACCACTGCTACTTGTAGTATATCTTCAAATTGTCTGCGTTCCAAGGTCGGGGTAGTGGCCTTCCCGAGATTTCCCTTAGGCTATATGCTCCTCTGCGGACTTCTCTGATAACCTCAAATGGCCCTTCCCAAGCGGCTCCCAGCTTTCCCGGGACATGGCCAGCAGCTTCGGCTCTTCTCAACACCAGATCCCCGGCCCTAAACTTCCTTGATTTTACCTTGGTGTTGAAGTGCTTGGCCATTCTGTTCTGGTAGGACGCGATCTTTATTGAGGCTTGTTCCCTCACCTCCTCAAGCAAATCGAGGTGCTCATTCGTGCTGTCCTCGACTCGTGGTTCATTCCTCCCAAGCGTAGGTAACCTGCTTTGTATCGGAAGAGAGGCCTCCACCCCGAACGCCAACATGAAAGGGGTTTCACCGGTGGATGTTCTGTGGGACGTTCTGTATGTCCAAAGAATGGCAGGCAACTCGTCGGGCCAAGCTCCCCTAGCTTCCCCCAGCCTAGTCCTGAGATCTTGTAGGATGATTCGATTGATGACTTCCGCGAGGCCATTACTCTGGGGGTGTGCCACAGATGTTAGGCGATGATCAATCCCTAAGTTTGTGCAAAAACTTCTGAACTGTGTGTTATCAAATTGCCTTCCATTATCGGTAATGAGGACCTTGGGTATTCCAAACCTGCAAACGATCGATCTCCAAATGAACGACCTCAATTTGGACTCTGAGATCGTAGCCAGGGGCTCGGCCTCAGCCCACTTGGTGAAGTACTCGACTGCGACTGCGACAAACTTTAATTGTCCTCGGGCTTGTGGGAAATGGCCGAAGATGTCAATGCCCCACTGCTCGAATGGGGCCCCGCAAGGTATGGGGGTGAGACCCTCGGCTGGAGAATGGATGACGTTGCCGAACCTCTAACATTTGTCACATTTTTTGACGTAGTTTACGGCATCTTTCTTCATTGTTGGCCAGTAGTACCCGTATCTTATAAGTTTGAAAGCAAGAGCCCGTGATCCTTGGTGGTTGCCACATACACCTTCGTGCACTTCAGTCAAGGCTTGTGCTGCTTCTTGGGGTCTGAGACATCGAAGATATGGTAAAGTGAAGCTCCGACGAAACAGTACTCCCCTGATCATACAATATCTCGGTGCCCGTGCTCGAATGCTCCTTGCCATTCTCGGGTCGCTGGGCAGATTTCCAGTAGTTATGAAATCAATTATCGGGTCCATCCAGCAAGGCTCATGCTTGATGTCCATAATTGTGGGTGCTTGGTTAATGCTTGGCTCTGTAACTTGCTTCACGTGGACCGTTCTGTCGAGACTGTCAATGCCTGTAAAGACAAGTCGGGACAAAGCGTCGGCTTTACAATTATCGGCTCGAGGAATCTTTACAATCTCACAACTTTTGAATTGCCTCTGAAGGTCATGGACTTTTAGGCAGTATAAGCCCATCTTCTCGTCTTTCCTTTCGAAAGTTCCTCCAATCTGCCCCACGACCAGCTGTGAATCGCTATATATCTTCACGTGCTCAAGCTCAAGCTTGATGGCAAGCTCTTGTGCAATTACGACGGCTTCGTATTCTGCTTCATTATTTGTGGCATCAAATTCGAATCGGAGCGCGCACTGTATTTATGTCTGTCTGTCTGGGCTGGTGAGTATTACCCCTGCACCTGAGCCCGAGGAGTTCGACGCCCCGTCAACGAACACCTCCCATACTTTCATCACGTCGCTGGTCGGGTCGTCTCCTGGTCCCCGAGGCCTTGGTGTGAGTTCTGCTATGAAATCGGCCAGGGCCTGCGCTTTGATCGATGGTCTGGGTTTGAATTCGATATCAAATTCCCCGAGTTCAATTGCCCATTTCAATAGTCTTCCCGACATATCAGGCTTCTGTAGTAGATGCCTGAGTGGCTGGTTAGTGAGCACAACAATAGGGTGGGATTGGAAGTATTGCCGGAGTTTCCGTGCTGCCACCACCAATGCAAGAGCTAACTGTTCGGCCAACGTATACCTCGTCTCCGCATCAAGCAGCACATTGCTCACGTAATAGATAGGCTGTTGAGCCTTGTTCAGCTCCTTCACCAACACTCCGCTTACCGCATTTTGAGAGACTACTAAGTATAGAAACAGAGTATCTCCGGGCTCGGGTTTTGTCAGAACTGGCAGGGTTGCCAGCGCCCTCTTTAGCTCTTGGAATGCTTCCTCACAGTCTTCGGTCCATTCAAAGTTATTACACCCCCTGAGAGATCGGAAGAAAGGGAAGCATCTATCTGCCGCTCGAGACATGAACCTATTCAATGCTGCAACCCGTCCTGTCAGTTTTTGCACCTCTTTCCTGTTCCGAGGCGACTCCATGGATGAGAGTGCGTGTATTTTGTCAGGGTTGACCTCTATTCCCCTGTGGGTGATCATGAATCCCAAAATTTTTCCCGAGGCTACTCCGAAGGCACACTTGGCCGGGCTTAGCTTCATCTTGTATTTGAGAAGGGTTGTGAATACCTCCTCTAGGTCTTCAATATGGTGCCCAGATTGCTTACTCTTAACCACCATGTCATCCATATATGCTTCGACATTCCTTCCAATCATTCCAGCAAATATCTTGTTGATCAGCCTTTGATAAGTTGCTCCAGCATTCTTCAATCCGAAGGGCATGACCCTGTAACAGTATATGGCGGAGTCTGCCATGAAAGATGTTTTCTCCTGATCTTCCTCGGCCATAAGGATTTGGTGGTACCCAGAGAACGCGTCGAGAAAGCTGTATAGTTTATGACCCGACGTGCTATCCACCAGGTTGTCTATCCGTGGTAGGGGGTAACTGTCTTTCGGACACGCCTTGTTGAGGTCCGTGAAGTCGATACACATCCTCCACTTACCGTTGGCCTTCTTGACAAGAACCATGTTGGCGAGCCATTGAGCCAATCGGGGTACTGGACCTCCCTTATGAACCGAGCATCGCCTAGCTTTCCGATCTCTTCCCGTATTACCTCGCGACGTTCTGGCGCGAATTGTCTCCTTCTTTGTTTGACTGTTCTAGCACCTGGGTTGATGTTTAATTTGTGGACTGCAACACTGGGGTCAACCCCGGACATGTCTTCCACACCCCATGCAAACACGTCGATATTATGGGACAGACATCTTATGAGTGCTGGGATGAGGTTGGTATCGAGGTCCCGACCAATAGTTACCTTCTTCCCTGGCTCAAGCTCGACCTCCATCAATTCTTCGACGGGAGCTAGTCTTCCCTTAAGGTCAGGCTCGGTCTCGAGTGCCGATATGTGAATGACGTTGGGGGTTATTCCACGAATACTGGTGACATAGCAATGTCTGGCAGCTGCCTGATCTCCTCGGACGACCCCCACTCCATTGTCGGTAGGGAACTTCATAGC
This sequence comes from Fraxinus excelsior, assembly GCA_019097785.1. Lineage (NCBI taxonomy): Eukaryota > Viridiplantae > Streptophyta > Magnoliopsida > Lamiales > Oleaceae > Fraxinus > Fraxinus excelsior. The sequence continues at coordinate 15,626,346 of CM032626.1, forward strand.
GAGGTGGAATGTAGAAACTATAGCCCTGATCTGGTTGAGCAATGGTCTCCCCAATATGGCATTATAGGCCATCGAGATCCGTACCACCTGAAATGATGTGAGTTCAGTTACCTGTTTCAGGTTTGATCCCAATGTGAGCGGCAGACTGACGACTCCCTCCGGGATGATTGTACTACCTCCAAAACCTTGCAGCGGGGTTTGGATGGCCTTTAGCTGATCGGCGGAAATCCCCATTTTAGAGTATGCATCATGGGAAAGTATGTTGGCCGCACTCCCGTTGTCGACCAATATCCTCTTCACCTCGAAATTTGCTATGATTGCTGATATTACCAAGGCGTCATCATGCGGATACGACAATCCTTCCAAATCCTGCGGCCCGAACATGATCTCCTCCCTATCCTTGGGTACCGTCCTCAAGTTTGGGCCGTACCGCCTGGCGTACTGTTTGCGCCCACCGTTGGAGTCTCCACCTGATGCCATTCCACCGCTGATGACGTTAATGGTCCCAGTGGTAGGCTTGTCATTTCCCTTTGTTTCTGGAGCTTTTCCCTTGTTTCGATCATTTCTCGGGCGCTTGTCATAACTGGTGTATGACCTCAGGAACCCTCTCCTTATCAAATCCTCAATCTCCTGCTGGAGTGCATTACAGTTCTCCGTTGTGTGACCATGGTCCCGGTGGTAATCACAATACTTACTCATGTCCCTAGCGTCCGGAGGTGACTGCATCCTCGAGGGCCATTTGAGCTCCCTCATATCCTTGATCTCCATGAGAATATTTGACCTCGAAGTGTTCAGACGAGTGAGCGATGCTGACTGCGCATCCTGTCCCTGCCTTCCCTTATTCGCCTCCATCCGATGGTTGGAGTCGCGGTGTCTTTTCTGCTCGTGCCTGTCTAAGGTAGGGTTGTGATTACTCCTCGGGTGTAAAGTTTCTTCCATGTTAATGTATTTTTCTGCTCGGGTTAGTAGCTCGGTCACGGCCTTCGGCGGGTTTTTTGATAGCGACATCCTGAAAGCCTCGCCCCTAATGGCGTAGGTTAGGGCGGAGATTGCCGCAGTTATGTGGAGGTCGGGTATCTGGAGCCTCTCCTTGTTGAACCTGGTCATAAAATTCCGCAGCGTTTCATTCGGCCCCTGCCTCAACTGCATGAGGGACGCCGCTGTCTTCTTGATGCGCTTGCTACTAGCGAAGAAAGCAGAGAACTTATCAGCCAGATTAGAGAATGAAGCAATGGAGTTGGGCTCCAGTGTAGAGAACCAATCCCTGGCAGCATTAGTAAGTGTTTGGGGCAAAGCTTTGCACATCACGGGGTCCGGAGCCACCTGTAGGTTCATGACGTCTGTGTATACGTTTAGATGGTTGATAGGGTCGGTCGTCCCATCGTATTCCTTCATACGGGGGAGCTTAAATATGTCCGGTAGTGGGAATGAGAGCACTTCGGGCGTGTACGGAGTGTTTGGGGCAAATCCTGTCGTTCCCTGGGCGTTCCTCTGTAGCCCAGCAGCGATTCCGTCCTTGATGATCTTGGCCAATTCATTCGAGTCCATAGTCACCAATCTCGAGGCCTGGGCTTGCGGAGGGACGCCCGAGGTTCTAGACCCGTCATTTTGGTGTATTTCGGCTGTATCCCTGGCACGGGCATCATTCATGAGCCCTCCCTGCTGTCCGACTGTTGGCTCCGGTGGAAGTTCCGACGCCGGGTGGTCATTCCTCTGGCTTAACAACTGGGTCAGCGCTGCAACTTGCTGGCGAAGTTCCTCAAATGCCTGCGCGTTAGGCAGCGTGGGTGGCTCCTCATTCTGGGCCATAGGATCTTGAACAGGCGGCGGAGTTGGTGCGGATGAACTTGCTTGGGGAAGACCCGAGCGTGTGTTGACCATGACTTTTGGCAGCGTTTCCCACAGACGGCGCCAATGATGCTACCAAAAATCGCACCTGGTGAGGTTCGAGCTTGAGGAGTGATTCCGAGCACGACGGCGTCTTCCGGTACCTGAAACAAAGGCGTCGAGGGTTGGCCTCGTCGCCCCTCCGATGCTTAAGTCAGAGAGAGATTAAGGAGAATATGTATGCTGGAAACAATGTGTGTAAAAACATACCTGGCCAATGGAGTCGAATGGCGTATTTATAGGGGCAGGGGATGTTCCGGAATGGCAAGGAAGTTCCAATACATGGGACTTCTAGTATGATTAGAATTGCATTATGGTAAGTCTTGTGATCTTAGGTGTTTGGGTAGAAATAGGACTCTAGTGGTAGAAGTAGTGTGCTATTAACAGGATTCTATGAGGCAGATGTGGGTGAGCACTGGCACGTGGAGGACACGACCCTCAAGCAAAGGGACCGATGAGGTCGTAGGCAGCTCGTGTCCTACACCCCGAGGAGACATTCCCGAGGAAGGTAAGCAGTTTGGTGCCAAAACGGTGTGAAACACGTCGGGTAAGGTCCTCGGGTCGGGATCTAAAATTGGCATGATCACTTACTAATCAAAATCCCAAAGGATCAATATTTGCTTTCCTTAAATGGAAACCCTTTAGGACACTGTATTTGTTAGCTACAAGCCTAGAGGGGAATATTACAGCAAAATTTTTTTGAAGCAACTATAGGGGTAGGGGTAGGGGTAGGGGTAGGGGTAGGGATGGAGATAGGTGGGGGGGGGGGGTACTTTCTTGAAGATATTAGACATACAAGATGGTTACAACTGTGAACTATGTACGTAGACTAATGATATTGCAAATACAGATTATAACGAGATCTACAAGAATTGAAAGCATATTTTTAACTAGCAACTGGCTTAGAAATGGCCTTCTTGATAGCTTCGGCGTACATTGTGCGTTGGTAAGTAAGCGTGGATTCGAGCAGATCCCAAAGGGATGTTTTCGGATTCCATCCTAACTACAATCACAAACAGTCAAAATTTTCTGTAAATATATTGGCAACACTCAAAAATGTCTTAATAACTACCCATTTTGCAGAGAGAATTTCATTTCCAAGCTGTTTGTTAATTATGGACATGCCCGGAATTCTCTTGTCACTGTCATCATATCCTTCACCATAAAATTCTTTGGAGGTTACATCTATCGTGGGTGAGTCTATTGGAGGTTCTCCGCTAAGCTTTGCATAAACCTGCAAGTATTCGAGGTAATTTTTATGGTTGAGGAAACTCAGTTGCTATCCAGTCATCATTTCAGCAAGCTGCCTGACTGTAACTTCATTATTAGGGTTGCCCACATTTAAAATATGACCATTAGCCCTGACTGGATTTTCCTGCGTAAATTACACAACTTAGCTACTAAGACAAAGCAGATTAACATCAAACAACAATATTACGGAAAAATTAACATACAATCATCAAGAGAACAGCTTCAGTGGCATCCCTTGAGATAAACAAAGGTTCTTTGCGACTTGCCACCATCCACAAGCTTGAGTGGTTCGTGCAGATTCTCTACATAACAGGAGAAAAGACAAATATAAGATATCCAAATAAATGAACATGGTTTTCAAATCTTTAAGTTCGTGTTTGATATATGCACTATTAGACACAATGATGAACAAAATTTTAGTTTTTTCTTTCCTGACAAGAGTACCATCCAATCCTTCCCACCAAATACGTCGTAAGTGTGAATAATCTTACAGTGCTAAAGTATGCCAAAAACACTTGGAACGCCTTCGCTTGGACCATCAATTCCAGGTATGAAATCCATTCCGGGCCAATCCAGTTGAAGGGCCTCACAATTGTAAATTCAAGACCATTCAGCTGTAGACAAAGGTGAGTAAGAGACTTGTAAACGCAAGTTGCAATACTAAAGTGAAGATCAATGGATTTAAGTTCACTCACCATAAATCAGCCTTTCAATCAACTGCTTCGCACATGCATATTACCACATTTGCTTCTCAACTGGGCCAAATATGCAAGGCGAGGCATCCTCTGAGAGAACATAGATCCTGATCAACGTTGACAAATAATGGTTAACAAGATTTGTTTACCGCAAAATAATTTTGCTAAAGAGAACTGTAAATGCAGAGGTCTCCGTTGCTGATGGCTTGAAATTAGTAGTAAATGATTGCAAGAAAAGAATTTCAAACACTAGCACAGATCAAATATACATCGCAGGATAGATCCATCAAACATTATGAAGAATATTTTAGCAATTTCACATTCAATAACTTTCCAGGGTATTTTACCAGAGGCTCAAAATGAATGCCTTGAAATAAATAAGCAAAGAGATGCATTAATAACGAGACTGAAGTATAAATTTATATATCATGAATTCGCCTAAAATTTTTTGGGACCCTTACTGTGCTCTGAACAGAAAATTGATCATCGACAAAGAAGAATCCTATAAGTATTGGTACGAATGTTCTGTGTATTCAGTGATTAACCTAACAAATTTTTAATTGTTACAGAATAGGAGAAGCTTAGAATGGTTGGCTTTTAAACATAAATGGGAAGCATTCAGTGAATTTTCTCAAGATTCACTACCAAAAAAAGATTCTAGAACTGATTCATTCTAACTACAAACGATAGAATTGGTAATTGAAGCACAAGACTTTGTTGTCTGGTTCTGTTTAGCACTTCGAATCAGAGGTATAAAATAAATCAAATTGATATCGAATTAATTTTACGTGGTAGCATATAGATGCTATTTAAAAATAGACTTTCAATCCTAGGTTTAATTTACTTGCCTACTTAGCCAAACGTAAAACAATTCCGGCCGTTGAAATCCATTTCTCCGTACCCTTAGGCCATCTCCAATGGAGACACTATTACACCAAAATGTATCAAATTTTGGTGCAAAGGTGCTCCAATGCAACGCCATACTTTGCCCTTTCTTTTTAATTTGCCAAAAATATTTTGGAAGGTATTTGTGTTATATAATTTTTAATACAATTATTATTATAAAGGATCTTATTAGTATTATTTGCATTTAAATTAAATTTGAAATGTTAAAAATAATAATTACTGAATTAATTAAAATAATAATAATAAAATTTAAAATATAACTAACACTATTATTTATAGTTAACCCGAAATATATTACTAACACGTTTTCAAGAATTCCTAGCTCGTCATAGACAAATCAAGAATAAAGAGATTCACATTGCACTTCGAAATGCATTATTCAATCATTTGTGGGAAGAACATACGAATTTACAGAATTAAATTGCAATGATATTTTCACTTCATATTTAGTAATTTAATATGTTTTAATTGTACTATGTTTTAATAATATATTTATTAATGAATTTCATATTTTTCTTAATTTAACGTAATTATTTATTTAATAATTTATATATTTCTAAAATAAATAAATAAATAATATTTTGAATAAATAAATTACTAAGAATAAAATAAAAGAAAAAACTGATTAAACACTGTTCATTTGGTATAATGGTTAGAGATGAATTTTAATTTGGTGCAAGATTTGATATAAAATGATGCAAAATTTGATGCATCGTTGAGGGTGGCCTTAGCAAAACCTCCGATACTGCTCATCGATCAAGCTTAACACAAAGCAAAACTGTCATCATCCCATTCTCATCCCAACCCCAAATAATTCATTGCTATAACACACGTACACAAATTACAAGAAATAGTCCAAAATCTTCTTTGTCTCTGAATATTCTAAATTGGAAATCACAAAGCAGCAGGCCCCTATCACCATGGAAGATTTGGGTATCTGTGTTTTTTGTATTGCGTGCAATTTTCTCATGATTGGGGTTGTACATATACACTCTTTACTGTGTATCTCTATACAGTAACTCTCATCTCCATATCTCGAGACTTTACCCTCTTAGAGGAACCCCGTACGTAAAATTATATGTTAAATAAATAGAGAAAAGAAAGAGATTTCCACGTGAAACAGAGGAGACAAAAAGCAAAACGGAACTCACAAAAAAGCGTGGTGACAGCTGAAGGAGGTTTTTGCATGCAAATACAAGTGTCCTAAATATCTTGTCTTGGTTTCATCGTCATATAACGCCACAAATTGGAATAGTTTTATTGAAAAGTTATATTCTTGAAGAAGAAATTAATATGCCAAATTTCAGCTTTCTTGTTTTTTATTTTAATTTTTTTCACCCAATCTACTAATGTGTTGTTTTCTTATGCACCCATAGAGACACCTTCATATCTCCTCCTCCTCCACGTGGGTTTGCAGCACCCAACACCTGCCACCGCTATCTCTTACTTTCTTACCTTTTTCTGCTTAATTGTTTGAGTTCTTGCTATTCATTTTCTCAAAATCCAACTCCATTTGGGCACACCCTTTTTCTCAATTGGGATGTTGACGATCATTGTTCTTGTTCATAATTTTAAATTCTTGTAATTTTTTATGCAATGGTTTCAATGCTTCGATTTCGAAAGCTGGGTTTTCTGGAGCCTGTGAAGTGAATTATCTGAGAAAATGACACAAATCAAGTTAGATGATGAGAAGAAATCATTTGACATCCCCAAAACTGAGAAGGATAAGGGTTCATCAGAAGAGAATAAGAGAAAAAGACGGCCTAATAAGGAATGGAGATACATAGATTCATGTTGTTGGGCAATTGGATACACTTGCACTATTTGGTGGCTGCTCTTGTTTTTGTTCAGTTGCTTGCCGGTAAATTTGCCTGGATTTAAGGTGCCGGAACCCCCCGGTACGAGGCTCAAGCGCGAAGGATTGACAGCTCTCCACCCGATCGTGATGGTGCCTGGCATTGTCACCGGAGGACTTGAGCTTTGGGAGGGCAGGCCGTGTTCCGATGGCCTTTTTCGCAGGCGGCTTTGGGGAGTTAGCTTTACTGAAATTTTCAGGAGGTAGTTGTACATTTCGATTTTGTCATGTCCTTGGTTTGACTTTGACATGGTATCGTGCTAGTAAAAGAAGGTAGTGTTTAAGTCACATAGCCCCCTGTTTGCCCCCATTTTTTTTTCATTACATTAATTTTTTCTTTCTCTTCATTTCAACCACACATTCATCAAATAAAATAATCTTATACACAAATTTAAAACTTTTCATTACTTTTCTACCACACAGTTTCCCATCAATCGCTATTCCAAAAAATTTCAACACTTCTAAATAGGGGGCCAAACAGGGGCATGGTCACCCATTAGGTAAACATTGTGCACAACTTTCATACTTGTTGAAGACAATTTAAATAAATAGGTTTGTATGGTTAAGATTTAATATGTTGGAAGTTTATATTGAAATTATGGCACCCAAATGAGTATTTTGATGGAATTTAGGCCTATGTGTTGGTTGGAACATCTATCTTTGGACGATGAGACGGGGCTCGATCCGCCAGGCATTCGGGTTCGTGCAGTTCCGGGGCTAGCTGCAGCTGACTATTTTGCTCCGGGGTATTTCGTTTGGGCCACTCTTATCGAAAATTTAGCCCGCATTGGCTACGAGGGCAAGAATATGTACATGGCTGCATATGATTGGAGGCTATCCTTTCAAAATACAGAGGTAAAATTTGCAAACTGAGGATATACTTTTTTGTCTTTGATTTGATCAGAAGCCTTAATTTCAGTGAAGTATAATCAAGCTAGTTTGTAATTTAACTTTTCAGTATTAAATGTAACCATGTGTCATCTGCAGGTGGGGCCAAGTTTTAGTTATTTAATGCTAGAATTCATGAAATATGACCATTTATTATCAGTCATTACTGTAATCATGATAGGTGCGAGATTCTTTTTGTAGTAATTGATTGAAATGTTATTGTCTTGTAATTGTTCAAGAACTTGTGCTAAGAGCTTGTTTTCTTTGTCGTTTTCATCTCTTTTTCTGTTTTCAATTTTTCAAAACAGTAAAAACACGTTTACTTACCTATTTTCGAAAACGAATTTCTAAAAACGAGTTTAAAATTTACAAAGAAAACGGAAAAATTGTCATTTTGGGTGTTTTGTGTTAAAATCAAGCCAAAATTTTCGAAACGCATTTTAGGTGTTTTCAGTTACGTCACCAACAAAAATCACAACCATCGCCGCCTGCACCACACTGCCGTCGCCACCCTGCCCCTACCAAAACCATTGCCGACAACGTCGCGACCCACAACTATCGCCACAACCACACCAGCAAAAGAAAAACCACAGCTAGCGTACTGCCACACCATAACCACAACCATTGCACACCCAAAAACCACACCCACAGCCACCGTCACACCATGCATACCACCGCCCAACCACAACCTGCACCACACCATCGTCACACACCATGCACACAAAATCACAGCACACCATCGCCACTTCCACTGCCACAACCGCAACCCAAAATTGTCGCACACCACAGACCCAAAACCACCGACATAGCCACAACCAACCACCGCATCCAAAAAAGAGGGACAAAGCCACCGATGATCGCATCGATCGTCGCTCGTGCAGCTCCGTCGGCGATTGCACATACAACCGCTCGCTTCTCGCCGCACAGCTCCGCCGAAGATCGCACATACAATTGCTCGCTGCTCGTCGGCGCCTACGGCCTTGGGAGGGAGACGATAGAGAGGAAGGGAAGGGAAGGGAAGGGAAGAGAAGAGAGAGAGACAGGAAGAACGCATTTTCCAATTTTGGGTTTTTGAAAATAATTTTTCAAAATGACAAAACGAACACATTTTCAACCATCTCAAAATGGACACTCAAAACGAGAAATTGAAACACGAAAAGAATAGCCCCTAAACTGATGTTCGTTGTATTGTCCAGTCGAGTACTGTGTGCTCTAGATTTTTTTCCCTTTAATATCATTGTCAAGAATTAGCTTGAAATGTGTAAATGTCTCGAGTGGACTTTCTCTAATGTATTCACAATTTCGATTGTGCAGGTCCGGGACCAAAATCTTAGCAGATTAAAGAGCAAAATCGAGCTTATGTATGTGACGAATGGCAATAAGAAAGTGGTGGTGGTGCCTCATTCCATGGGGGTTATATATTTTCTCCATTTCCTTAAATGGGTCGAAGCACCTCCACCTATGGGAGGAGGTGGCGGTCGGGGTTGGTGTGCGAAGCACATAAAATCAATCATGAATATTGGTCCGGCGTTTCTCGGCATTCCAAAAGCTGTCGGTAACATATTGTCTGCCGAGAGCAAAGATGTTTCTTTTATCAGGTTTTTCTTTGTATACTATGCATTCAAAGTAAACCCCATCCGATTCAGTATAATAATGTCGTTTTATTCTCATCAATTCAATTATTTCTTCTGCATATGATATTGCAGAGCTATGGCTCCTGGTCTTCTCGATTCCAAAATTCTCGGCCTTCAAACTATACAACATGTCATGCACGTATCTCGAACATGGGATTCCATCATTTCTTTGATACCTAAAGGAGGAGAGACCGTATGGGGCAACTTGGAATGGTCACCTGAAGAACATCATGTATGTGATTCAGCAAAGAAAAATTATCAGCAAAATCTTGACATCAATGGCAATAGTAGTGACAGTCAGAGGCGTTTCCAAATACAACAAAAGCCAACGAATTATGGACGGATTATCTCATTTGGGAAAATAGTATCAGATTTGCCTTCTTTGCAACTCCCGATTCTCAACTCCAAGGTATAATTGTTCCATGTGTTGTTATTATATTTAAATTATAAGATCTCAACACTACATAATTAGTAAAAAATAAGTGCTTTCCTTGTTCTTCAAATAAGTTAAATTTTAGCCTTGTGTACTGATTTTAGAAAGATGATATCCTAATTGTTTTCGTTTTTCTAATGTCATCAGAAACAAGAACTTATGTGCAATAATAGCTCTTCAAATTCTGATTCATCATGTAGAGGCATATGGACAGAATACGATGAGATGAGCCAAGAAAACATCCAAAGACTCACCAAAAATAAAGCATATACAATGAAAACATTATTAGATCTTCTACGTGTCATTGCTTCAAAGATGATGAAGAGGGCTGAATTACACTTCTCACATGGTATAGCTGAGAACCTTGACGATCCAAAGTATAACCATTACAAGTATTGGTCGAATCCGCTTGAGACCAAGTAAGAATATGTATTCTGTAATGCATTTATTGTTTGTTTCATCGTTGTTCAATACCAATACCATCGTGTGTGGCTTTCAACCGATACACCAAAGTTTGCCGTGGTATTACTCTTTCTATTGCATGAGTAGATACTTTCATCTGCGTGCCATACATTGTCTATGACACATTTGGGAATTTTGTATTTAACTGATTATGTATGCTTTCGACCCCTTGCTTCTGTAAGTACTGCATCAAAGTTTGTTGACGTCTCTCTATTTTCAGGTTGCCAGATGCTCCGGACATGGAGATTTACTGTTCATATGGAGTTGGCATTCCCACCGAAAGATCATACGTCTATAAACAATCACCCTCCGGCAGGTGCAATAGCATCCCTTTCCAAATTGATAGATCTGCAGATGAAAGTAACAATGGCTGCTTAAAGGGTGGCGTATACTTTGTGGACGGTGATGAGAGCGTCCCGGTCTTGAGCGCTGGTTTCATGTGTGCCAAAGGGTGGAGAGGTAAAACACGGTTTAATCCTTCTGGAATTTCAACATACTTAAGAGAGTACAAGCACAAAGCACCATCAAATTTGCTTGAGGGGAGGGGTTCACAGAGTGGTGCACATGTTGATATAATGGGGAACGTTGCCTTGATTGAGGACGTGTTGCGAGTAGCTGCCGGAGCCTCGGGTTCAGAGTTAGGACGAGATAGAATATATTCGGATATTGTGAAAATGTCCAAGAAAATAAATATCCGATTGTGATTGATGATCAAGAGATTTTGTTGGAGAACTTAAATGCCTTGACACAAGGTTTTGTGGAAAAACCAGTGTTCTAAATAGCGGGAAAAAGCGCCGCTATAGCGCGTAGCGTGGAGAAAACGCGACGCTTTTGTGATATGCGTGTAAAATAGCGATCAACTTTTTTTGTTGACCGATTTAGCGTGATTAGTCGGAACAAAGCGAGATTAAGCGCGATTTAGCGAGATTAAGCGCGATTAAATCCGCTTTAGAGTTAATGGATCTCACCTAACAATAACATTCTAATAAGCACAAACTTAGTAAACCCAACATCCCACTACACTTAAAACCCGCCCCATCACCTACAAAGTTCAAGAAGAGATCAATTTTACCCTCAACTTATCAATACCATGAAGGCATTTTACTATTATGAATCTATGATATGCTATTATGAGATTATCAAAATTTGCTTGTCTAAAATTAGTTCCTCAATGAATTTAATTGTGCAAGACCTCAAGAAAATCCTATACTTAGTCTCCAATCCATTAACAGTATAATTAATGCTTAATAGTAAATGTGTATGTTTATTTTTATATAAAAAAATTATTTTTTAGATATAAAAATCTATTTATTATACTTAAAATAATATTAAAAGTACAAAACGCTTTATGACGCTTATTCTCCGCATTGACACGCTTTAGCTTATGATTCTTGATTCTCGACCTCGACGCTACGCAACGCTTTACGCTATTTAGAACACTGGGAAAAACTAGAGTCGAGAAGTAGCGACCGAGATACATGTAATTGGAAAAAAGGGACGTATTCATGGCTAATGGGGATGTTTGGAGGCATTGGATGTAAGTTTGTAATTGAAAATTTTGTTTTCCTCAAATCTTGTAATGAAAAAAAAGTAATTTATTTTTCTAATTTTTCTGCATAATTCTAATTAACATGATGTGAAAAGTGATATTTTCTTGTTATGGACACATTTAAACCACTTGGAGCTGTGTTTTTTGTTGCCATTTGTAATTGTTTATCTCGTGGCATCGAACTAGACAAGATCATCAAGAGGCTTGAAAATGGAAAAGTGTTGTTACATTTTAGTTTTCTCTAAACCCCTTCCCGATTATTCCAATTTTTCGAATATCATAAATTATTTAGATTAATTTAATCTAGCCAATGCCCGTGTCAACTTATCAAACACGTCACATTGCATTATATTTGAAAGATTAAATCTCAAATTCATTTTTCTTTTTTATTTCCAAATTAATTTTAGGGAAAATTGCAGTAGCGGTCCCTAACCTTTTACTTCTTTTTGCAGACTTTACCCTAACATTCATTTTGTGTCAAACACAGCTCCAAACCTTTCAAAAATATGCACACAAAGTCCTTTCCATCAATTTGACCGTTAGTTGACCAAGAAAAATGATTTTGACCAAATTTAGTAAGGGCAAAATAGTAACTTCAGAATTATTACATTAAATAAATTAATCAAAAATAAATAAATTAAATGTATAAACTCACCTCCAAGAAACAGCCATGACTGGCCAAAAACATTACCTTCTCCGACAAGGAACAACCGCGGCCACCACCACTCCATAGCCACCTTCCACGCCATTGCGCATCCGAAAATCAAACCAAAAAACTACCTATTTTCTGTGTTTCCAATTCCAAATTTTGTATGAGAAATTGTGAATTTTCTATGTTATACAACTTGGAACTCCCTCCATAGCTCAAACCCAATTCCAATTCTCCAAAATCCTAAGCCTTATAAAACCAACAATTTCTCAATCGACACCATAGCTTGGAACTCCATTTCTCCATTTCTCAACACACAAATTCTGAGTTTTCTAAAATTTCTCAACCCACGAATTTTTGTACAACAAATCGTCTCTAGAGATCCGTCGAAACTTTGCCTACAACATTGAGAGGAGATTTCATGGTTTGCCCATCAACGTAGGGATAACAGAAACAACACCTATTAGAAATAGAGGAATTATAGACTGAAAGTCATAGTGTTCACCCACCGATTGCAAATCGCCAAGAGTTATTCCAGTCCGAGTCTTGAATATTGTTAGGAATATTGGGTCTAACTCCACCTAATAAAACCGGCTTATTAGTGGAGGATTGTCCTCACCTTATTAAGTGGATCATTTATATTTTCCCAAGCAATGTGGGATTCTAATACGCCCCTTCACGCACAGCGTGGACCATGCCAAACAACTGTGAACAAATCGATATTGGGTAGCACCCAACATTGCATAATTGGGCTTAGCTCTGATACCATGTTAGGAATATTAAGCCTAACTCCACCTAATAAAATCGGCTTATTAGGGGAGGATTGCCCTCACCTTATTAAGTGGATCATTTATATTTTTCCAAACAATGTGGGATTCTAATAAATATAGCAATTCTTAAATCTTGCAGTGGGATGGGGGTTAAAGTAGGTGGATGTTGTGATGGTGACAATAGTGATGGAGGCGGTGGTGGAAGATAGTGACAGCGACGGTGAAAGACGATTTGAAGATGGTGGCTGCAGCGGTGGAAGACGGTGTGGTGGTCGGGAATGACTTTGGTTGGGGGGAAATGGGTAGGGGTGGGGAGTTTTTGATATTTTATTTGGTATTTTGTTTTTTATTATTTTGGTTTTTTGATTAATTTATTTAATATAATAATTCTGAAGTTACTATTTTGTCCTTATTGAATTTAGTCAATTATTTTTTATGGTCAACTAACTGTCAAATGGATGGAAATGACCCCATGTGCATATTTTTGAAAGTTTTGGGACTATGGACGGCACAAAATGAAAGTCAGGGTAAAGTCTACAAAAAAGTGAAAGGTGAGGGACCGCTACTGCAATTTTCCCTTAGGCTGAGGTTATGGGCTGTTGTAACAGACGGGCCAGACTCTCATGCCTGGACCGGCCTACTAGCAAAGGAAGGCCGGGCTTTTAAAATGTAGACCTACTAACTCATCCACTTTTACACCCTTACTTTAACTTACCAATTTTGACCTCGGGTTTAAACGACTCCTATTTCGACTAATATAATATTGTTGATTTTGCTTTAGCTGATGTACTTCTGGCACAAGAATCAGATAAAGAGAACATCAATTCCATATTAAAGAAGCCTAGAAACAGATTTGTTACACCAACCAAATCATCTAAGAGCTAAACCATCAAGAAAAACACAAAGATACAGCTTACACCCCCATATATAATAGAATAATTGTTCAAAAGAGCCATTAATGTGTTTTGAAAGCAGTAACATTGATTTTGAAGGGAGTGAACAATATTGTAAAAAAGTCGCACTACAAGTTTTCAATCGTTAATAGAGTAGTTTATGTGTGGTACGCAATATTGAACATGACTCGACGGTATAAAGAATAGAATTCGACTTATTTTTCGCATTAATATTGTAGAATACTATCTAATCCTTTTTGCTAAGCACATTGTAAATGCATTAATAAATGTGAGTTAAGAAGTCTTCTGGAATTTTTTTTACATGCAAGGAATGTGAATTACAAGCCAGGACAGCTAAAAGTAAAAGTTCAGCAAGAAAAGCCAGTTGATTTAGGTGGAACCAATGCCAATTCTTTGAACAATTCTTTTGCGTGCTTATAGCTTTTGCAACAAGATGTCCCAATTTATGAATAAATAACACGGTCAAATTGAACAAGTGTCACAAGATATTTTATTTTATTTTTTATTTTTTTGAGGTTTGCTTAATTCATGGCAATGGGTATAAAAAAAATTGGGTAATCAAACTTGTGCAAAAGTTCGAGTGGACTTTTGAAGTCACATTTGGTCAGTTATGCTACAAGCGAGAGAAATCATGGGCGGTTGTTTAACAAAAGGGTTTTTCGCAAAGTCGTAAAATGAAGTGTGGGACGTGATACTTGCTCAATCATTTCTAGTATTCAGAGTTTGCATTGCGCGCGATTTTGAACTATTGATATACATAATTGGATTCATTTTGTTACGACGGGTTATTGAATTTACACTTTCACCAGTTATTGAATTAATACTCAACTTTTCACAAAAAAAAAAAAAAAAGAAGAAGAAGAAGAAGAAGAAAGAAAGAAAAGAAAAAAAAAAGAAAAAAAAAATCATTGGCATGATAGTTGATGTTTTATAATTAGCTCAAATTTATGTAAACATTTATGTAATTTATCAAACAAGCACTTACTTAAACAAAAAGGTGCAATTATCCATTTGAAATTATGACATCAATTCATCTTTTGTATGTATTATTGGACAATATTAAAGAAGAAAAAAATAAAATATTACTCATTGTAATATCTAATGTTATCCAATTATATGTACCAAACATGCGCTACAATTTTCACCCCGAGCAATCAACAACCTACTTTGTCAAAACACTAAAGAAAAAAAAATGAAATACAATTGGTACCAAAGACCCCAAAGAAAAATAAAATTGTAAAGATAATCTGTGCACCTTCCACCTATTAAATTAACAAAATTGGTAGATATTACAAAAATAATAAATTCTTCTCAAGACATTTTTTCCCTTTAATCTGGAATTCCCTAAACATCATGACAAAAACTTGTTCTAGGAAAAAAAAATCCCTTTTTTTTTTATATTCTCTTTAGTTAGAATTATATACATTTGAAAATGCCAGAAGATCATAAGATGTAGCCATTTCAACCAATTAGGCCCTCAAGCACATACTATAAATTCTTTTTCTAGTAAGCAAATCTTCATATTCTCTTGTCTTTCTAGTACCAATACTAAGAATTCGTAGTACCTTAAACCATGAAAAATTCAAACTTTTTTGTCACTGTCATCGTGGTTTTTTGTCGTCTCGGTGCGATAAATTCGCAGTCTCTAGTTCCTGCACTGTTCACATTTGGAGACTCAATTGTTGATGTGGGAAATAACAACAATCTTGAAACAATTGTTAAAGCAAATTTCCCACCCTATGGACGAGACTTTGTCAATCACAAGCCAACTGGGAGATTCTGTAATGGAAAACTTGCTTCAGACTTCACTGGTACTAAATTTTCTTCTCTCGACCACTCCTAATCCGTCTCCCCTTCTAGGCTCTTCTAGTTTAAAAGTTTAAGATGTTCCCCTCTCGGCTCTTCTAGTTTAAAAGTTTAAGCTGTTACAGAAGAGACGAGCCCATTTATTTAAATTATGTCTTCCGCACGCACCATTGTAGGCCAATTCATATTTTCATCAACAACCTAATGCATAATATTTCATAAGAAGGTGGTAGTGAGATCAGAATGTCTAAAAACTTAAACTCTTATAGAATACACAAATTAATTTATTTAAAGTATGTCTTTAACGCCTCCTTTTAGTATTCTTATGAATTTAAACTTGTTTAATTTCTTCAAATTTGCAGCTGAAAATCTTGGATTTACTTCATACCCGCCGGCTTATCTAAGCAAGAATGCTACTGGAAAAAACCTGTTGATTGGAGCTAACTTTGCTTCTGCTTCCTCTGGTTACTATGATGCCACAGCTAAAATCTATGTAAGAACAATGCTAAATGCATCATGTAAAGTTCTTCTTAGTATAACACAATTTAGAAGATCTTATGTCAAACCACATCGTTTAAAACCTTAAATTGCTAGAGAGGATTCATCCCACCCCTTACGTGCAACCCCGGTTTATTTTTCTATCAAAAGTTCCAATGCATGTTCGATATGCAGAATTGGACGGGACTAATCAGTATAATGAACAAGATTTTAGCTCTTGTTTCTTTAATACAGTCTAGTCATATCTGATGCTTTGTTGCAAACAAGCAATAAGTTGAAAGAGAAATAGGTACTTGTTTATATATGTGACACTCAAAAATGGGATTTTTCTCTTGTAGAATACAATTCCGTTGAGCAAGCAACTAGAATTCTACAAGGATTATCAGAAGAAACTGGTGGGAATTGCAGGGAAATCCAATGCTTCATCAATAATTTCTGATTCAGTATACCTAATTAGTGCTGGAAGCAGTGATTTTGTTCAGAATTACTACATTAATCCTCTTCTCTACAAGGTCTACACAACCGATCAGTTCTCAGATATTCTCGTGCAATCCTACACAAAATTCATACAGGTAACATCTACGAAACAACTTAGATAGGACCTCAAAATTACTGGCTCCAAGGTCGATCATTGGGAGGACCAGTATAAGCTCTAGTTTAAAGGGGCCTATGCCCTCATAGTAAACTGGCCCTTGGCCATAGGTATCTTGTGGGCTTGCAAGGAAGTCGATTGGAATGTTGCATATTAAGCCATAATCTCAATTGCAACAGAATATTAAGCGAAACAAAACGAGAAAACGCCCACAAATTTATAGTAGGTTATTATCATAGTGAGAGCTAATCCACTCGCTACTACATTTTTTCATGTCGAAGAAGAGGATTATGATGGTGACTTCACAAACTCGAAGTTGGTGTGGTCTCACCAAAAAATCCATCATGTATAGAGAAATATTAGTGGAACTGTAGAATGCCTAATATACCCCTAGACCCAAAGTACACCTAATAAGTTCGTGATATAACGAGAAAGCCTTTTTTTCGACAGGAATTGTACAAGTTGGGAGCAAGGAAGATTGGAGTGACAACATTGCCACCACTTGGATGTGTACCAGCAGTGATTACAATATTTGGAGAGGACAACAATGACTGTGTAGAAAAAGTAAACAAAGCAGCAATTTCATTCAACAATAAACTGAATGCAACATCCCAGAATTTGCAAAGCAAGCTTTCTGGTCTTAATCTTGTTGTTTTGGACATCTACCAACCTCTTTATGACCTGGTTACAAAACCTAGTGACAATGGTAATCTTTCTATTCTTTCACTAAAAATCAAATATATAATTTTTGCTTGTTTGGAGCTCATTTTCATCTCATTTGTAGATATATTTTTTTACCGTTGCACAATGAACAACTCTTTTTATTCAAGATTTCTGACACCAAGCCCATGTTTGGTACACATTAAAATTTTCATTATCATTCTTAAACTCATTTTCAATCACACATTTTTTAATAAAATAATATTTTCAATCACATCAATAACTTTTCCTTCTTTTTCAACCACACATTATCCATCAATCTATCATTCCAGAATACATTCTTCCAAAATAATGTGGCTCAAACACACCCTAATTGACAAAAGCGTGTCAAGATTTTTGTTTGTTTTCCAATTATACCCCTTTAATGGCAAAGAAATCACGGTGCATTTTTGAAAACCGGTCGTGGGAGTGATGGGTAAAATTGGTAGGGTATAAAAGAGAAAAATAACTCTTGACAAGCTTTTGTCAAATCTTGAATAAAGAAATAGTTATTTACTGTGCAACGGTAAAAAATGAGCTACAAACATGCGCTTTACGATGAAAATAATCTACGACACATGGACACTGGATTTGAGTCCAATACTTGAGGTGTCATGGCAGACATCAACTCTCATTTGGACATTCCATGATTATGAGTTCGACAAGCACATGTTGTTACGGGTTAAATCCCACGTCGAATAAAAATTAAAATATTGAAACATTTATATCCATGTGTTAGTGTCCATGTCCAACTTTTCAGAAAAATAACGCGTCTCTGTCATGTTCGTGTTAGTACAACTTAGCATATGATGAAACTACAATTGTAAATGCAGGCTTTTTTGAATCAAGAAAGGCATGTTGTGGCACTGGATTGGTGGAGACGTCTATATTATGCAATGCAAAGTCCCCAGGAACCTGTAAAAATGCAACAGAATATGTGTTTTGGGATGGATTTCATCCTTCAGAGGCTGCAAATAAAATTATTTCTGATGACTTGCTTGCTGCTGGCATTTCCCTCATTTCCTAAAGAGATATTTTAAACATTTAATTTTCAGAGTCGATTTAATTTGCTTTTGATGTTCATTCCTTTCGTCTTAAATTTGACATTTATCTATTTTTATTGTAAAATGTGATGTCGATTGTAATAAAATTTGTACTTTTGCTGTATTGATTTTTATAAAGAATGTCATCATTTTTAAGTTTTTGCATATTGCATTGTCGGCGAAAATGGGCGGAATATGTCTTCAAAGACTAAATTCAAAAATTGAAAATGATGCTGCCAAAAGATGTAGGACCACTCCACAGTTACAAATGCCAGCATCCTTATCGACATGGATCCCCATCCTCCAACCAATGTGGTAGTATGCAATATGAACTTAGCACCAAATATGATTAAAAAAATAAAACGGTGCTAATTCACCTAGATAATGTGCATTCTTCCTTCCTTTATCACTACAATTATCCCCAGGCAAGAAACTTTATCTGGGACGTCCACTCTCCTTCTAGGCAAGTAACATTTTGGGACTTTGATGGTCTTTATCGCACCCGAATCATCTACTCATTATAGCAATTATTTTCTAAACTTTTTTTTTTTTTTTGGTCAAATTCTTAATTTCAACCTTTCATTAATTTGTGCATCTTGTCATGCTTTGAAATGAGAAAATATTTCTCAGACTTATTTTTATTTTTATTTTAAAAAAATATGATGGGAAAATAAGTTGTTTTACGCCATATCAATAGACTTTTAAACATGAAACTGTTATCAAATACAAAAGATGTTAATTGATGGAAAGTTTGATGATAAGAATGACATGAAAAACCTTTAGGGGTATAAGTGTTATTGCAAGAAATAAAAATTCTGGTGGGAATGTAGTCACCCTTTTTCTATTTCCTATTCTTGTTTTATTCAGTAACAGTTGTCATTGAAATGTTGTAGTTATTATTTCAGATAATTATATATAAGAAACTAAGAGAAATAGTTAATTTTTGGTAGGCTTATTATGCCGTCTTTGGTCTGTGTTTTGTTCTTGATTCTGTGAAAGGTTTTTCTCTCGAGGCAAGCTCAAGTGCCTCTCGAATTGATCACAAGAATGCATTTATGGCATGAGATGAAAAGCTACAAGAACAATTAGAGTATCCAATGTTGCATAGAGCTAAAAGACACGATCGCTGGGTTGCATGAATAAACTCGAGTTCAGTTCGTTTTCTCACTACTGGTCTTGAGTCTCGCCTTCTACAGAGTATATATGTAGAGCATGCCATCAGTAAACTTGATGAATGAGATGCGCTTGTGTCATTGTTTCCGTTCATTGTTGTAGCAAAGTTATGCTGTTCGTTGGTCTATAATAGTTTCTTTACGATCACTCTAATTGAAGAGCCACGAACAAATATGATTGATGCAGAGATAATGCTGATGTACTTGTCATTATCTTCAGGTCGAACCAAAAACTCAAATTCGGAATAAAATTTATACAGTTCATCTGTCAACATTTTTATGTAAGCTGACGTTGTCCATATTTCAGGTTCCCAAAATGGTTGATCTTTCTCCCTTTCAGAAAGGGAGTCTATGTAGTACCTTGAAGTCTCAGAGATCTGCGAAGTGTTCTACCAGCCTATGTTCCATGATTTACTGCAGAGGTGAGAGAACAAGGGTTCGATGAAATTCATGCTTTCCATTGAAATCATTTCCCAGGATGCTGTGAAGTCAGCTAATTTTTGTGAAGAAAAGGTTCAGAGGCGGTTAGTTTCCAACTATGTTATCTCGTATCACGCTCTTCAACATGACTTGATCATGCAGTTTCAAATGACATTTCATTCAATGCTAAATATTACAAAAGTTATCATTTTAACGTATCAAATATAAGCAATCCTCAAACTATTTGACACGCTGATGGAAGCCATCAATTCAAACATTCCCAAGACTAATTTTTAGCCTCTAAGATCAACGGTAAAGTGGCCGAACAGTTAATAAATACACGTAAAGAGTCATTCACCATACATATTTAGCCTTGAGGTAAATACTTGTTCCAATAGATGGATAGACTTTATCACACCTTGACAAATATGAGCACTTATATAGCATGATTGGTAGGATTGGATTTTCTGGTTGTATTGAATTCTGCGTATCAAATATGCAGCTAGCAACCAAGGACTAGGTTCAAGTTCCTCCATCTATTAGGTCTTCTCATTTCACAGGGCAAAGCTTTCACAAGGGTGACCATCAACAATGATCCATTATGCATGATCCTGCATTAGATATTGAGGCAGAAAATCGTTCTTCCTAAAAATCTAGTAGCATATATACATCGCCAACTAATTGGAAATAGCACGAGTAAAATCACAATTTCATACTATACTAGTTTACAAGGAATCAGAATAAGGTAAAGAAAAACAATGACAGGAACAAAGGGAAAATGTATGTAAAAATATAAGGCCTCTCTTAAGTCTTACCCCATGTTTTATGATAGATATTCAACAATTTATCAACATCTCCTTCATTGATGTAGTTTTCTTCCTTGGAACCCTTCTTTCTGTTATCCTCTAGAATTTTCCATTGTGTTAAAATATTGAATATTCTTTTCAGCTGTTAACCAAGTGAAGGTGAACAAAGTGATTGGAGAAACTACAAAACCGCAGTGCGCATATAGAAGTACTCCAATTTAAATGGAACGATTCTTTAGTTGAATTTAAGTAACACAGACAAAAGGATACAGCAATTCTTTTGGCATTTGCTTTAGTGCCACAAGTAGCAGAGCTCTCGTGTTCTACATCATCCAACTCATGGTCAAGGAGTTCATCTTCTATCAAATCTACTTTAGTGGCAAAAATTGCAACAAAAAGATGCAAATTTGATGGGCTCATCTCACTTTCTTGGACCCGAGATAATAATCGTGCAATGATGCTCCAAAGAGCACTTCGTGCTTCCACGTCACTGGAAGCAAGTGGATGTACATCAAAAATACCCTGTAAGAAACTTGGATCTGAAGAGGACCCAAAACATCACTGTTAATTTTAGTTTTGTTTTATTTGAAAAGAGAAGAAAATAATGCGCAGCCTTTGGACGAAATTTAGTGAAAAGAATAATTATTGTTTCACCTTGTGACAAATCAGAAGCTAGATCAGCTGCATCAGTCAGAATATTTGCTATCAACACTGCAGCAGTTACACACGAGTTGGCAACCTGCAGGGACAGACGTTCTCATTGAAAGAGGTAAAACTCGCAGGTATAAGCAGTGGATGAAACTGGACAAACAAACAACAAACTATTCTCCGGTTTTTCTATTGAATTTTGGAAAAGGGCCTAAATTCTTGAACAGCTTCCAGCACCTCCCTCCCTCTGTGTGTGTGTGTGTGTTACCATATACATTTAGGGAGTAATTTCAGCTTCCACCATCTGCTACATCTCCACCATCATATGAACGACTGTTGCTCCACCATAGCGCATGCTTCACTCTTGCTCAGATCTAAGGTAAATTGAATTTTGGTAGAACGGGAGTTAGTAAACAGTAAATCACCACCTACTGCTGCTCCAACACCAGAAGCACCAGTTTGTGCATTGATCACACTATTTGCATTCCCTCCCAGTGAATTATGTGGAATAGCTCTAAGCACTCTAGTTTTGGATGCAACTAATTAAGAGTGGTCTAGCCTTTGATATCAACTTATTTAGAGCGTTAATTGGGTGCCCACCGCTAAACAACGCAACTGTTCATACATTTATTTAAGCATACAAATGCATAAATGTTGTACATATTGGACATTAGGTTACATGAAGA
Source organism: Fraxinus excelsior (assembly GCA_019097785.1). Taxonomy (NCBI): domain Eukaryota; kingdom Viridiplantae; phylum Streptophyta; class Magnoliopsida; order Lamiales; family Oleaceae; genus Fraxinus; species Fraxinus excelsior. Next base: position 15,648,609 of record CM032626.1, read on the forward strand.
ATTGTTCAAGCAGCAGCATACCTCAAATTTATCAGGGAGTTTGACTAGTATATTCAGTAGATGAAAGAGTTCTTTATTCTGACATATTTGTTGTGAATATTCATCAACCACGGAAAGAGCTTCAATTGTCCGAAGAATCAAATCTAAAACATCATACCTGATGCAGACGCAATAATTTAGAAGTCATCAAATGATGAGCTAGAAGACACTTAGTTCGACGTATACAACTCAAAAATGAAAGATACTGAACAATCGTTTTTATTTTTTTTTGCACAAATTTTGAATAAAAGTCAAGTAAAAACAAGAATCCTCAAACAAGTGTCAATGAAACCGGGCTTCCATTAGCCACAGAGCATAAAGCAATTCTAACACGTCCAGATATTACAGTAGGCATGCTCTAACTAATACTATTGTTCCAATGCTTCACAATCTTGTACAATCAGATATGTGCTTTGGCGCAAATTTATAATAGACAAAAGAAATCATACCTCTCAGGTGTGCGCTCTCCTGTTAATATGCTCATTTCAGAAGCAAATAAATTGATCAGAAGTCCTGAAAGACCGAACTTCATCAGAGGTAGATGAAGAATGTCTGCCACTTCCTTTTGACTTTCCAATGAAGCTAACAGTAAACCTACACTCTGAAAATGGAACCAAATAGTTTAAGATTAGATTAAGGTAGTGCTCAATAAAACTGACAGCAAAAGTTCTTCAATGGCTCCAACACAAATAAATATCATAAGAAAGTACGCTAATTTAGTAGATTATGCAATAAATTGAAAGGGATAAATTTTCTTTACTAATGTTTCTCCTATATGAGCTCCCAGGAATAAATTTAACCAATTATACTTCTGTCAACACTGCAATGTAATAATACATTGAGCCAATCACATGTACTCAACCAACTTAAACAAATTTCAAATATACACATTGCACTTTCTTCCAGAGATATTTCACACAGAAAAATGAAAAAAGAAAAAAAATTGAGCAACCAATAGAAAAATGTGTCTTTAAATAATAATTATTTATAATCACAAAATTGAAATCGTTATTTACTATTTGGAAAGTCAAACCATAACATCGATACCATTTTACCATTATCATAAACCTCATTCAATGTAAACACTTGAGTTGCTCCATTCCTACATTATCAGCAAACATCTCAAAGTTCTGGTCACACGATAAGGAATGTTTCCTAAATACCCCAAAAGTTATCTTCTTTTCTGATAAGCCTCTAATACTCCTGTCAAATCGGAAGTAACTTATATTACAATGGCTATTTTGCAACTTCCAATATCCAGTGGACCAGCTCTATGTTCTAAATAATTATTTAATAATATTCTAAGATCCATTAGCTTCTTCTATTGTGCCATACCACATGCTCAGTATGAAATTGCAAAATTTTGAGACTTTCTAAAACAATCACGTGCCTTACCATCACATATAGAACTAAACTATTAAATGATGAAAAAGAAACATATTTTGCTTACACCAAAAATTTAATAGAGCACTATTGTGCACATATCATGGCAGCTACATAATTCACAAATTAGTTAAAATCCTTACAGAAAAACCAGTACAAATATTGTGTACCTTTTCAATAAGCTGTAGATTTAAAGTGTTATCAGCAATCCAAAGAATACGAGAAATTATTTGCTCAGCTTGCAATGCTTCAGCCCACACGACACCACCACCACCTTGAAGACACAAAGTTATCAACCTGTTTACAACATTACCTCAAAGTTATCCACTGCAGTAAATGTCGCATGTACTCAACAAGCATCTCATCGATCTGCTTATTGTTTTTGTACAACTTTATATATTTCACTAAATTGAGTAGTTCAGAAATACTAAGCTCAACTTGTTAACAAAAAAACAAAATTTACATCCATCACCTTAGATGAGAAAATATGATAAAACTAAAATTAATTTGAATACAGTTACATTACCTACATGCTTCGCAAAGGCAAGGCACGTCATCTAGAAACAACTGATCCACAATCACTTTGATCAGTCCATTTGTAGAGGATATTTGCTTTCGTGAAGTTTCATGGCAAGCAAGGTTTCCGATTATTCCTAGACTAATTTCCTGTAACAAAAAAAGGAGGTGTTGAAGGGACACTATGAGTGTGCTTGTGACATCATCATTATTGATTATTACAAGAGTCGAATGAATCAAGTAGACTAACGAAAAAGGTCACTTACAGTGATGCGTGAAGATTGAGAAACCATGAGAGTAGCCAAAAGCACATCAAGAATAAGATTTTGAACCTGCATGGAAATGTAACAGTCTATCAATATGTTTTGAAGGCAAAAGAACCATTTTTTGGAACTTAAGACTGTTGAGAAATTATAGTAAATCATATTATCCTGAAGAAAAGATAACAATACCATGAATTCAGCATGATCCTCACTTGCAGCTAGATCCCATAAAATGCATCCACACTCTTCCCAGGTTTGTTCTCCCACCATTCCACCTTGATGCTTATCATGATGATGTTGCAATTCTTCATCTACAGCTTCTTTATCATCCACTTCACCAATGTTATGAGCAGTGTCCATAGCCTCAACTTCCCCTTCATTTTCAGATAAATTTACATCACGCTCTTCTAATTCTTTAGTTTTTGGTCCTTTGTCCAATTCAAGAGCGTCTTTTTCACCATCTTTTACACCCAACGGCAGAAGTTTCCGAATCAAAGCAATCACATAACTGGGATCAACTGTTGTTGAAATATCAAAAGACTGCAGAGAAAATGTCAGTAATTCTATATAAACAGTCAAAGTTAATAATTCATAATTCATTCCTTCATCATTACTCAAAATCAACCACCATCACATTGGCTGTTGCAATAAAAAAAAATCAAATTCTTCTTCTGACGATATTATTGTTTTCCTGAGTTAAATTTTCATTAAATGTCTACACTATATTCTACAGAAAGCTACCTACTGGCTTGTCAGTTAACTATTACCCACTCAATATTGGATAATGCAACCAAAATCCGAAACTCCCTTTCTTTTAAACACAGATATATTGTCTATTGACAGTAATTAAGCATCAAGTACAATATTCTACTTTCTTAAATCCACCTTTTCCAATCATTGCAAGAAGCCCCATTTACCAAACAGTTGGACTGCAAAATCACGAATAGTTCTTATGAGTCAATTGAATTCGCCACCTGATACATCACACAGGCACATCTCATGTTTCGTAATTTTAATCAAGCCACGCATCTATGCATATTGTAATAGACATCCAAGTTCCTTTATTTTGAGATATAAATGCAGATATGATGTCTAACAACACAAATTAAGCAAAAAATTCCATTTCCTCTCAAATACAATTTTTCCACTCATTACAAGAAGCCCCATTTACGAAATAGTTGGACAGCAAAATTGCGAACCCAATTATCTTAACGGTCCATCCAATTCAGACATCACATATCAACCCCCCCCCCCCCCCCAACACCCGCACAGCGTGCAAGCAATCAGCTGCATATCTACGCATATCATAACAGGCACCTATAAATTAGAAAAACAGATATATATATATATACCTCGTGAACTGGGGCAGAAGGATGATGTGCGTAAGGCTCAAATTCAAGTTCTTCATGATGCTGTTCTTGGAATAGTTCTGATTTGCGATCACTTGACATTATTGAATTTCGATTTTGATTTTGATTTTGATTTAGGGCATGGAGTTTAGTTTCCCGCTAGAGCGAAGGTATAATTCGAGGGTTTATGTATGTGAGAAAAGCAGAAACCTTTTTTATTTTCATTTAAATATTTGACAAATAAGCACATATTCTTGCCCCGGGCGCCCCCAATAGGGGCCGCCACTTGTCAATTCGGTAAAAAATTCGGTAAATGATTATATACGAATAAAATTATTCTTAAAAAGATATCAGATGTGAACCTCTTTGAGAAAATAAAGTTATTTATTTATATTTGTAGCCTTTATTACATTATTAAATTCACCAATGACCACTCAACTTTATATTTAATGTCACAATGCCATTCAATTTGATTTTGTTTCATTAGACCACCCAGCTTTATATTTATTGTCACTATAACCATTCAATTTGATTTTGTTTTACCGTGATCACCCAATTTCATATAATTTTTCACCATAACCATCTAATTTCATATAATATTTCACCATGACCATCCAAATTCTTTTAACTATTTTCATTAATTTTAAAAGGGGTAAAGGGACAATTTTGTATTATATATAATAAATATTTATAAAAAAACAAAACTAAAAAGTTTTTTTTATCTAAATTTAAAAATGTTTATTTAAAAATTTTTAAAAAAAATTAAAATAACTTTTTATTTTATTTTAAGGAATGTCTTTTTTAAAATAACTTTTATTTTATTTATTTTTCCAAGTAACCTTTTGTTAGATAAGTTTTTATTTTATTTTATTTTATTTTTCTAACAAACATTTTTTAGTAAGTTTTTTTATATATATAATGCAAAATTATCGTTTTACCCCTTTTTAAAATTGATAAAAATAGTAAAAAGAAATTGTGTTGTCTCGTGAAATGTTATATGAAATTGAGTCATCATGATAAAAAGTTATATGAAATTGAATGATCATGATAACACTAAAGTATAAAATTGGGTGACCATAGTAAAACAAAATCAAATTGAATAGTTATGATGACATCGAGTATAAAATTGTGTGATCATTGGTGAATTAACCCATTATTACACAAAGTAAACCAAATCTCTCTCTCTCTCTCATTTTATTTTATTTTTCTGGGAAGCCAAAACTCAAATGACTTGTTTTCTATTGGATATAATAATGCACTCGTTAGTTTAATTAAAATAAAAAAATCAGATCCAAAATCATTGAGAACAGAACAGCTTATTGGTATTATAAAAGTACATGTTTTCTACTTCGCGTCTTCTGAAATCGAATAAGAAAAATTATTAACACCAGTTAATTTATAATAAAGATTTGACTGAAATACTAAAGAGGTGTTTGGCACATCGGATTATTAAAGACAGCTTTTATTTTATTTTATTTAAATCTCATTTTCAGTTATATTCAGTTCAGTCGGATATATTGGAGTCATCGTCTACATGAATATTTTTTCACCACTTCTTTCGATTCTTGTAGAATTTTATGACAAGTCCTGAGCAAATCAATAGCATGGAACTCATACAGGTGCTCTGTTGGTGATTTTTTTTTTTTTCTTACTTTCCAATCACACGTCATGTACATTCTGTAAAAGCTGTGAAACAAAAAAATATAATCCATTGATCAAAGGCAAAAAAAAAAAAAAAAAAAAGGAGCAAGAGAACGTAACGAGATCTTTAACTTTCAAGCAAAAGAAGTTTCAAGAAGATCAATCAAAGTCTGAGTGCTCGAATATCGAGAGAAATGAAATGACCACAACAAAGCATAATAGACAAATAGATCTGAATAATGAGGTTTTACCATATGTTTTTTACATCTTGGATGATAGATTAAGCCCATGTTTGAAACCCATTTTGAGAAGAATAGAAATTTTGAAATAGTGATTGATGTGAAAATGTGTGGTGGAAAAGTGATGAAATTTTTTTGATTTGTGTACAATATTATTTTATTTGGAGAATGTGTATTTAAAATGAAGAATGAGAATGAGAAATTAATGGGTATCAAACGGTGGCTAAGTTGTGGCAAAAAATAATTGAATAATGGTGTTGACTGTTTTTTAAACAAACCAATGATTAGATGCCATCTGACATCCAATATGTCAACAAATTCTGGTTGATCCTCCACCACTGATTTTCAATTTCAAAAATATATTCGACTATAAATAGAAAACGGGAAAAAGAAAGTAGGTTTTCACTACAATCCAGTGCTAATCAGAAAGACAAATATGGACATTGCACAAAGAAATACATAACACGATCCACCGAGGACAGGCCCCTGGACTTTACAATAAAGTGTTGTTGCACTAAGATGCCGACGTGTCATATATATTCTTCCCCGTCCACCATTCTCATACCAAACTCGGACACCTCAAAGAATATAAAAGAAGTGTTCCTCATTGTAACAGAGAGAGAAAGATAATGGCAACTCAACAATGATATGTGAAAGACGGAAAATATGAAACACAATTATAGACAATACCAGATTATATTAATTTTGACTGTTTTGGAGGGTATAGTACAGATTGAGAATCTTTGACAGGTTTTGTCTGTCAGCCAATAGCCATGTTTCCCACTCTGACCTCCATCGCCTCTCTCTCATCCTTCTCTCTCTGCTTGTCTGAGTAACCATTTTCTAGAGACGTAGAAGGGGTGAGTCGTCGAGGGCCTGTGCTGATCCATGGATGGTTAAGACATTGTGCTGCAGTCGGCCTTTTCTCGGGAACAAAATCGAGTATCTGAACAAGGAAGTCAGACAGGTCATTTGCATCTTGCTCGCTGAAGTCATATTTTTCCACAAGCACCTTATTGAGAGGCCAAAATCGTAATCGACGGATATGTCTCAAATCTCCGTATCTATTAAAGAATTCCCGCGAGTAGCGCCCACCTAAGGCAATCTGCAGAAAGTTTGTGTAAGCATGGGAAAAATTACTTCTAGTATATAATGTAACAAGCTTCATAAATTAATTCAACACAAAAATCAATATTGATAGTTTTAGGCTTTTAGTTGGGTACAATAACAGGAGAGAAACAAATTGTCCCAATTTTCTTCACAAACAACAAACAAAAATTCTCACCTTGCGTGGCATCATCCCGAGAAGCTCCATCATCAGGGCCAAATGATCCTACAAAGGAAAAAGAAACTAATTAATAGCGAAACCAATCAATTTAATAAGAAACCAATATGCGATTTAAGAATTTGAACTAAATGCTACAGAAATGCATCATACGTAACTGGTTCGGATTGTTGATATAAATGGTAATAAATAATAACACATACCAAAGGAAACCTGAAACTTAGCAACCAGGCAGAAACTCACAAGTCACTGATGAGCCAAGCCAACACAAAATAGAGCGTACTAACTCAACATTAAGCATGTTTGGGAGCTGTTTATAATTGGTTTAAATTATAAACAGATAGAAATGAATTATGGTTGAGCGGGTAGTAGTTGTGGGCCCATAATACTTGTGGATAAAAGTGGTTTGACCAATTATAAACAGTTTATAAACATTAGCCAAACATGGACTATGTATCTAACATAAGAAGGTAGCAGTTTAGAATGACATTATATAGAGATATTTTAACAAAGTGATGCCATCTGTCACTTAAAAATGATGTAAATAGGTCAACAGAAATGCACAAGTAAATATCTGTATACTTCACCACATAGATGTCAACACATGCAAAAATTTCGCACAGCAAATACTGGCCACCTAACATAACAAGAACCAGTCATATTGGAATGCCATATAGAAAAACCACGTATCAATCAAGATCTTCCTATTATAGTTAGTCTTTATTTAAAAAGCAACATAAAAACAATCATTTCAAGTTACTCTACGACTTCGGATACCCACATAAAAACTGAAATTTCCTCTGGGTGAAATCACTCGATGACATTTCAAATATGCACAACAAACAAAGGATGGCCTAACAGAAGCTCAGGAATAACAATAACCAACATGTGATATCCTGATAGGGCAACATAATTGACTATGGTTTTAGGCATGAATTGTAAAAGATGCTCAATCAAACGACTTTCAGTGTCAGCACTGGGGCTGTTTGCTTCAAGGCAGTAGTAAATTTATCACGAGTGTTAAGCCTACTCCAAGTAAAGGCAAACATGAAATGCCACTATAATAATTTCAAAAGTACAGCAAGAGTCCAGTCATCATGATACATAATAAAGTTCTATAACACAAGAAAACAGTACTAAAAGCACTTAGTAATGAAATGATCAGAACCAGACTGCATCAGAGATGACCCAGTAAGCAGTTTAGCAGAACGGTGTTTTTGCTCATTCATTTATAACACGAGTCTTGCTCTATTCATATGCGTTTATAATTGCATTTATCGGATCCCGCGGTCAATAATAAAAACCTTAGTTTATTAATCCTATAAGTCTCAAATTCGGAAAACATTCAAGTAAAGAGACGTGCCAGTACCTCATCACGGTCATAGTTGTCGCTGCTGTGAGGATCGAAAAGCAAATCTCCTGTGGCCAGCTCAAAGCAAATGCATGCAAATGACCATAGATCAGCTGATGTGGAGTACTTAGATCCTAGGATAACCTCAGGACACCTGTACTGCCTTGTCTGAATGTCAGTTGTGAATTGCTTATATGTCCAACAAGCATTTCCAAAATCGACCAGTTTGCACTTTAGGTCAACTCCAGCCAATAGCTTCTGCCTTGTTAAACAGCTGCCTCTCTTATGCTCTATAGTCCCTTTGCCAGCATCCTTCACACCATCAGAGCTGTCCAATTTTTCTTCTGCAGTTGAAATATTTGTTGGATCTTCAGTGGACTCGCTGTTTAATTTGCCATCATGATGAGAATCTTCAGGACCACTTGCCTCACTATCAAGCTCGGCTTCCTCTCCCAACTCAACGCACCTCTCAGCTGCTCGATTGGCCTTTCTCTGGATTTTCTTTTTCTGATTCTTGGTCAGGTCAGCATTTGAACACTTATCATTTTTGGAAGATCCAGACTCCAGCACGACCTTGCTTTTACTCGAGGGGAGAATAAGAGGTGCACCTGACTTCCTTGGATCTTTAGCTGGATCAATCATTGACAGAAGCAATATGTTCTCTGGCTTCAAATCCGTGTGTATGATTGATAGCTGATGATGCAAATAATCCAACCCTACTAAAATATGGAAGCAAATTTCTTTAACCGTGGGAATAGGCAATCCTCTATATTCTGAATACTTAATTAGGGTCAAAAGATTGTCGCCCAAGTACTCAAAAACCATACAAACATGCTGTCCATTTGGTCCTGAATGCTTAAAGTTATCCAAAAGCTTCACAACACATTTCTTGTCTTCTGGATCTCCCTCGGCAATCTGTTTTAATATAGTGATCTCGTCCATTGCTGCTTCTGTGTAGTGCTGTGCACTCTTTTGAACTTTTAGTGCTACATACCTCTATCACCCAAATATTTAACATAAAAGAAAATCACAATCAGTCAAACTATAATTAGGCTCAAAACTTAATTAAACAATGCATTTTATAAACTCTGTGTGCGTGCGTGCGTGTGTGTGTGTTCATTGCGTCTATCCCATGTCCTAGAATAATATTAGTTCAAAAGAGAAACCATAACTCCACAAGACAACAGAAAATGCATAACAAGAACAGTAAAAATTTCGAAATAAGGTAGATGAATTGAGAAATGTACAGATTTTTGGGTGTCCCAAGCGAGCCAGACAGTGGAGAAATGGCCCCAGCCGAGCTTGCTCTGAACAACATATCGGCCGTGATTGAATGTATCACCTATTCGTACAGAGTGGTAGCCTCCGCGCCTGTAGTCCTTCGTCCCCTCGTCCTCCGACGTGTAATCGCTCGTTTCACTCCAATCGTCTCCGCCACCGTTCCTCTCCACCGCCACCTCTTCCGCCATCGATCTTGTTATCGGAATACTCGAACAAATTTGGAAATTTCGAAAATCTAATAGGAACCCTAGCCCTAGCTCTAAGTGTGTGTTGAGCGTGTTTCTGTGCGGGTGTGTGTGTGTGTGAGAGAGAAGGTTTATTTTCTAAGTTTAACAGAAGAAGAGGGTGAGATAATAATTTGTTATTTTATTCTCTTTAAAATTTACAAGGTCACGAGATGGTAACTATTCAAATTTAGGTTACGTAAAACCAAAGAAGTTACATTGATTTTAAATCAAAATTAGTAATTAATTTTAGTTACGTCGTTTATGAAATCTACAATTTTTAATCATATATTTTATCTAGTTTTTATCAAAATCTATTAAAAATTTAATTTTTATCAACACAAAACAAGAGCTTAGGGTTCGTTTGATTGCAATGGTGAAAAATTGGTGGAAAGAAAATGAATTTCAGGAAAAATAATTGCCTAGAAATTGTTTTACATGGCAGTAGCACCTAAAAAATGGCACGTGAGAGAGAGCGGGAGGGGGGGGGGGGGGGGGCAATATTTTATTGGCAAATTTTACCATATCAAGCACACAAAAACCAAGACAATGGAATTCTTTTTCCAAATTCCATGAAAAACTTGGCATATCAAACACGACCTTAATGTTTTTACGAGTAGGATCGAAGAAAATTATTCATTGCTTGGGTGGATAGATTCTTTGAAATTTTATTTTGGAAAATATGTGATTAAAAAATAAAAATATTATGATAAATGTTTTTTTTTTTTTTTTTTCATTTATCTTCATATCATCAACATATTGCAGGTCAGCAGTGTACTATGTAACTCACTGTTCCATTCAATTACAATTACTTTGTATTTCACATTCTAATATAATGCAACAGGGAAGGATGTCCTCGCCCGCTTTGTCAGTGTACGAATATAAGTACTTATAAGAATAAAGTCATTTGTACATAAACCTTGACAAAATGTAAAATGGCGCCCCGTCACATTTTTATGTACAAATAGCATGTTTGTACTTATAAATGATGTCTAGCGAAAAATGCTGCAACCACGAAGCATGGTAGGCCTGCACCACAGGAGCATGGCTTAGGGCGGGAGGGGAGAGCGGATGAGGAAGAGCCAAGGGGAGCTGAGTCATTTGATGAAAATACAAGGCTTTTAGGTATTCGAGAAGGTCCATGGAGCAAAGGAAAGATGCATTTCAAAGATATGAAACAAGAAGCGCATTTCAAAATTTTAGTCTCATTTTCTTCTCTTAATATCGTCCAATCATACGTGCCAAACATATACTAAACTAGAGTGAGCAAAAGTCACATTAATCAAGTGTACAATAAATTACTTCTGTATAAATAAAATATTCCCGTATGAAATCTAAAGTTAATCCCGTTCCGGGATAGTAATTCTACAATAATAAACAAATTAGAACAGCTCGAAACTGCAAATCTATTATACGACACAAGACTTACCGATTGCTACGAACATCTCTTTGGACCAGAAACTATAGTAACAGATGTAAAATTGCTCCCCTAAATGTTAAAAAATGTAAATATGACAGAGACTTAATACATAAAATGCGAAAGCTAGAACAATAGTTAGTATCAGCTCGTAGTAATTGAGACGTGACGAACTATTGTTGATTTGTCCCGCGTTGAAAAATTCGGTTTTGCCATTGCCAGTGCTTGTAGAGACATTCACGGAAGATGAACCTATATGGGATGAATTTAAATCCGTCAAATTAGACAATGGACCAAGACTCTGGTTTGGTGAGAATGTACAATTAATAAAGAGACATGAACTATCATTTGCTAGAACTTCCATATATTTGGCTAGGGGAGACAATGGCCAAGCCGAGTCTAGCCAGCTAAGCTCTAAGGACGAGCCAGAGACGGCCCAAAACCTCAAGACGAGCTGGTTCATGAAAAAAATTGAGCCCCAAGTGGCCCATGGGTCAAGACCGGGAAGAGCCAAGCCCCACGAGCCATCGAGCGGCTCGGCTCATTTGCCACCATTATATTTGACCATCAAATACACAAATAATTGCTCTTTACAAAAGCATGTAAGAAATCAACATGCAAATGAACCACATAAGAATAAATGTGTATCAATAATTATATGTAGGTATAAAGTAGTAGTAAAAACTTACAATCATAATTGGCCCATCCAATCCGTTGACCAGCCAAATCGTATACAACAATTTTATCTTTCAAGACAAGGTCTGCAAAGAGATAAAAATAATGGATTAATGGAAAACAACATACATAAGCACTTTTCCGACATAGTTACTAATGTCGAAAAACACCGTAGCATTAGTAACACTCCTATAAAGTGACGATGAATTAATTTAGATTCATCTCAACTTGGGAAAAATGATACCTGTAATTTTGCTACATAAGTTAATTTCAATTAATAAATGGCGTGAGCAAGACGCGTGAATGGATAGAAAAAAAGTATACTAATGGTAATACTTTTTTTAGGCTTCATTTTTTTATATGCGGAAACTGACTCTATTAGCTGATACTTTAATATCCTCATGAGCCATACCTCCTAAAATCGTAATCCCTTGACCCTGAAGTTTCTGAAAACCAATGCACCATACTGCAGCACCACTCTGCATGAGCAAACCATGCAAAATAGTATTATGACATTGACAGCTAAAATTTGAATATATCTACACACGGTAAGAGAGAATAAGACAACGAAAAATGCTTTTAAACAAGATGGTACAAGCACATTAGCCCAAAAGCGTATAAGAGTATCAGTGTGGAATCAATCTTCTAGATGAAACATAATACAACAAAGGGCATGTTTAGCACGTAATATGGGACAGCCTAGAGACGGGAAGATCACTGATAATGCAAACACTAGTCGCAATAGCTAATATTGGTCACAATATCTTTATAGTTCAGATTAATCATGAAGGAAATTCTTTGGCCAGTAAAGGAATTGATAGAACAAGAAATGAAACATTATGAGAGGTAAAATAATGCTTTTGCATTTTTTTCATTCATGAATCTTGATAAGTACAAGACTTTAATGGGAGTAAGGTGCCCTATCACAACCTTGAAAAAAATCCACATGAAAGTACGGATTCTCGGGTAAAAAGCAACTAAGTAAATACCCATAAGTAAATTTAAAACCTAATTATTTATATTTTTAAGCACACAGCAATATGAGAAGAGAAATCAGTTCAAACAGGTCCAAAATGCTGACTTACAACGGTGTTCTGCTGTAAGAGGTAATCTTCAGGCTTCAGTAGCATTGATGCCCCACCAGCAAAGTTTAAACTAACCGGGGGAAATATCTCGGAGACACTGTAGTGATAATAAACAAAAATAAATAAATGGAAATGATCAACCAAGTAGCTCAAAAATATCTAGACAAGGATATCATGTCTTCCAAAAGAACCTGGAGGTAATCAGATAGCACTGGATTCCCTTGGAAACAAGAGGGCGTACAGATTGTGAAACTGTCTGCGTTATCTGCACAAAAGAAAATATTCTAATTCTTTAAAGTCTCGCTGTGGTCATAGATAATCACAAATACACACTTAAAAACAAACAGATTTATAGTTCAAAATGTAGCGTGCTTATGCATGTTCGCCAAAGCTTAAAAATTGAATTTACTTTTTAAGTGAATTCTTGGGTACAAAAATGTTCGGTTATGCTTCTTTTATTGCTTGTGAGTAAAAAGTGTAAAACAAGTTAATTAAGTTTTCCAGTAACATAGGGTTACTTTCGAAACAAGGTGGGGGTTACTTATTTCCTACTATTATCAATAGAAAAGATTATATATCAAAATATACTTATTTTCTCATAAGTAAATTATTAGGCTTGGCTATCCTTTATAAATTTAAGATGCAAGTTATATGAGAAATCAGAAAATTCATCATCATACTTACAGCGTTTACAAAAGGATCATAAGCCTCTTCTGAGAGGTATGCCAAAGTCGTTCCAGAATCAATTATTGTTCCCCGGTTATTAGATGTTTGAAACACTGCTGGATCAATGGGTAATATCTGCCCATTAACAGCAATGCTCTGCAAATTTAAGTTATAATGTGGCCTGACAGTTTAGATACAGAAATAATATCAAACTTCAGTTGTACAGTTCAAAACTTCAATGCATTAGTATGTAATGGACAAAATACCAAACCCGCAGAATAAGATTATTTAACAGTTCTAGGGGGTATACACATACGCCCATAGAAAAAATAAAAATAAAATTAAAAAATTTTGAAAATAGCACACGCTGTTAAATAATCTGAACTCATAATATCGCAATCAAGAGCAAACTTTATTAAAATAAGCATTTTGCCTTTCATAGATTTCCTTGAAAATGAGAACCTGAGCACCTTATATGGAAGAGTAAACTTGGTAACGGTGAGGAAAAATGAGATGAGCCACAAAAGTAATTGACAGGAGGAAATACATACTGTGACGGGACAAGTGGAGTGTATACGAGATTTGGCTCCACAATCTGACCGAGTACTAATATGCCACCACCACCACCATTAACTCCTTTTAAGCAATGAGAGAACACATTTGGGGTGATTCCTTGTGATGAAAGCTGTGAAATAACAGAGAAACCCTGCTGTCCAAAACCAAATATACCATCAACTGCCCTATCCATCTTTGTAAGGTCCCCCGTCTGCGATGTGCTACAGCTGTGTCAAGACAATGCAACAAGGTCAAACAAAGAATAAAGAATACACGGACTAAACAACAAACTTAGCCTTATTCTCAGTAAATTTCGAGTGCGGCTACATCAAATCATTATTTGTCATTTTGCTGTCTTCAGGATACGGTACAACAACCCTTCTCCTTACTGAGGCTTAGGAGCGGCTATGAAAGATGTAGGTCAGATGAAATATACTGAATATATAATTATGGTTCATTATTAACTCACCCAAAAACAATAGGTGCTGAAGAATTTGAGGCCACCGAATTCCCAATTATCGTGTCAAAATACATCAAGTCCGATGCATAAAAACCTGAAGCCCCACTGCCATCCCCGTACTGGAACCTATAACTGCACTGGTTTTGACTCGAACACAATGAATCGGAAGATTGTGATCCCAAATCACATTTTCGATCTGAACAGGAGATCAGTGAAGCCGTCGACGAGCTTCTAGGATCAAAGAACTCAAGCTGAATCTGTTAAAATGCAATAAAATCCTACTAAAGAAATGTCATCCAATAATTCTATGACATAATTGGAAGGGACATTAAAAAAATGAAAATTTTCACACGATAACGATGAATTTACTTGGAGTCCACTGGATGTTGGGCAACCATTACAGGAGTTGCAACTGACCCATAAAACATCGCTTCCAGTATCAATCTGTACATAGAAATCTTTTGGAGGAGTCCCCAATTTAACTCTTGTATAATATAGCCTTGAAAGTAAGATCCAAAAGATCAAATAAGTACCAATTTAATCATAATGTAAAATTTGAGACCCAAATATACAAATTATCTTGTATATTCCAAAACATATAAATATATGCTAGCCAAGAACCCATCAAATTCCTCTCTTTTTTCTTGTTTTCGGGATAATTTCAGTACAATTTATTGCTGCATATTCAATTAATTCGTGTATACATATACGGACACACACCTATGGCAATATATATTATAGTGAGATAATCATACCCAACAAGAAAAGGATCGTAGGTTCCTTCAACTGGGAAATCAATCACCCCCGTCAGCTGTTGCTGCAAGATTCTACCATGCCGGGCTCGGTCACGGTCCCTGAGTTGACTCATCTCCACTCCGTTATGATTCGTCCTTTCTAGAGTCAACGTCAAGCTCTTCCCTTCACCACCAAACACCGCCGCAGCCGGTAAAACCGCCACTGCCACCGCCAACGCCACCAAAACCAGCGGAATGCTCGCTGGTGGCATTTCTCTAAATTTCTTAACTTCCCTTCTATCTAAACAATACAACGGCTATACACTTGATTATGTGTGCATCTTAATATATATAACGTGTGGATTTGTGTGAAAATTTAGAGAGAGAGAGAGAAGTCAGACAAGAGGAAAGAAAAGTTTCAGTTCAACGACCTTTGTAGTTAAAACACATTATGCACAAAGATTAGATACACTTAGATGTTTGTACGTTGAGGAAAAACAGTTGTACCTTTTACTGGCAGGCAAAAACTAGACCTATTACTGATGTGAACGTGTGGACTTTCCTTTTTCTTTCATTGGTAGGCTAATATTTTCCTCTTTTAAATATTCCAAGTAAAAAAAAAAAAAAAATCTTTGTAAAATTTATTAAACATATTGTGAGTTTTTTTAAAAAGGAAAATCAAAAATATTTTTGGATAACGCAATAGGATATATGATATGCTCAATTAGATAGAACCAAATGAAGCAATCAAGAAAAGTGTAGTGGTCGTGGAGTTGATATTTATTTATACACAGTACTGTATAGTTTTTTATTATTGTTATTTTTTTCTATTCATTAGAGTTAAAAACTTGACTTGAGCACGTGCTAATGATATCATTACCACTTTTTAAACAATTTTGCATAATTAAATACTCAAATCAAAATGCTAAAATCTTACTATTCTCAATTATCATTCCTTGCATGTTTAACGATGATTGCTTCATTTACGACAAATGGACAAATATCTTGTTGTACTCTTCAATCCACAATTGATAAATGAGGGGACATCATGGTCTCACCAATGTGATGAGTGAATATGTACATTAATTGACACTTCAATAAACTTGAAATCCGTTAGGAAGTGTCTTTTATCAAACGCGAAGGTTTAAAGTAGGAAAAAAAATATATGAAACAGATACGAAAACTGATTTCGTCTGAAAAATGTGTAGCTAAGTAAAAGTAATTTTCAAAAATCACTTCCACACCACCACTTAATGTCCATTTGGTTTCTACTTCTTACAGCTTGATAAAACAGTTTCAAGAAATTATTCAAACGTATTCAAAATAGCTTTTTAATTTCAAAATCGATTTTTGACTTTTCTAAAGCCTTGTTTAAAAAGTCCTTAATCATGTATTAAGAACAATTGCATGATAGTTTTATGGTTTGAAATCAACAACACGAGAGGAGAACAATCTTGAATTTGTTAAGTATACCGAATTCTTTTCAATAAGAGCATGTTAGTTTAATTTAAAGAAAAAAAAACACAAGTAATTTACACGGCAGTTTGCCTTATTATTCTCCATTAAATTATAATTTATTTTTTTTCTTTTTTTTAACAATCACACATTTTTTAATAAAATAATATTATATATAAGTTCAAAATATTTTTTTTTAACCACACATTCTTCAAAATTTTACTGTTTCTCTCATTATAACGTGGAATACTGGCTAAATGGGCATTAAAGAAAAGTAAAATTCTTATTTTTTAGAAAGAAGGAAGTCAAAGCTCAAAGAATAGTAACTTCTAAGAGGGACCCATGTCATAAATGCTTAATTTATTGAAACTTAACATAGTGGATTTCATTATTTAACTAATAAAATAAATTTCTGTTTCGTATGTAATTACATTAAACAAGAAATGAAATAATCACGACTCTCAAGACACCTAAAATGTACTTATCCAAGAAACATATATTCTTCTCGAAGCTGGTGGCTCTACCCTAATTTGGTAGAAAAGTAAGCCCACAGGAATTAAAAGGAAAAGCATTCAAATAATATAATATAATTATTTAAAAAGTAATTGACCAACAAATCATACTTTACCCCTTGTTTAATCCTATTATTTTAAATTTTTCTTTTCATCAACTCATTATTCAATAAAATAATATTACATGTATCATTTTTCTCGCTCGGCACTTTGACAGATCTGTGGGGGAACTCTTGGACCCTAACTAGTTTGGTGCACATTCCGCGATTTACCGATCTGCGTCTTGAAGGATCAAGTAGTAGACTCCAGAATTAGTCGTCGAATGTGGACACCTGGATAACAAAAAATAAAAAAATAATATTATATGTTTAATTTTTAATCACATATTCTCCATCAATCTACTATTTCAAACTGCACTGTATAGCAAAAATGGGGCTCTAACATGTACTTAGCCACTGTTTGGTGAAAATTAAAATTCAGATTCTAACTTAAATCAAAATCAAAAATTAATTTGAACTATATATTTTATTAACTTTTATCGAAATCTATTGAAAATCTCACTTTAATCTTCCGACAATGGAGGGTTATAATATTGTTTTGCAGTCTGCATTGCACTTTAGCAGAACTAAGCTCAATTATTTTCACCTTTTTTGGTCTCTTTTAAAAGCTTCTGTTTTTCTTTAAAAAAGGGTACACTTTTGGAATTTTCTGAAATGTTTTTTCTATAATGTTTTGCTGCCTTTTGCTTTTTAAAATTCTGCGATGTGGCTCTGAGCCTTCGACTGTAACTAGGTGACCAAAGCTTATTGGTCACACAGCATAAATTTGGGAAATTTTACTTGCTAAAAAGTATAATTTTAATTTTATTAAAAAAAATTCTACTGTAAAAATTTTGTTTTTCTCGAGAGTCGGCAATTACTCTCTGTACTTGGAAGTTGCTTGAAAAGTCTCAAGCAATGACGGGAGGAGGTGGGACCAGTGTAATCACTTGCCCCTGTTGAAATAAGAGAGCTATATATGTGTGGGTTTGAACCGCACTATTTCGAAAGAATGTATTTTAGAATAGAGAATCTGTAGTTGAAAAGGAGGAAAAATTTATTGATGTGATGAAAAATATTATTTTATTGAAAATGTGTGGTTGAAAATAAGTAGAAGAATGAGAATGAAAATTTTAATATGGCTCAAACAGGGGCTATAGATGATATTTTATTATTTTACTATTTTTTGTTTTCAATAATATTATATTATTTTTTTGTTAAAAAGTTTCTCCTAGTTAAATTAGGTCATCATTGGTTCGGAGTCTTAGGGTGTGTTTGAGTTACATTATTTTGGAAGAATAAATTCTGAAATAGTAAATTGATGGAGGATGTATGGTTGAAAAAGAATGAAAAATTATTGATGCGATGAAAAATATTATTTTATTAAAAAATGTGTGGTTGAAAATGAGTAGAAAAATAAAAATAAAAATTTTAATGTGTACCAAATATTGCCTAATTTGTGCAAGACTACAACTATTCTCAAGTAGAGCTACTCCAGGGATTGGATTAAGGTAAAATTATTGTTCAAAATTTTGCTTTGCCAGACCACAAAATTTTGAGCCGAAGTTCTTTAGATATTTTCGTAAATCACACGTTAGGCGTATGTTTGAATCTATTTAAATTCCAGCTTTCTAGAAGAATTTAATACTTTAAAATTCAAACTTTCATTATCGAGACAAATGGTCTTATTCACATTTGCAACCCATTATGTTTTGGTTTCCAAGCGAACAAAAAGCCATTGACTTCAAATTCAAGGTAGGGAAAATTACGTGGGCCAACTTCATAAATAAGATTTTAAGTTTCATCTTTCCTATTTCAAATTATAATTAATTATATCACTTTCTCTCTCCCTAATCTCTCACTTTGTTTATCCAATTTCTCACTCCCCCTACGGCTAAAACACCATGGCACCTTCGTCGTCGTCGTCGCTGGAGACACTGTAATCACAATCCAACGCAGGTCACCATTCCACAACTCCATGCACTCGTCATTTTCCTTGAATCGGTAGCGCTAATCACCTTTTCCCCGCGAGCGACGCACATCGTTTTCTTCTTTTTTCCTTAAGTTGGATTTTCGATGGTTTTTTTGTGCTATTTGTGATGATTTGGGTGTTGATCGAGCAGGCAACAATGATGGTGTGGTGGCACGAAGAGCTGCAGATCTCTAGGTGGCATTGGATAAGTGGTCGACGCTACAAATGATATGATCCGAGACAGACAATCATGTGATCGGGCCACACGAGTCAAGGGTTCAAGCAATGAAGTTCAGATGGGTGAAGTTGACAAACCAAGGTTCAAGTTTCGTGAAGGGCTCGGGATCCAAAATGAGTTGAACTCAAAGTTTGGAAGATATTTGGAAAGAAAACGAGTAGCGTGGATTAAAATTGGCATAACTCTCAGCTCGGATGTCAGATTTTCACCCATGAGTACAATTCGAAATCATAACGAAATTCTGCACAAGGTTATGCAAGCGCATGGTACTTCTGAGCTTGCGATCGCACAGAAGAAATGGCATAAAGTTGGATGCAAATTTGGTAATTTTTGGTAGTTTCCTAATTTAATCAGAATTTCATATTTTTAGCATCTTTTACAATATTAGAATTATATTTTTTTGTGCAATTAGGATTTTTTTGAGGTTTCATATAAATATGATTTTTATTTCATTGTAAGATTAAGATTTTTTATTATGAATTGATGAGATTTTTCTCTCTTCTTGTTCTTAAATGAATATTAGAACTTATCAAATATTAATTTAATATTTGTGGCATTCAATCCTCAAACTTATCAAAGGATTAGACACCATTTGTGGCTTTTGCAAATCATGGTTCTTATTTCCGCACATCGACGGGTCTAATTTTTAACATACTTTTGGTTATTGGTTTGTGAAGCTCGGGTCAGGATTCTATCATCTACAACCTGAATTTGGGCTTTCCTGTCGTTTCAGACTAATTTCACGATTTCCACGCTAATCCCGCTCATGGGTTCGCGTCATTTGATATCAAAGTTTGGGCTCCAGATTCAAATTCTATCTTTTCTATTGTTTGAGTTTTTTGTGTTTTGTTTTTCGTGTCCAAATCAACTTCTCGTCGTCAATTTTCGAGTTTATAAAAAAATTTAATGTTCATCCGTACTGTTTTCGAAAAAAACTATTTGAATTTATTTTGGGAATTATCAATTCTAAATCGAAAATATGTTTCTTTTCAATCCTATTCAATTCAAAAACCACTTTCTTGAATTTAAATATCACTCATCCAATTCTCTGATTCTTTTCTTGAGTCTTATTGATTACGCCTACGTAAAGGATGGATGGTGATTGAGAATTTATTTTCCAAACTCGGTGTTTTGTGAGTAGCACGGTATGCAATATGACTATTGATAAGAAGTACGTGTCAAACTTGGCTAATATCACGATGGTTGAAAAATTGGGATTACCTTTACAACAACACCCTAAACTTTATATGATGATTTGGTTGAAAGGGTGTGGGAAGGTAGATGTGACTAAATGAGTTTTATTGAATTTAAATATTGGAAGATATAGCGATGAAGTTTGGTGTGATATAGTGCCATTAAGATCTTTTCATATGTTGTCAAAAAGACCTTGGAGGCATGAGAGGAAGGCTGTGTATGATATGGGGAGGAACATGTCTATGTTTTTTCAGTACGGGGAAAACATCACTCTAGTTGGTTTGACACGGAACAACCCTTTGCAGACCGACAGAAGGTGAAATGTGAGGCAGAACGGGAAAAGCAAAAGAGGGAGATGACAACACCTAAGGAGAACGCCGGAGTTGAATTGCATAAAGAGTCCAAAAATAGGGAAGTTGAGCTGGAGGATGGTGGATTGAAAAATGCAGTTGATATTGGGGAAAGTGAACTAATTAATGAGACGGAGCACGAGCATATCGATACAAAAATTGTAGAGATTGTTCAACAAGAGAGTAGGCAAATAATGGCAGAATATGTTGAGCAAATGGTTGAAAAAATTGTGGGGAATGAAGAGCAGAGTTCCATTGTTAAGCATGATATGATGAAGACGATGCATTATGAGTACGATGACCCATATCTCATTGAGGGAGAAGCTAACAAATTCAACCTTGTTTTGCTTAAATTTTTCTTTCAGGTTGATCATTGTACGTGGGAGTTTATACAATAACATTTATGAGTAATTGTCTTTGTGCTGCAATTCATCCATAACTACAAAATGGATGGGTACCGTGTATTGATCTTATACCATAGAAGGAAAAATTTTCCATTTGATCCAGGTAGTGCGATGAGTTGGATAGCAGGCTTGTTATCTCGTATGCGATCACAAAGCACGGATTCGAAGACGAATCATCTCGAAGAGAGAGGCGATGATATAATCTGAGACATGCAATCACTTGGTCGGGTCATACGAGTCAATATTTTAAGTAATGAAGTTCAGATGGGTGAAGTTGACAAACCAAGGTTCAAGTTTCGTGAAGGGCTCGGGAGCCGAAATGAATTGGATTCAATGTTTGGAAGATATTTGGAAAGAAAACGAGTAGCGTGGATTAAAATGGGCATAACTCTCGGCTTGGGTGTCAAATTTTCGCCCATGAGTACAATTCAGAATCGTCACGAAATTTTGTACAAGGTTACATGGGCGCAAGGTACTTTTGAGCTTGTGGTCACATAGAAACATGACATAAAGTTGGACACGAATTTGACAGTTTCCTAGTTTAATTAGAATTCCATATTTTTAGCATCTTTTACAATATTAAAATTATATTTTTGTGCAATTAGAGTTTTTTTGTTTTAGATTTCATATAAATAGGATATTTATTTCATTATAAAATTAAGATTTTTGATTATAAATTAATGAGATTTTTCTCTCTTCTTGTTCTTAAATGAATATTAGAACTTATCAAATATTGATTTAATATTTGTGGCGTTCAACTCTTAGAACTTATCAAAAGATAATGTACCTTTCTGTGGCGTTCGCAAATCATGATTATTGTTTCCACATATCAACGGGTCTAAAGTTTAATATACCCTAAGTTCTTGGTTCGTGAGGCTCTGTCAGGATTCTATCGCCTACAACCTGAATTTGAATTTTCCCGACATTTCTAGGGTTGGACAAAAGTTCCTGAACCGAATCGAGCGGTTCTTCATAAATTAAATACCCGAACGGATATCTGAATCGAAAACAGATGGGTTCAGTTAGGTTTTCGGTTCTAGGCCAAGAACCGAAAAACTAAATAAGAATCGAACTTAAATAATTTTTTATATTGAATTAATTAAATTATTTTAATTTTTTCTAAACAAATTAGCAAATTAATTAGGTAAATTTAATTTTTTTTGTTAATCGTGTTTTTTCAATTATGCTTGTAGAGTTTCTTAATATGATAAGTCAAGTCGTTGATAATTAAATCAAATAGTTGGTAAGTATTACCAACACTTAATTTATATTTATAAATTTTAATTTATATTTCATTTTTTTATGTAGACTGCTTGAAATAAATGAATTATTGATATGGATCACTGATATTTTAGTATCTACTTTTGGTATTTGTATATATTGAATTAATTTTATTGGACAACTTGTTATTTATATGTTTTTAAATTGAGCTACGTTAATTTGTAATAGTTACGAATGAACCTGTTATTAGTTATATTTATGTAGTGTTGTTGTAAATGTTAAAAAAATTAATTATGGTACGGAACCGAATCGGAACGGTTCCATAATTATATTTGGATCCGACGATTCCATTTATTAAATACCCGAGAACCGAACCAAACCAAACCATGTCCAACCCTAGACATTTCAGACTAATTCCGCAATTTCCACGCTAATCCCGCTCTCGGGTTCGCGTCAACAAATCTCTCCCTACTTAATTTCACGCGCTGAACAACTGACAACAATAGTGTGGGTGCGGTTATGATGTTGTGGGTGCAGTGCGGTGCTCCGTGCGTTGGTGGTTTGGTGATATGTGCTATGTGCGATGGTGTTGGTAGCGTGGTGTGCAGTAGTGTTGATCGGTTGTTGTGAGGTGGTGGGGGTGGCTTTGGCGATGGTTGTTTTTGACGACGGTGCTGTGTGCGGTGGGGATGGAGTGGAGTGGTGAGGTGATGTATGGTGGTAGTGGTCACAAATTATTTGGTTGATTGAGATCAATAAATTGTTTAATTTGTGACCCATAAATAGTATGTGACCAATAAATTGGATTTTTCGTGACTAATAAATAATATGTGATCGATAACTTGTAAATATGTGATCTATAAATTGATTCGTGTTCGAGAAATAATTTGTGACCAATTAATTCGATAATTTGTGATCAAATAGTATACAATTGTGACATTAATATATTTAATTGATAAAATATATATTTAATTAATTATCTTATAAATAAAATTTAATTAATATCCAATTTTTTGAAGTTTTAAACCTTGTTTCTTAATTTTGAAATTGGACCTACTTAATCTCTTACTTATGAAATTTTCCTTTCGGCTTCGGGTATTACATTTGCCCAATAACTTTATTAAGCCCATGTTTGATTCGCTTTACTTTAGGCTATTTTTCATACTCATTTTCAACTACACATTCACACAATAAAATATTTTACATCTAAACTTAAAACTTTCCTTAATTTTCAATCACACTTTCTCCCAAAAATACTAATTCAAATTATGTTTTTTTTAAATTTTAAGGCCACCAAACAGGGGCTGAGAGTTGTTTCGTCTTTTTGCATAATGAGGTGAGAATGCTTCCACAACTTGATCATGTGAATATTGTAATACACATTATTGAATTTGGGAGAATGGGAGCCCTTAATCACTCATCAAAAATGTAAAATTCTTAAAAAATCGAATTCAAACAGACACTAGGTAAAGTTTTAGTTTAATAATATATGTGTGTTCAGTCTTCCTAGAGAATTTCAAGGTATAAAGCGAGTTGAGTTCACATGACTCAACCCACATTTTATTTTTGCATGATATGGGTTGATTCAAGAAAACTCCTAGGCCATGCGAAATCATCTGGTAGCTAGACTGAGTAACCAACTAGGTTGGGACCATTGGGAGATTTGAGGTTACTCCTTGAAAGTTTAATTAAAAAATAAAAAATTGTGTGGACCGAGCCAATTTGTTACGATATAATTCAACATGGACTAAGCAACAATGTTCCAGGATACAACCTATATGAAGGTAAAACGTGGAGAATGCTACGATGGTTGAATTTATGATATTTTAGACTTATGAGTTTAGAAATCAACTAGACCACAATATATAGATAATTTCTAGCCCAGTTTTATTGATTTTTTTTTTATTATTATTTTTTTTTTCTTGTTTCAGTTTGGCCAAAAAAGTTAGTTGTGTGTTAAGCATGTTTATGAAGTATTTATAAACAATTCAAATTATAAATACATAAAAATTAATTATGGATAAATGAGTTGTACTTGTGAACCCTCAAAATGTGTAAAAATAAAAATAAAAAATAGTAACTTACATGAGACTCGTTTGTACTTAAAAAAAAAAAAAAAAAAAAAAACTCCAGTTGCAATTCTTTTTTCATATTCGTTTTTTTTTTCTATTTGTTTATTTAAAGAGGGGATAAATTAATTATTTTACAATGTTTTAATGGAGAAAACAGATAGTAAAGACCTTTTATATAAAGAAAGGTTGATCTGAGTATCCAAATGCCCAAATTAAAATGTTAGGAATGATTTACGCAATGAAAACAAATGATATGAACGTTTTGCGCTTATTATCCATACTTGACATAAGGAAATGATGAAATGAGACGAAAAAGACCAACTAAGCAAGAAAAGGTTAAAGTAAGGATGCAAATGCCAAATGTGAAATGATAAGAATGATTTGCACAATAAATGTATGTTGTGATAATTACTCAATATATTTGTGGAGTACTTTTAGTGACAAACCCTCACTTTTCAGGTTGTAGACTTTATTATGATCTTCTCAAAAATATGATTTTTTTTTTAAATTTTAAATTGTGGGAAATTTTCCACATTAAAAAAATCTTATCAAGATAATGATATATTTAAATCTTTATTGGACGCTTGTTTGATCTCCATTATTATCATAATATTTTTTTTTCTCTTATCTTTTCAATCACACATTTTTCAATAAAATAATATTATCTGCAAATTCAAAATCTTTTCTTATTTTGTAACCACACATTCTCCATCAATTTACTATTCCAAAATGTATTCTTAGCAAAAAAAAAAAAAAAAAATGGAACTCAAACAGGCACTAGAATGCATGTAATAATCGTCTTCGAATATATTTTTAATTCCAAGATATTCTTCTTATGATTTACCATTGAGAAATATCAAAATGTTAAAAAATCCTTCAACGTGTTGCAATTGCGATGCAGCGAAAGGGTAAAAACATCAAATAATACAAAATGTTAATTTTTTTCAATGTTGATTTGGAAGTTGGAACAAATTTAGAAGGAATATATTAAAAAAAAAAAAAAAAAAGACTCACACATAGACCTGTGCATGGTCAAGTTGGGTTAGTTTACAGCTCGACTCGAAATTTGGATAAATTCCAACCCAATTCAACTATTGAAATCGAACCAATTGAAACCAAATCTGTTTAGGCCGGTTTAAACATTTGTTCGAGTTAAAAAAAAATTTGTCTATCCAAAGTTACAAAATTTGCTTGCCTATGTACATAGATTTTTATTTTATTTTATTTTTGCATGGTAAAGGGTCAATTTTCCAAAAAATCATCTTATATATCCAATAGTTATGAAGAAACAATTACGTCAAAATGAAAAGTAAGGCTACAATCTAAATTTAGAGTTTACAATAAATAATTCTTCTCCTTTTCTTTCTTTTCATTTGGAATTTAGGATTTTGGTAGAAAAAGTGTAAACGGTAAACAAATTATATTTATATTTATATTATTTTATTTTTAAAATTTTAAATGAAAAAAAATGTATTAGCGGGTTAGATCGGTTAATTGACGGGTTGGTTGTTTAAACCACAATCAACTCGATCCAACTCTTTAATGGTTAAAATTAATATAATCAAACCAATTTTTTGGTTAAAGCCGACCAAACCGATTCGACTCAATTTGATTTGCTTGGTTTGATCAGTTTGTTTTTTCCCCACCCACACACAACTATTTCAGTTTTTACTCAATTCATAACAGTGGATGAATGCCCCTTAAAACCTAATCCTAAGTCCTAACATTAATTAAAATTGCAAAATTGGTCCCTAAACTGCTAACAAATGATAAAAGGTTCCTAAAATATAACAGCCAATGATAAGATGACGTAGAAGATGAACTTGGAGGATTTTCAAGGGGAAAAAATATCTTAAACGTGTAGCATTTGAAATGTCTAGTAAATGACAAAATATGGAGCTCTATGCAAAACTAGTAAAATTATATAATGATTTTTATTTCAATTTTTTTACAAAAATTTGATCAAAAATCTTTACTAAACAATTAGACATCAATCACACAAAGGATTGCGGGAATTACCTGCGAAGCGTGATTGAACTTTGAATCTAAATTACTGGCTGGACAACGATCGCTTTTAACTCCTTTTTGAATCATGAATATTGATTTTCAATCGCTACGGTATTCTCCAAATTATAAACTATAGTTGGTCCAAGAAAAAGGAAAAAAAAGCTCTCTACTTTTTCTCTCCGGGCCAGAGAAATCTCATAGTGGTCACCCCCCTCTTCCTCAATTTATAGACATTGATCTCGTTTTATTTAAGCTGTAATAATTGTATCCAATCAAGTCAATACAAGACTGTTCATCATTTTTCACTAAAGGCATGATATCAAAATCTTAAATTATACAAAAATTAAATAAAATTATAAATTAATTTCCTACAATTTATATCCTCTCGACTTGTCATCTATATGTATTACGCCGAATAATTAGATCAAGACTAAATAACCATTTTAACTCTCTAATTTTTTCACACTTGCCTTTCGTATTTCTTAAATAGTTTTTTCGAGATATGATTACGAAATTAATGATTCATGCATTCCCAAATACCAAGCTCAAATTTAAATTATCCTATAAAGAAAATACTCAAGTGGACTCATTACCAATCAAAAAAGGTGATAAATTTCGAACGTATTCACATGTTCCCTTTCAATTCCTATAGACTTCCAACATACCAACATAATGATCGTAAGTGAACGATCTAACTCATTGACATATAAAAAAACCTCAAATTTATGAATAAAAATCACTATAATTATCACGTAATATTTTATTTAATCAATAATACAATCACAAGCAATCAAATTCGTAGCATGATCCGTTATAAATTTATCAAAATTTTACTAGGTGTTTAAGCATCATTACTCTCAAACGAAAAAAATCTCCCCGGTCAAGACAAATCGCGTGTTTAATCTTTTGATCTAGATAGAGTACCAACATCTACAAACTAATCTAGAATAAACCCTCCTCGATAAAAAATTATGTCTTTTGTACTTCTCTATGCAAGTATATAACTTATATAATATTACAATATGATCGATAACTTTTAATCGTTTATTCAAATATGCATTGAACGGTCAACTTGAAATAAATAAAACAAAGCATCACAAATTACAATTATGTTCGCTATTGGACACAACAAGATATACTTGATATCGAGAACAAAGATGGATTTCCTCAGCCGCTTGATATGTAATCTTTTTGAAAGTGATAAACTGGAAGCTTATCCATTTGTGATTCACATCATACAAAATTGACATTATATGAATTTTAGTTTTGTGTGTGTGTGAGAGAGAGAGAGAGAGAGCTGTCATTTAAGGGCACTTGGAATCTCAAGTAGTGATGGCGAAAAAACCGGCCTAGCGGGGTGGGGCGAGGATTGCCACCCTACCTTGGGTCACGGTGCGGGGAGTGGGTGTCCCACCCCGTGAAAAAAAAAAAAAAAAAAATTAACAACAAATTAAAAAAAATATTAGTTAATTGAAATTTTTTGAAAAAAAAAATAAAAATAAATGGGGTAGGAAACAGGGCAAGCTTGTGCCCCGCAAGGCAGGGCTGAACGGGATGGGGGAGTGGCAGGGCACCCTTGCCCCACCCCGTCGCTATCTCTAATCTCAAGTTTACACTGTTGTTAAATATGGGCTTTTTGGGTGCTTAAATTTGGTCAAATAAATGGGCCCATAAAAGTGACTTTCGTAAGCATTTTGTTATTTGGACCTTAGGCTTCAATTTGCAGTATTGCGATTTCCTTTGTTTTCAAGTAGTGATTAGGGTTGTAAGTAAAAATTGTCAATATTAAATGGGAAAAATTCATAAATCATGCATTTACTTTACCAAAATCAAAAATCAGATCCCAAAGTTTAAAATTACAAAAATCAGGTTTTTTTTTAAATTAATTAATTATATTTCACAATTATTATATTAAATTAAATATTTAATTGTAATATAATATAATTAACCCACCCCACCCCACCTTACCCCATCCCACTGCTCCGGCGACTACTCCGACGATCGGTGACTACTCCGGTGACCGTTTTCCGACAACGCTTAATTCCGACGACTATTTTCCGGTGACCGGTGGCCGCCGCATAATTCCGGTGACTACTCCGATTCCAAAGTCACAGATTATTTTGAGGTCACAGATGAAAAAATTTATGGGTCACAGATTTTTAATTGATCATTTTATTGGTCACAGATCAAAAAAATTAAATGTCACATGTCACATATTTTCAAATTTGTGAAGTCACAGGTTTTTAATTAATCATTTTATTGGTCACAGATCAAAAAAATTAAATGTCACAGATCACATATTTTCAAATTTGTGGGGTCAGGTTTTTAATTGATCATTTTATTGGTCACAGATCAAAAAAAATTAAATGTCACATGTCACATATTTTCAAATTTGTGGATCACAGACAAAAAAATCGTCACTGTTCAATAGCTAAGTTACAGACAACCAAAAAAATCCCATAACAGTTCAATAGTTAGATCACAGACACCAAAAAATTCACCACATGTTTAATAACATGGTCACAGACACAAAAAAAAAACCCACCACATGCTCAATAGCATGGTCACAGACACAAAAAAAACCACCTCAATTCAATATCTAAGTCACATACACCAAAATTCAGTTAAAGAATCTGTATTAACATAAACATGATACGGCCTGCCATATTACTTAACTAGGAACACATTTAATGATATGTATCACAGCATTTCCTTCCAATGGTCATCGATCAAAGAAGATAAATTCTCGGCAGTTTGCTCATGGATAACACGATAGCTTGGTAAGAAAATAGTACAGAACACTATAAAAGAAAGAAAAATGTTACAATCTAGGTTTCCCATTTATCATTTTATCATTTCCCAGAAGCAGCAGGAAGCAAACACGAAACTTTGAAAACTGAAAAAAAAGGGGGAAAGAATCTCGATGTTTGCCGGCAACTACCGGCCGGTGACGGACTCGGCTAGTTTCCCGATTCTTTCTACCAACTCCGGAGACAACTTTTTTACCGGTTTTTTCTCCTTTTCTCGTCTGAAATCAAATCCTAATGCATCCGAAACCTCTTCGAAGCTCCACCCGGATTTCTGGAGCAAATCCAAATACTTGTCCGCCTTCAGTAGCATAGCATCAAGTACTGCTTGATTGTCCAACATCACCATCTCGCCTTCGAAGAAAGAAATGGGGAAGAAATGGAGGGGGAGGAGAGAAGAGAGAGGGTGGACGGCCGGAGTCGGCGGCGACGACTAAGGACGGTGGTGGTGGTGGTGGTGGTGGCGGCGGCGGATGAGAGGGAGGATATGGATTAGGGTTTGGATAGGATATGAGTATATATAAAATCAAGTTAGTGGGGTGGGTAGTGGCCTCGTGGGTATATATGTTATTTTATTTTTATAAAATTATTATTAATTAAAATTATAAAAACCTGATAAGTGAATAAAAAACTTAAAAATTTGAAGTTTTAAAATGTAAAAGAAAAGACATGGTTTGATGTAATTTCCTCATATTAAATTCATCATGCTTCTATAAATTTTTTCTTAGGAACTTGTTTTTATGATGGACCTCAAAACATACGCTTCATAATTAAATCACCTTTACATTGGCAATCGATTGTTCCTATGAGATTTATAAAGATATAACCATATCATTTTAATCTTGCAAAAAAGAGTAGTTGATTATTACTTTAATAATTGCTATGCATTTTTACCTCTAAGAGCCTATTTTCTCCCATCTTCCCACACTCCGTATTCGTACGAGTATGCATCACATGATGTACAAGCTCACGGTGCCTCTGCACAAGAGGCATTGTGAGGTGATGGTTGGGAGATGTGGTAGGGTGGAGGTGGAGGTGGAGTAGTGAGAGTATCTATTATGTAAATAAGAATAATTTTATTTATCTTCATTACATATTATCACCATATGATCTACTATGTGGATCTTATCAGTGACTATAACTGTGAACTTGAACTTAATTTCACAATCATAAATGCTTTCCATTAAATTAATTTCAAGTTGAATTTTCAAATTGAAGCTAGAAATAAATTTTGAGAGCGAATTCTACGGAGACAGATTAGATGAATTCAATTATTTGTTGAAAATGTTATTATTTTCCTTGATTAAATACATTTTATAAATATCAACACTGTGCTTTTATATTGTTATAAATCATTCCACACAAATGTGTGATGCAAAAGTGGGAATACAATCAGTTCAGTCTCGTGAGACCATCGTAGTAGTAGAAAGAGACAAACACAAGGGCAATTTTATTTCGATGACTAGAATAAACCAACAAGAACCACATTTTACATCTCGAAAAAAAGAAGAAGCTACAATATCAAAGTAAATAGATGCATTGCTCAATCCAACGAAACGAGGATTATTCAAGATTTAACGTAATGAATGATGGAGATGTAACGATGTTTGAATGGTTAGAATACTCTTATCTTTAAAGATAAAGGATGATGTGAACTTTTTGTTTCAGTAGAAGGCAACATAAATGTCAGTGGAGTTTTGAACTAACGTAACTTTTTTCCATATTCTACGACTATGGAAAAATACACCAATGCTCAAGTGGATTGGGTAAAATTTTTGAATTGGATTGTGTTGGAAGCTCAATGATAAGGGTTAGACGAAGATCATTAAAAAAGAAAAAAACTTGTTTAAATTCTTGTCAAAAGTATCTTTTTGGTACGCAACGGCGCGCAAAAATATGCATACTACATGCATACTACAATACAATTTGCTGAGACCATCTCCGATGGCACATCATAAAATTTGGTGTAAAAATCACTCCAATTGTACACCATAATTCATTACTCCCCATTTTGCCCTCTGTTTTCTACTACAACAAATTTTTATTCCATCTATGTCATTTTGGCATAAAATTTGTTGTTAAGAGCATCTCCAACGGTTACACCAAGTTTCTTAAGGAAACAATATTTTAAGAATTTGTAAAATACAACAATATTATCAAGAGAATATAGAAATGATTTTACATCTTTAACAATATTTAAATTAGATCGACAACTTTGAGCTATGAATTATTGACAAAGGAAAGAAAGCATCTTTCAAAGATTTTTAGAGAACTTTTTTATTTTTCCATTTTCATTTGCTACTTTAGTCATTCCCATAAAATTTCTTCTTGTGTAAAATATAATCACAACTTCTCATGTATAGATTGATATTGTGACATGTCACATATATATTTCGCACCACCCCATCTTCTTTTCTAAGTAAAATGAATATAACCAATAATTAAATCCTTGTTTGGTTCCCATTACTTTCAAAAAAAAAAGTGAAAATCTTCTTCTTGTCCTTTTGGTACTATCAGTAATGTATACCAAAATGACTATGAATTGTCAATAATAAAAAGCATACCATTAGCTTTAGTAACAGCAATGACACTTTCTGATATCTCTTCCAGCACCCTATGATTTAATCAAAGAAAAACAATTTAACAAATTAATTAAACCAAATTAAATGTTAAAATAAATCATTATATTTAGGATAAAATAATTAGACTTTGTTAAGTACCCTCCACCACTGTATGGATCTTTTAAACCATTGGAGAAAATTATTTATGTTGGTTGCTACCAAATTTTCGCAAAATCTTTTTAATATCCTGAAATTTTAGGAAACGAATACGAGATTATATTTTAAGAAGTACCAACACTTGGTTCACTTTCATAGTCATATTCGTTTATATTATAGCATGGACTGTTAATATAAGATTTGACACCGGAGACAATCCGGCTAAGAATATCAGTTCTGTCAGGTTCTCCGTCAATTCCCCTACAGATCGCCGAGACTGGATACGCTGGTGGAGCATTATACTGAGCAGCCTCTACGTAGATTAATTCCAAATAACGTTTCAGCTGATAAGGAGTGTCGAATGGCCTGAATAAGATTATTAGGAAATAATAAGTTTGTTTCATCGTTTCTACGAGTTTAAGTTTTTAAATAAAATTATTATCAATTGATATTTAGCTCTACCGGATAATGAACAGTGACGATATTACCAAAGAGACGCGCACTAGCTTGAATGTGTGATAGCAGTTGCTGAACAGTTTGTCCTCTCAAATAGTGTAAACTTTGCACGATTTGATCTCTTTCATAGAAATTAAAAGGGTTTAGAATAATAAAAAACGGAAATCTTATTTTCAATAAATTTTGAGTCGAAATAATGAAATTAAAAAGATTACCTGCAACTCCTGAATTTTCTACTGAGAAAGGCGAGGCCGTATGGTAAGGAATCGACTTTCTCTCTCTCAGACCATGATTTTCGAATAGTTTCGTAACAACTCTCTCTGGTTTCCTGCAAGTAAATAAAAAATAAAAAAGAACACTTTATTGATTCTCTTAATTTTGAAAATTATCAAAACTAGTGGATCATCTAGCTGGACCTAGCTGGCAAGAAATCACGTTGATGAGCTGATTTAGTAGTCTTGATAGTTTAGTTTGTTAATTTCAGTTGTAACTAATTTTCCCGCCTCTTTTCCATTTCCCGCCTTTAGCTTCCATGTCTGTATTTATAAGCTTGAACCTTCTTTTATTCTTCGATTAAGTTGAATGATATTTTCACTCTCAATATCTCTCTTTTCCGTATTATGGTATCAGAGCATATTGCATTTCACAATTGATTTCCGCTGATAAATCATGGCAACTGATCCAATTCAAATTTCAAACTCTTCGGTGAGCAATTCCGCAGCTGAAGATGGTTCCAATCCATATTACCTTCATCATTCAGACAACCCTGGACTCACGCTTGTTTCGCAGCAATTGATCGGTGAGAATTACATTTCTTGGAGTCGCGCTATGTCCATAGCCTTATCAGTGAAGAACAAGATTGGTTTCATAGATGGTTCTATCACTCGACCTGAAAATAATGCTGAACTTCTCAATTCCTGGATCCGGAACAACAATATGGTTATCTCATGGATCCTCAATTCTGTATCAAAGGATATTTCTGCGAGCATAATATATTCTGAATCTGCTCATGATATCTGGACTGATCTGAAGGAACGATTTCAACAGAGGAATAGTCCTCGAATTTTTCAGCTAAGGCGAGATCTAATGAATCATACACAGGGACAGATGTCAGTTAGCGTTTATTTCACCAAACTGAAAATCATATGGGAAGAGCTTAGCAATTATAGACCCTCTTGCTCGTGTGGAAAGTGCATTTGTGAAGGAAATAAGAAGCTGATGGAGCACTACCACATGGAATATGTTATATCATTCCTAATGGGATTGAATGATTCCTATGCTCAAGTAAGGGGACAGATACTGCTTATGGATCCCATTCCCCCAATCAATAAGGTGTTCTCTCTCATTTCTCAAGAAGAACAACAAAAGGGCGTAAATCTGAATACTGGAACCACTGATTCATTGGCTTTCTATGCCAAAACTGATGATAGAAAGCCAACATTTGAGCAATCCTATAACAGGAATCAGAGAAGAGAGATACCTATTTGCACCTATTGTGGGTATGGAGGTCACGGAGTTGACAAATGTTACAAACTCCATGGTTAGCCACCTGGATACAAAACTAAGCAAATGACAAGTTCATGTAATCAATCTGGTTATAGGTCAAATGCTGTGACTAACCAGATTTCTGATTCACTTACAGGCCAATCCGATGGGAATGTTGGAAACTTTGTACAGACCTTGAATTCTGATCAGTACAAACACCTGATGAATGTGTTAGCACGCATCTTGTTGCTGCAAAAGTAGGAGATGAGACTACAAAATCAGAAAATGTATCAAGTATATGCTTGTCCATTTCGAAAAATAAGATACTGAATTCTGATAAGTACTGGGTTATAGACTCTGGGGCAACTAGCCACGTCTGCTTCAATCATGAATCATTCAATACATTGAGAGCAATACAAGGTGCCTATATCACATTGCCAAATCAAACCAGAATATCTGTTCAGTTTATTGGTACTGTTGAAATAAATTCTGAACTGATCCTTCAGGATGTGTTGTTTGTGCCTCAGTTCAAATTTAATTTGTTATCTATTAGTGCCTTGACCAAGGATTCAGATATAAGTATCAGATTTTTCACTGACTATTGTGATATTCAGGATCTGTGCAATTGGAGGATGTTTGGCAGGGCTGATATGATCAATGGACTTTACATCATTAATGCTGAAATTGATGTATTGAAGAATTTTTGTAATTCGGTCGATTGTAACACTCCTAAATCTGTTAGTGATCATGCTTGTTCTGCTGTAAATAAGGTGACCACTGATGTTTGGCACCATAGATTGGGACATTTATCTTTTAAGAGATTGGAAATGTTAAAGGATCATTTACAATTCAAAGGTAACAAAAATGGTTTTACTCCTTGTTACATCTGTCCACTTGCTAAACAAAGGCGTCTGTCATTTAGTTCTAACAATTATTTATCAGCAGAGCCTTTTGACCTCATCCATTGCGATGTATGGGGTCCCTATAGCTCTCCAACTCGTGATGGCCATAAATTTTTCCTAACGATTGTGGATGACTGCACTAGATTCACTTGGGTTTATCTGATGAAGCAGAAATCTGATGTGCTAGACATCATCCCCAAGTTTTTCAGCCTTATTGAAACACAATTTGGCAAAACCATTAAATCTTTCAGATCTGATAATGCACCAGAATTACGTTTCAAGGAGTTTTTCAGTCAAAAATGGGTATTACACCAATTTTCTTGCCCTGAATGCCCTGAACAGAATTCAGTTGTTGAAAGAAAACACCAACATTTACTAAATGTAGCAAGAGCTTTATTCTTTCAATCACAAATTCCTGTCTCATTCTGGGGAGATTGTGTCCTCACAGCCACTTACTTGATAAATCGGTCTCCTTCACCTATTCTTCAAAATAAAACCCCCTTTGTCCTGCTTTATCATGCATCAGTGGATTACAACTTCCTTAAGGTTTTTGGTTGTCTATGTTTTGCTTCTACCATTACCTCTCATCATTTGAAATTCCATCCTAGAGCAAAATCATGTGTCTTTATTGGATATTATCCTGGTATAAAAGGGTACAGGTTATACGATATCATTTCCAAAACTATTTTCATTTCTCGAAATGTGATTTTCCATGAACATATCTTTCCTTTTCATTCCATCTCAAAGTCACCTGAAGTTATTGACTCTTTTCCTAACCTGGTATTACCTAATCCCATTGCTGTTATGCCTACTGATGATAATAGCACTTCTATTCATGGTAATATATCATCACAGAATGCAGATACTTCAAGCCATACCTGTCATGATGATACCTTAATCATTCTACTCATACTGATCGTTCAAATCTTAACAGCAATAGTGCACTGAATGTTCCTTCAGTTCCTGCTCTCAGAAGGTCACTAAGGATCAGCAAAACACCATCCTACTTGCAGGAGTTTCATTGTAATCTCCTCTCTAATTCAGCCCCTTCCATTGCTCACTCATCTCACCATTATCCTCTAAGTCACTATCTTTCTTATTCAAAATTTTCCCATTCACATAAAAATCTTATCTTGAACATATCATCAAATCTTGAACCACAATTTTATCATCAAGCAATGCAAGAAGCTCATTGGAGAGATGCCATGGCTGTTGAGCTTGATGCTATGGTTTCCAACAAAACTTGGTCTATTACAGCACTGCCTGAAGGAAAGCATACTATAGGGTGCAAATGGGTTTATAAAACCAAATACAGGTCTGATGGGAGTGTTGAACGGCACAAAGCACGCTTAGTTGCAAAAGGTTTTACTCAGCAAGAAGGGTTAGACTTCTTGGAAACATTCTCTCCAGTGGCTAAAATGGTGACAGTTAAACTTCTCCTAGCTATTGCTGCCATGAACAACTGGCATCTCATTCAATTGGATGTGAATAACGCTTTTCTCCATGGTGATCTCTTTGAGGAGATCTACATGGACTTGCCTCTGGATTATAAACCTTCAAATTCGTCCGGCAGACAGGGGGAGCAATTGGTATGTAAGCTGCATAAGTCCATTTATGGTTTAAAGCAGGCCTCAAGACAATGGTTTTCAAAGTTTTCCCAGGCCCTTATCCTCCACGGTTTTCATCAGTCAAAATCCGACTATTCCCTTTTCACAAAAGGAGCTGGAGACAAATTCGTGGCTTTACTAGTGTACGTTGATGACATAGTCATCACAGGATCAGATTCAACCATTATTGCAAACTTAAAGGGATTCCTTCATAATCAATTCAAACTTAAGGATCTTGGAAATATCAAGTTTTTTCTTGGATTAGAAATTGCGCGATCACGGAATGGCATTGTAATGTCCCAACGACATTATGCTCTTCAACTATTAGAAGACACTGGATTCATAGGCTGTAAACCTGCTGTGGTGCCAATGGATCCCAAAGTTCGCCTAAACTCCTTTGAGGGGGAGTTATTAGAAGATGGCTCTATGTATAGAAGACTGATTGGGCGTCTATTGTACTTAACAGTCTCTAGGCCAAACATTACTTTCGCGGTTCATAAACTGAGTCAATTTGTATCACAACCTCGAAAGCCTCACTTAAATGCCGTTCATCATCTACTACAATACATTAAAGCCACACCAGGACAGGGTCTATTATTCTCAGCTGGTGCGTCTTTTCAGTTGCGTGCCTATGCTGATGCTGGTTGGGGTTCGTGTTTGGACTCAAGGAAATCTGTTACTGGATTCTGTGTTTTCCTTGGGGATTCGATGATATCTTGGAAGGCAAAGAAGCAAACCACCATATCAAGGTCATCTGCAGAAGCTGAGTACCGGGTTTTAGCATCTACTGCCAGTGAACTAGTTTGGATACAGCAATTACTTCGTGACTTTCATGTGAACATTGAAGAACCTGCTTTGATCTTCTGTGACAACCAGGCTGCAATCCATGTAGCTACTAATCCCATTTTCCACGAGCGTACTAAACACATTGAAATAGACTGTCATTTTGTACGAGACAAAATCAATGAAGGAACGATCAAGTTGCTACCAGTTAGGACCAGTCACCAGTTAGCAGACATATTCACAAAACCTCTGCCTGCATCTATGCTGATTCACTTGATGTCCAAGATGGCTATAATTAATCTTCATAGTCCATCTTGAAGGGGAGTATCAAAACTAGTGGATCATCTAGCTGGACCTAGCTGGCAAGAAATCACGTTGATGAGCTGATTTAGTAGTCTTGATAGTTTAGTTTGTTAATTTCAGTTGTAACTAATTTTCCCGCCTCTTTTCCATTTCCCGCCTTTAGCTTCCATGTCTGTATTTATAAGCTTGAACCTTCCTTTATTCTTCGATTAAGTTGAATGATATTTTCACTCTCAATATCTCTCTTTTCCGTATTATGGTATCAGAGCATATTGCATTTCACAATTGATTTCCGCTGATAAATCATGGCAACTGATCCAATTCAAATTTCAAACTCATCGTTTCTACGAGTTTAAGTTTTTAAATAAAATTATTATCGATTGATATTTAGCTCTACCGGATAATGAACAGTGACGATATTACCAAAGAGACGCGCACTAGCTTGAATGTGTGATAGCAGTTGCTGAACAGTTTGTCCTCTCAAATAGTGTAAACTTTGCACGATTTGATCTCTTTCATAGAAATTAAAAGGGTTTAGAATAATAAAAAACGGAAATCTTATTTTCAATAAATTTTGAGTCGAAATAATGAAATTAAAAAGATTACCTGCAACTCCTGAATTTTCTACTGAGAAAGGCGAGGCCGTATGGTAAGGAATCGACTTTCTCTCTCTCAGACCATGATTTTCGAATAGTTTCGTAACAACTCTCTCTGGTTTCCTGCAAGTAAATAAAAAATAAAAAAGAACCCTTTATTGATTCTCTTAATTTTGAAAATAACACTAAAAAGGTGATTTTAAAAACTTATTAATACCTTGAAATCCTTAGTTACGATTGAGTAATATCTATTTTCTGGAGTTATATTATCAAAATAGAGAACAGGTGCTGATGAGGCTAAAGCACCAATAGCAATGTGTGGATACTTGAGCCTAAACCATGAAACTAGCACTGAAATTAATCTGGATTATAATTTAGGTCATTACAGAAAGAAGCCAAATTAAGTTAAAAATAAGTGATTATATTGTGTAATTCAATTGATTTGCTTACTTCCTCCATATGATCCTCCAATCACAATAATGGGAGATTTCTGAGCTGAAAACTTTTCCTTTATGTGTATTAACAACTCTGCATAATCTGCTAAAGCTTGTGCTGAGTTGAAATATCTGCGAACATTCTCATTATTCATGGCGCCTTCCATTGTTCCAAATGGGACTGATTTCCCATAATAGCGATGCTAAAGAGAGACAAAAAATTGGAATAGTGAGATTTTTCAAGATAGTTTTTAAGGTTACAAAATACATTAGCAGTACTCGACTGGATAAACCGTATAATATAAAAAAGTACAAGACTTAACAATTGTGTTGAGAAAGGAATTAAAATAATTTTCGCTGTATTGTTGAGTACAACATGCCCGATTTGTATGATTACCTCGATGTATACTTGAAGAGCCTTGAAATGAGGGGCAGTAGCCCTAGGAAAACCAATTTGCAGATCATACTCTAATGCTTCTTCTGCACCAAGATATACAAAGAATATTGGAGATTTTGATCTCGCACCACCCCAGTACTGGAAATCGATCAAATATCTTTGTGGAAATGTGGAATAACTTTGGGGTAAATAATTGAAGTGATCAAGAGTTTGAATGTAATAATATGTCCTGGAATTTCCAGAAAGGGTAAATGCAGATAAATTTTTGTTAGGGTTTCTTAGACTAAATGTTTCTTTATGTGGAGTTAGTCTTGGAATTTGATTTGGAAATGCTGACACATAATTCAAGAATATTAAGGGTAGAAGGAGTAGAGGGTTTTGCCCTGCCATATTGAGAACTGATATTTTATGTATGGTGTATTGTGCAGTATATATAGAGAACAGGAAACAGAAAATAAACATATCAATTTTGTTAAATTCTCTCTATCCAAAATAATATTTCAAATTAACAAAAAAACATTGTATTGTTTACGCCTCTCCCAATAGGAATCACCCCTCTACACTAGAGAACAAAAAAAATGTCATACTTTCCAATAAGAGTTAAAGCATTGCTAGGTTTAAGAAAGAGTCAACACTGGCGTTCAATCACTTATTGTCACACCTCATTCTGTCATTCAAGATGTTAAAAGTATCTTACAAAGTAGATTAATTCTTTTTTTTTTTTTTTTTATAAACACTTTTGGCGCAACTTTTGACACCCACGGAACAATGATTTTCTATTAAGGAATTTGTAGAGTTTAGAGCATTTTTCGTTTTAACTTTGAGTAAATAATCTATGCTTAAGTTTTAATTTTTCAACATACTGAGCAATTGGTAAATATTAGATGCCCACACAATGTGGTAGGTAGCAAGGGACTAAGGCAGGCACAAGCACAGGAGCAACCAAAGGTAGGATGCAGTCGATGCTACCAAACACGACATAAGGCCGATAGTGTAGCAAGCAGCCAACGGCAAATCCAAGATCGAAGTTCAACTAGAGTGGATCTTGACCGTTGACCGTTAACAGTCGACAATCATAATAATGAGGTCGTTTATTAACATTTAATTAAATAATATTAAAAATTATTATATATATATATATATATATATATATATATATATATATATACTAGGTGTAAGCAACGTGCAATGCACGTTTGCTTAGTTTATATTTAATAGTTTTGTTTAAGAATTAATTTGTTATTAATAAAGATGTAATTTTTTTGGTTGATTAAATAATTAATGATGTAATGTTTATATAATTGATAAATAATTAAATAAAGTGTTTCTTGCGTCATATTCAACCCAAAATCACAAACAGAAAACTCAAGGTATGTTAAGGGATAAGAAGATGAGTTTACTTAGGCTCCATTTGATTCTCATTAATGTAGAATGAGAATGAAAAATATAGCCGTTATTGGACCCCACACAAGAGATAGAAATTCAAAATTGATAGATTGATGTGATGGATAACGGTCATATTTTTTATTTTTATGGGTTTTTAATGAGAAACAAACGAAGGCTTAAACGTTTTGCATGACTTAAGTCTTGACTCTTTTTTAAGTAATAATACAATTCATTTCTTTGCTAAAGTATTATATGTATTACGATAATATATGTATATCATGTGTTAGACTTAGAGCCCGTTTGAGCCACATTATAATGAGGATGAGAATGAAAAATATAGCCGTTATGGGTCCCACACAAGAAATAGAAAGTTTGAATTTTAATATTGATGTGATGGATAATGGTTATATTTTTCATTATAATGAAGAAAAAATGTGACTCAAACGGGCTCTTAGTATTGGTAAGTGACGGGTAAATTTTCGAGGACGAAAATATTTTAAGTGGGTGAGAATGTAATACCCCGAAAATTTTCATAAAATATAATTCAAATTTTATATACTATATTTTAATATTTTGAAAGTTAGGGACTAAATGATACATTTATCAAATTATATTTTATTTGTGTCAAATATTTAGATATTGATGGAGTTATCGTAAATATATGAATATTGGTCTCGTTGGATAAATCGTAATTAGATACATAAATCAGATTCGAGAAAAAATCGATTCGGATGAGTTAGCTCCAAGATATTTTAGTTTGAAGGAATTATCAAAAGCTAATTTATTAGAATTAGAAGAGGGCAAAATTGAAATAACAGCCAAGAAGATTTTGATGGAGTAGTTTTTTGAGCTGCTGTATTGATCCTTCATATATTTATATTGTGCACTAGCACAAAAAGTTTATCTTATTCAACAAAGAAAAAGAAACAGCAAAACTCATTAAAGTTAAAATAACACAACTATATCAATTCTTCAATCTCTCTATCCAATATAATAATTCTAATTAACAAACAATGTCACCTCTTTGACTCTCTATCCATAAACAATATACATATTCTTATAGATTTCTGAAATTTCTTATTCTCTTTCTCAACGTGTGTATAAAACATATTAATGAATATAACCTTCATTATTTCAAGATGGATTTGAAGTCTTGGACCATCTGTTGTGGGTATTGGTTTGGGGCTAAATGGTAATGAATGTAATATATATGATTTAGGCTATTGTTTTTTTTAAAGCCCAGCACTTATTTCATCTTCCTCGGCTTCTTTCCCTCTTCCGGCTGCAACTGCAACACCCGACGACAATAGAGATTTCGACGGAGCTAGCACGCGTCCCCTTGCCAGGTGCTGGCTCCGCCACTGCCAGCAACCTAAACGTTAAGAGGACTTTCAAAGAGGTTTATAAAATTCTGTAGAATTTTATGAAGCCTTGTACAAAATGCTAGGTCTAAAGAGTTTCATGGAAGACCACTCAAAGAGCATTTTGTTTATTGGGAAACTTGAGGAGAAGCCTTATTTTCTACATTGTTCCAAGGTGGGAGGAGTATGGAAGCTTGTGGATTCCCAAGTTATAGAGACTTCTAGAGGATCAATCCCAACCATTGAAGATAATTAATCTCCAACCTCCATTCAAAGGAAGTGGAGCTATATAAGGACAAGGGTCTCTTTCATAGCCATCGAAATATAGAGATTCGAGTAGGAAAATAGATTTCACATCTTCATCTAATGGTTTTTGATATCTAAACCAAAGTATGCAAAGATTTGAGATCTTGAATTATTACCAATATGTTCTAAAACTCCCTAAAACGGTAGATATAGATATTAGGATCTTTTCGAATTAATATTTCATTATGTGGAGTTAACCTTAGAGTTTTTTGTGAATGCTGAAACCGAATTCAAGA
The DNA here is from genome assembly GCA_019097785.1 of Fraxinus excelsior. Lineage (NCBI taxonomy): Eukaryota > Viridiplantae > Streptophyta > Magnoliopsida > Lamiales > Oleaceae > Fraxinus > Fraxinus excelsior. Next base: position 15,691,011 of record CM032626.1, read on the forward strand.
AGATTAAAGGAAGAATTAGAAGAGGGCAAAATTGAAATAACAGCCAAGAAGATTTTGATGGAGTAGTTTTTTGAGCTGCTGTATTGATCCTTCATATATTTTATATTGTGCACTATCACAAAATTTTATCTTATTCAACAAGAAAGAAACAGCATACTCATTAAAGTTTCAAATTAACAAACTATATCCATTCTTTCAATCTCTCTATCCAAAATAATAATTCTAATTAACAAACAATGTCACCTCTTTGACTCTCTATCCATAAACAATATACATATTCTTATAGATTTTCTAAATTTTCTTCTTCTCTTTTCTCACTGTGTATAAACATATTAATGAATATAACCTTCATTATTTCAAGAGAATTGCACTTTATTTTAAATTACCGATTGACTTAATTCCCAAGATGTTTAGGTGTCACAACATTTTCTTAAAAATACCAGCTTATGACAACAATAAAATTGATCAGTAGAGTTGGAATCAGGGACGGATCCAGGATTGGATCCAAGAACGGGCTACAAAATTTCAAACCAGACTAATACGCGAAAAAAAAAATTTACACATGAAAAATTGTTGTAAAAAAAAAAAAAAATTACCTTACAATTTTTTATTTTTTTTTGGGCCTTTGAGGGGGGGGGGGGGGGGGGTACAGCCCAGCCCAGCCCCCCCTATATCCGTCTCTGGTTGGAATGGAATGTAAGACTTGTTTGGGGAAGGAAATGTAAGCACAACAAAGTGAAACGAAAGCCATAAAAACCTAAATATTATAGATTGACTTTTGTTTACGAGACAATATATTTATATTATTGAAGATGTCGTTAGACAATATAAAAAATAAAATTATTGTTTTTTTAATATTGTCTACAGTTATTCAATTTTGATATGCAACACTCGACATTCTAAATTTCATCAAAGAATATAGCGTTTGTTTGGTAAAGATTTTTTGAGAATTGATTCTTTGAAAAGTATTTTTTAATGTATAGTAAAAAAGTTAGAAAAATAATGGGAAAACATCAAAAATCTATATATTTTTTTGAAAAGCAAATGAAATGATGAGGACATAATTATAAACATGGTTTTAACTTTTTTTCTTAATATCTTCCCTTACCTTCCCACTTGAATTTCTTATAATTCCAAGGTTCGCCAGAAAACGTTCAATACTAAGGCTTGTTTTTTGTTTTTCTTTTTAAATGTATATTCTCATGAGGGAGAGGCCTAACAGATTTTGGGGGCATTAGGTCAATTTTTATATGGAACCTTATGTAGATATTCAAAATTGATGTTAAATATCACCCGTGCTAAATAGTATTACTCTTTATAAATGGTTGAAATAAAATTATATGCAATGATGTCAAGGTTAAATCTAACGTCGAATAAAGATGAAATTAATTTACAACATATAAAAGCTTGAGATACTCTTCTTAGTCCATGTTTGATGCCCTTTAAATTAAAACTCTTTTTTTTTTTTTTTTTTTTCCTACGTACTCAATTTCAACAACACATTCACACAATAAAATATTTTACACATATACGGTATACCTAAATTTTTTTCCTACTTTTTAATCACACATTCTCCAAAATTTTACTATTCAAAACATTGTTTTTGGTAAATAATGGCCACCAAACATAGGCTTAATGAGGTTTACGTTTAAGATGGAACCTCAAGTTTCAATACGATAGTATTGGCCATTAATTCAAACGAGTGTTTGGATGTGAAAATTAATATGTTCAAACGAATCATTATAACATATAAACAATTGAGTTACTCATCTTAACAAAGTCGTTATTCTAAAATGGAATTCCAAATCTTGAAAAAATGAGTCTATGGGACTATGTAAAATTTAAAAATATTAATGATTTGAGTTACTCATTTTAAAAGATTGACTTTTAATATAATTCCAAACATTAATAAACAAGTTTATCTACACCTAAAAATGTTAAAAACTAATAAGGGTTAGTCATGAGTGGATGCACTTTTTTAATTCTAACAATTAGAATTTTTTGTTAAATCCACTTGTTCAGTGGGATTGAAATCAGATTTTCAATAAATTTTAATAAAATTTGATAAAATATGTGGTTGAAAAATTTTAGGTCTCATAAAATATATAAATAAAATTAACTGTTAACTTTAATTTAAATTAAAATCTAGATTTTAATTTTGACCAAACACGAGCCGAATGTTATCTATTATAAAATCTGACTAAGTTTTATAACTGTCAAAAAGGTTTGTAGCAACCTAAAAGAAACTTTTATAGAAGAAAGTCCGTATCATGTAATAATCTCGAGGAAGTGCGAATTTGGTAGACTTCACCGAGAAAAATAAATTCTAGAGCAAGAGTAACCCGAAATCCAACTAATAGAAGAAATATAATTGCAAGCCTTTGTATCGATAAAACAGATGTTAATGGTATGTTTAGGTCAGATTAAAATTTGATTTTAATTAAGGTCAAAGTCAAAAAATCAATATTAATAACATCTTTTATGGGTTCCACAACTTTTCAATCACATATTTTTAAAACTTTTATCACAATATATTAAAAATCTAATTTTAATCACCACCAAACACCATCTAAGTATGCACCAAATCAATTTTCAGATATTAAGTTTAAAAATATAAAAATTAGGTTTCAGTTTTAATTTTGAATAATAATATTATCAAATTAAATTAATCTATTCACACCCACACCCACACCCACACCCACAACCACCGCATCCACACGTCAACATACACTTGCCGCTAACATCCACACACTCGACATCCACCCCGTCGGCGGCTTCTTTAGCGGCGAATTGAGCGTCAATTAGTGACTAACGAACATTGTCGGTGACTAATCGTCTTCTTCATTCACGACTCAGTAGTGTTGGTATATTTTAAAAAAATTTGAAAAACAACTCCTTGTATAATTTACAGAGTACTTACCGTAACTTAAATTCTCACCATCGAAATTTGGTTAATTGAATTTGTGACCAATTCGGATAACCGAGGTTGGAGAAATCAATGTCATGTGACCATATCTCTTGGATTTGTGACATATATATGACCCGTGACCTAATCCAATTGCCTGTGACCATCAAATCTCTTGGATCTGTGATGTGTTAGTTGAGCCAATGGTCTATGACCAAATATCTTGAATTTGTGACATGTTACCTACGCACTCTGCATGTGACCTATAACCAATTCAATACTATGAGAACAAATCTTTTGAATTCGTTATCAGTGACTTGTGCACTTTGACATGTGCCTTTGATATATGCGAACGTGAACGTGACCTAATCTAATGACTGGTCAAATTTCTTGAATCTGTGATCTGATGACCAAATCTCTTAAATATGTGACATGTGACATATGCACTTTGACATATGATTCGCACATTTGACAAGTCACTTATTCAAAAGATTTGGTCACATAAATTCAATCGGTTGTGACCTACACACCAACACCACCACCAACAACAACAATCACAACCACCATCTCCAATTCCACACTACACCACAATCAACACCCCGACAAAAGAAAAACCCCAAACCCTTCGACACACTAATTGAACATATATGTTTACAAAATTCCCCTAAAAGAAAGACGAAAATGCTTTCTCAAACTTACGAAATTGATCGGCGTCAATTCATCGAAAGTTTAATAAAAGGAAAAGAAAGATGGAATTGGAGAGCGTTGGGAGTCTAACGATGCACAAAATACTCTCAAAATTGGGTCCATCATATGCTGCGTCAGAAAGAGATTTCACGTTTGAGCCTCCAACGACTCTCTTTGGGCCAAATTCTGTTCCTTTGATCTTATGAAACCCCTCTATGAAAACGGTGTGAAATTGTCGCATCTGTGAAAGCCCAGAGAAAGAGAGTTGTTGTGGTATCTCCAGTGTCCAGCACCGTTCATGTGTGCTGCAAGTGAAGATGAGAGAGGGAGGGAAATGATTTTTAGGGTTTAGAATTAATACATGATTTATGCTTAATTAAATTAAATACCTGATTAGTCATCTTTATATAACTGCTGTGATGTAATTTTCACTATGAACAAATACGAAGCCCCAATGGCGCTATACTCTACGAGCCCAAACTAAGAGGCTTCCAAATTTCGACATTTCTTCTTTGTAATGTTCATAGACCTCGACCATCTCTTTAAATAAATAAATAAATAATAATAATAATAATTGAAGGAATGATCATATTTAATATGAATAAACATGAATGATAAGAAAAACAAAAATTCCATCATCTTTTTTGACAAGGCACGTTTTATTTCCACTATTTTGGATTATCCATTTTGTAATAATCGTTGACGTAGTTAATGGCCTAGTATGTTCAGACATTGATACAAAAATATGAATGCACAAAATAAAAATAATATCAAATAATCCATTAATTATGGAGAAAGAAGTGGAAGGATCTACATATGTTGTTCACATCGATCAGAAGGTGAAAAAAAAAAATGGAGAAGCTTGAACTGAATGCGAAATGTATGAAAAAAAACATGGGAACAATACATAAATGAGGTTTTTAAATATTACCATTTCAAAATTAAGGTTTGAGGTTTTGAATTTCAAAAATCAAGTTTTCATTAAAATTTATTTATGAATAAATAAATAAATTATATATTTTATTAATAAATATATAAAGGTCACATATCTGTGCAATTTAGTCACAATTCAAATATTTGAAGGTCACAATTAAAAATTTTTATAAGTCACATTTATTTCATCGGTCACATATTAAAAATTTAAAAGTCACAATTTTTTCATCGGACACAAATCACAAAATTTATAAGTCACACAATTTATTTTATGGTCACATATTATTTTTATTGGTCACAACTTAATAAATTTGTAGGTCACAATATTTATTGATCATAATTTATTCTTTATCGGTCATACTCAATAAAATATTTGTGACCAACACCAACACACAACCATCGTTGTCTCGGTCACCGCCTCCAACACCAACACCAATACCACAAAAACCATTGCCCCCACCACTACCACCAACACTGTCACTGCAATCGCCGCCGCCAACACCAACACCACAGAAACCATTCCCGCCAACAGTAACACCACAGAAACCATTGACGCCAATCCACAACCACAGCCATCGCACCACCATCTCCATCACAGCCACCACCATCTCCATCGCAGCCACCACCACAGCTACCATCTCCTCTATCTTCATCTCAACCACATCGCAACCACCAACAACCGCCAAAATGGCCACCATAGCTTCCGCCACCACCTACAATCGCTAAAATCAGCAGCACCACGGTTTCCCCCAACAACCACAAAACACAACAAAAAAACCCAGAAATAAAATGGCCGCCTGTGATAGAGATCAGCGCCAGCCACCTGCCTCCGTCACACACCACCATCACTTTTCTTCTCTGCCCGGATCTGCAACACCAGCCACTTGTCCCGCAGCCCATAGATAAGAGTCCACCCATGACGGCGGCTTCTAAGCACAAAGACGGGAGGAGAGAAGAGGGAGAAGATAATTTCAGGCAGAAAAGAGGGAGGAGAGGAGAGGGCGGTGGCGGTGGTGGCTTCTGCGCGCATAGATGGGGAGGGGAGAAGAGGGAGGAAAGGAGACGGCGGGGAAAAATTAGAAATTTAGGTTTTTGATTTTGGGTGATATTATTAATTGGGATAATTAGGTTTTTTCTTTATCCAAAAAAGATATAAAAAACCTGAGTTTTGAAAAGTCAAATTAGAAATCTGATTTATGTAAATTGTACTTTAAATGCCGCTCTAGGTGTAATTTCCTCAAAAAACATCTCGTTTAAACCAACTAAACTCTGATCTTTTTATATATTTTTTTTTGGGCTTCACCCAAAATGTTATCCCTATCAAAAATTCTTTACGGCCATGAAATCCTATACAAGGGAAAATTTCGTTAAGTTTCACCCATTTTAAATCTAAAAGATAAGGTTTAAGATTTCAAATTTCAAAATTTTTTTAAATTTTATTTTTAAATTAATTAATTAAACTTATATTTTATTAAATAAATATATTAACGTCACAATTCCATATAATTTAGTCACAAATTATTTTGCAGTCACAATTCAAAAATTTTATAGGTCACGATTTTTTTCGGTCACAAATAAAAATTGAAACGTCACAAATTATTTTACAGCTACAATTCAAAAATTTTATGTCACAATTTGTCCAATAGACAACAGAAATTTTATAAGTCACAAATTATTTTACGGTCACAAATCAAAAATTTTATAAGTTACAAATTATTTTACGGTGACAATTTAGAAATTTTATAAGTCACAATTTGTTCATCAGTCGTAAAAAAAAATTGAAACACTACAACTTATTCATGGGTCATAAATCACAAACATTACAAGTCACAACTTAGTAGACAATCACAAATTGTCAAATTATCGATCACAAATTAACAAATTTTTAGATCACAAATTGTTTTATGTTCAAAATTTATATTTTCATTGGTCACATATTATATATCGGTCACAAATTAATAAATTTAATGATCACAAACGACCAAATAATCTGTTACCACCACCAATATTTACAACACCACCTCACTACTATCTCAACAGCAACACCGTCGCCACCCAAACCACCACCACCTCCCGACCAAAACATACCACATATCTGCTTCTCTTACAAATCTCACAGACCACCACCACACGGAAAATCTGAGTCCATCATCACTGCGCCCAACCACTAGTCAACACTATTGCACAACCACCATCGCACATAGCACCCCAACCACACAACTGCACCCAATCATCGAACACAACACCATCACACCGCACACCACCACCGCACATCACCACCGCATCGCACATAACCGATGTACACATCAACCACCAACCATACTGCATCGCAATCGCAAAACCACCGTCGCCCCATCTGAACCCATGGTCATCTGAACTCGCCGGATCTAACCATAGCCACCGCTACTATGTTGTGTTGCCGGAGATAACACTATCATTCTCAAAGCTTCAAACACGAGGATGACGTCGTCGAACTCAAATCGTGTTGCATCGACACCTTCAGATCAGAGATCTACGACGTCACGCCCACACCGCACACCACCACAACTCCATTTACACAACCACACGTCGCGACAGAAAGAAAATGTAGGGAAGGAAGGAGACGAGAGAGAGAACATCGACAACAGGTGCGTGAACGTCACGACACCGTGCGAGGCACCATTGCCGATCGTGCGCAGCTTACTAATTGGTCGCCAGAGCCAGAGCATGCTTTATTTTACCCGTTGACATCGAAGTCGCCCACATGAGAGAGCAAGAAGGAATATATGAGTAATGATTTGGAATTTTAGGATTTTTAGGGTTTGAGTAATATTAAAGATTTGAATTAATATCTAATTTTTGTATAAATAAAGTTTATATTTGATTTTTGAAACTGAATTTTTAAAATTCTGATTTGTGCAATTTCCACTACCTTCAAAGGTCATATGCAGCCCACGAAAAAATCAGCAATAAATTTACAAAAATACAAAGGCCCTTTTTCCGCACAAATTAAGTACAACAAAGAAATACTTTATCCGTCCCATTTATACATGCTTGTTTTATTTTTTACACAAATTAAGAAATCTTATTTAATGTTATTGAAAAAATAATTTTTACAAAAACTTCCTTAATTTACCCTTATTTAATTATCAACAACTAGTCGTAAATTGATTATAACTAGGCAAATAAAACAAGGGTATATTAGTAAACGGACAAAACAAAACATTATCAATAAAGAAATAAAACTATATAATTGGGACAAGAAAATACGGAAAGTGAACATATATATATATGGGAGGGAGGGAGTAGCTTACAAGGCCTGCCTCATATATGCACACACCACGCTGAAGACTATCGTACACATGAAAACAAAACACAACAAGCTCATCCTGCAGCTGTAGTACACAAGATACAACGCATTTGAGGAGAACCCAAGGAAGCATCCTCGTCCTCATCATTGTCAGCGCCCCCATTGTCATATTCGTAATATGATAATTCATCTGGGGGCTTGGTTGGAGTTGGTGGCTTCTTTTGCTGCTGACTAATGGAAATGGTGGAATCCATAAGACACGTTGTATGGTAAGCATGACAGCAAAAGAAAGCAATAATCGACACGTTTTGTATAGAAAATGGATCGAAACACACGCAGCATCTAGTGCCACCACATGTTTTCGAATTGACCTCCATGCTCCTCACACTCAAATATCTATCTGCAAACTGAGAAGCCCTGTTTTTGTCTCTTTTACTGCGTACTCCGTCTTCTTCATTGCTCAAGTAAATAGCTCGTCTTGCTTCTTTGTAGTACTTGATTAACAAATTAACACAATCGGCCTGCAAGTAAAAATGAACTATCAAGCAATTGTGTTTATAATTGTATCAGAAGTAATTAAGGGCAAGAAAATTACCTTGAGTATGTCATTGCACCCATGTCTAAGAGAAGTTTCTGTCCTGTAGTCGGTGATGATTTTGACTAGACGATCCCTCAATCTGAGAAAGAATGGGTTAACAATTGAGCAAATTAAATGAAATTGCACCATCTTGGAGGGAGTGCATGTATCTAAAAGTCATGACTATAGTGACAGGAAGAATACAAATTTGACTTGAAGATTAGAACATAGAGTAATAGGTCCATCACCTTGCATACTCATCCATAGATCAAATCAAAACAGCATCTCTGTGTATTAATAGTACCACAAAATACACTTCCAGATATCTAGCAAGTAGTGATAGCTAATAAAAGCATTTTATGGATTTTCCCACCATATATGACATTAAAAAAAAAAAACCTTAGATCAGGCTACACAGATGAGTCGATAAATGCAAGAGCAATCATTCAAGTACGGTGGATTCTTTCCAGGTCAATTCAGATTTTGCAGGCACAATATAATAGCCTTGTAGTACTACACAAATTAGGGTCATGTTGAGAACCGATAACGAAAATTTTACAACATTTTGGCATGTTGAACATTTGACTTTATGACCCAGTTTGTCTAAACGAATAGGCAATTGACATGTCAACCTGGGTTAAGTAACAAACCCAACAAAAAACCAAAATGCTCTTCATCCATATGAAATTTGACATGGAAACTGTTCATGGAATTGAAGAAAGACGACATGCAAACTAACAACCTGAACAAAGCAAAAAAAGAAAAAAAATGTAGAAAACATACTTACCGAGGAATCTCCAAGCCATTTGGCACCATATTTACAATATATAGGGGATCAAGATTGCCAACAGTATGCTCCAACAATACCCCGACCTGCCAATGAATAAAATTAAATAAAACCAGCACAAAAAGAAAATGAAATTTCAAAATGTAGTAATAATGCTTTTGCGATAGCATTTGATTGGCATTAAGAGCCCACAGCTTACCATCTCAGGTTTATTCAGGCATTGTTTAATCAACTCTTCCCAGAGGTCATCGTCATGCTGCACACTTACAAATTCAATGGCCTGCACAAAATAATGAGATGTCCTGTCACTATGCAATTTCAAACTGAAAAGCAGAAAATGAATTAATTTATGGGAACAGAGAGAGGCACCTCTTCAATATCCCCCAATTTATTAATAATTACTGCTAGGGCTTGCTTTGAGTTTCCCATCCTTCCAAGGATAAAGACTTGCTCTCTCAATAAATCTTTTTTGACACAAATGTCAAATGCCTGAGATAAATTTCACAAGGTTTTAGATATGACAGGTGATGGAAGATTATGAAGAATTACCCACTCATGGAACAAACCTTTTCCAGTGTATAATGCTGACTACTACGAAGAAATGGAAGCAGCGTTTTTATATCGTATTCAGCATAGAGCTCAACCTGATGAAAGAATTCCAAATCAAAGAAAGAAATGTTAAGACAACATATCCTGTTAAAAAATAATTTAACACAAAATACAGGACAAGCTATTGAAACTGCAGTAACAGCCAGTTTGTTCCAGACTAATGTAACCGGTGGCTGTCACGAGCCAAAATAAAAGAAAGCTTTCTTTATCTTGTTATGATGAAGTTGGTGTGCTATATGTCTTAAACTAATAGAAATAATGAAGCTGACCAGAGGAACTTGCAATGCATACCAACGACGAAGAGGACATCATATCAAGGACATCTATTCTCTTTATAACACTTCCACTCAATTTTTTAATTGTATACGCTAAATCGCTAATGTAGAATGGCATAAAACCCACAAGCACAGTATCGTGCAAATTAATGTCATACAATATACAAATCAGAGAATTTGAGGGAATGGGCATTAGAGAGGAGCCATATACACAAAAAATACTCTTGTAAGATTCTAATCAATTTAAAAGCCTAAATGCCTCAAAAGCAAGAAAACTCGCTCTGCTTGCAGAATATATCATGATTCAAAATGTCAACTAATCAGACCAATTTAGTCAACAACTTGCACAGGTAGTCTTTAAAGATTAACAAGACATGAGTTATTAATGATAAGCCATTCCAAAGCAAGTTTAGATGGCTACCACTCCAAAAGAGTCGAAAGAAAAGTGAACCAATTACTACAAACCTGCATGTCATGAAAATCCTTTCCGGCATGTGGATTTGACTCAAACAGTGAATGCAGATACAGATGCAAAAAGTGTCGGATGTCAAACTTATTCTTTGCAGCCATAAGTTGTGACACAACATCCTGTGGACTAATTAGGTCTATATGCTGGATCAACAGTGGAATTGCACGTTTGCAGTCTATCATCATAAGTTGGGCAACCTGCAAACACACGTGAATCGATGAAAAATTCATGCAATCCTAATGACTTAATTATCAGGAAGACGTGTATTCTTTTTTATATGGGATTTTATTGATGCAATAAAGGATATAAAAAAATTGAGGATGAGAGGTCCCTTGTTCGAAAATGCAAAAGATTAAAACTTTATTCTTGAGATATGCAAAAGATAATATCAAATGAAATTCAGAAAGTACCTTTTCACGAATTGCATCATGTAAATTGTGTTTTTCAATGAAGTCAAATACATCCAGCTTCATAAGCTGAAACACGCAGAAATAAATGAAATAGAGAATGTAACAAGCCCTTAAAACCATAATATAGGCAAAGCATCCTTCCAAGTGGCAAGTTAAGGATGCATTTGATGAGGTGTGATAGTAATAAAAAAAAGTCATGAACTTGCTTACATCAGCATATAGGGCAAATGCTTTCTCATATTGTCCGTCAATCACATATAGCTCAGCCAGAGCCTGACATGGACATAACACTGTAAATGTATAGCAAGAATGCAAGAGATAAATAAAATTTCTCAGGGCTAACCTCTTTGAGTGCATCAGTCATAGATGATGTATTACGCTGAGGTTCTATCGCCGAGATAACAGGCAAAACAGAATAAATTACAGGCGGCCAAGATTTAACAGTTGATAGAATATCCTTATGGAAGGATGGGTTTGTTGCCAAAGCAACAAGAGCAACCTAGAGTCACAAACAATTCAGGCTTCAACTTCTGGTTTCACATATCAACAAAAGAAAAAGATGCATCAGGTCTGATCACAGACAATCATAAGCATTACAGACCTCATAAGCAGTGTCGCGTAATTTTGGATTTTCTGTTGGCATGTATGGAACTAATACAGGAAGCTGACGAAGATGAGCAAAATGGAAAACCCACCTGAGAGTAACCATCCTTCATTTACTAAAAAGAACTGCAAAGGTCATACACATAAACATTACAAGCAAGCACACACACACAAGTACCTTTCCCATGCAGAAGCTGATCCTCGCAACAATTTGGGACATAATGAGGCAGCTTCAGCATATTTCCGTTCCACGATTAGATGGTCAAGATATCTTGATCCCACCTATTTGGAGTTAACAATCTCAGAATTTATATTTTCAACAATATGTCAGAAAGAAGCTGCTGCTCATGTTTACATGACAGTAAACAACTTGGAAAATTCACAAGTTTAAAATGAACGTGAAGATTCTTTTTTCCAAAATAAACATGTAACGTCGTATCAAAGACCAAACTAAAAGCCATACTTTTTACAAGACACCAGTATCTCTGTCAAGATTAATAATGCAGACACGATTTTCTAATCGGCATAAAAAGCTTTCACTAAATACCAAAAATCTAAGACTCAAAGATAAGCTCTGCTATGAACTATTGTCTTCTAGTTTTGCTCATTGAAGCTTCACGGAAGCAGAAGTAGTTGAACTATATACAATTGTACAAAATTTATTATTTCTTGAAAAAAATTCAATTTCATGGAATTCCTTTCTAAAATAGAAGTTGTTAATTGACAGCTTCTTCATTCATTAACGACAAAAGAGCATGCAATTCAAGCTCAACATAAACAGGAAAGCAGATGCTGATTTGGTTGCAAATGCTTAGTTACAAAGAACAATTAAACTTAGTTTGGTAAACAGTAATTGTTCTTCATAACCTAAGCATTTGCAACCAAATCAGCAGAAAACAAATGACCTTGGAAATTTGTGGGTGCCATTTGACGCCATTAGAAACTAATAACAATTTCACTGTACTCATTTTCCAGTCCCTCTCATTGATCTTCTCAAATCACATAATTTCCAACTTGAGGCATCTCCTTGTGTAAAAAATGCAATGAAGCAAGCCTAAAAGATTACCTTGCTCGCTTGATTAAGGATTCCATTCATTTAAGCGTTTTTACTTTTTTATGTACGAGTGGTGACATTTTTACGAATTACAATTCCAGAAAATTAAGAGTTGAATCTACGACACTTCTCGAGTCATGGTTGTTCAATTGAAACAAAAATGAGTCAGCCAAGAATCAGTATAGACAAGCGCATATAATAATATTAGACCTTACTCTGAAGAAATTTCATAGCAGTCAATTTATTGCCTAAAAAGTGCACAGAGAATGAATACAAAGTAAGACAAAGAACAATGAAAGCACAACTGATAATACAGTGTAGCATCACTGGTCAAACAATGACAGCCAAAGATGCAATCAAACATATTACCTCATCAACAAGCTCACTGCGTCCCTGACCAGCTTCAACTGCTTCTAAGGCTTTCTCATGCCACCCGTGTTGAAGGAGCCAAGATATGTGATCTTCTGCATCCCTAACAACAAAATAACTAAATAAGTTTACAACTTATATATTTCATAACCTTTATTTGCATGAAATCATAGATAAGTACATGCATAGTAATGCAGACTAGGTAACCTTCTTTTTCTTGTTTCTTAACAAGGAGAGACTTATACTGCCATTGTACTTAAAATCACATACCAGACATCTAGAACAATGACGAAGCAATAAAGAATGATAAAAAGAAATGAAGAATCTTATAGTAAATATCAACAGAATGAATAGATGTGGATCAGTGAAAAACTTCATACAATCATTAATTGGTTGCTTCAGCGTCTATATTTTTTAGACACCTTTCGAACTAAATAACCACATATAAGGTACTCTGAATGAGGAAAATCCCACGGACATTTGACATTTAGTAATTACTGATGCCGAAAACTTTCCAGCAAGCTTAAGCTTACATCAAGCGATCCTCAAAAGCTCTCATCTGATGAATATACAAACAGATAACTAGGAAGGACCAGAATAGGTCACACTGATTGAATTCCACATGAAACGAGAAGTGATTTTCATATTATCAACGCACCGCGAATATAATCACACATAAATAGAACGTAATATTTAATGGAACGGAAGGAAAAGAGTCAACAACCTAGGTTTAGCAATAACTACATCCTTTGGCGACACAACATAATAAAATGGCTCGTCACCAGCAGCCCACTGACCTCCTGCATAGCTGCTACCTACATTCAAATGCACAAACATCATCTCTTTCACAGCAACTCTATTTACAACATTACAAGCAGAAGTGTAGAACCAGAAAATAATGAGCAACGGACTATAGTCATCTATTATTGATGAAACTTCATAGACAACCAAACTATACCTGAGAAAGGAGCATGGGCAAGTAAATAATCTTTAGCCTTGTAATGCTCAAAGCCATGTACAGGTAGTGCATCTGTCGCAAGCTCGTCATTATTCCAAGTGACTACTCGCACTTCTGGTCTCTGTGCATTCCCCTGCTATTACAAATTTAAATGTTATGGGCCTACAAATGCCAGCTTTGAAAAACTAAAATAAAGGAAACAATGATAAAATACAGGAAAAATGCAAAAAAAAAATGTAAAAAAAAAACCCCAAAAATAGGTAGAAAGCAGGAGAGAGAAATAATTCATGTTTCATGTGCATAAAATCTAAAGAATTTGTGATCTCCATTGAAAGGAAAAGAATAAAGCATGATTAGATGTAGCACTTTTGTATTACAAATCTACCCAAAAAAGGTGGGCCAATGTTTGACAACACGCTATAATTTCCACTAACATGAACATAGCACTAAAAGATGGGATAAGAACGTGATTCAATCAACAACAAAGATAACAGACAACTAAATAGACAATCCAAAATGATTCACTAACACTCTGAGGGAAGAACAAGTCAAACACCTGACGTGACGGAACAGTGCTACAGAAGTCCTCTCCATCTTCTTCTCCAGGGATGTAGGCTAGAAAAACCAAAGAATCACCAAAGGGAGCAATTCCTGAAATGAAATAGGTGGTTTGAAAAGATGCCACAATATCCACCTTGTTCATGCTTGACATTGGCATGTGCTTATATGTCCCATTGGCGTCTGTATTCTGGTTGGTTCTAATTGATGCAATTTTAACAGATGTTCCCCACCCAATGACCAACAGAGTATCGTCCTGAATGTGATGTAGAATATGTTAAGAGAAAAACAGTATTATCTAAATCAAAAGTAATACCACGTATAATATTTTTAGTTACTAATTGCATAGTATTCAACAATATAGTTATGTCCCTCTTTCAGCCCACTCCACTTTTCATAGAACTTCAAATAATGTTCCATACATTGTTTATCTTCTACTAACCTGCCAAACTAAATGAGGGAGCAAAAGCTCAGGGCGGGGGCTTCCTCGAGGTCTTTCAATGAATGTTATACGTTGATCATTAGCAGCATCATAAACTTTAACACCTGCATCATTAGCCCAGGCAACGAGACTACTTCTCCACTTCACTACGTGAATTGGACCTTCACCAGAGTGCAGAACCTGTAAAAAGGATAATTATTTCACTGAGATCAAGATTTCAGAAAGCTCTGTGTCCTTTGAATTAGCATGGGTTAAAAGTAGAATTGCCTAGGAAACTAAACAAACCTGATCTCGATAGCCTATCCACTTCTTGACATTAAAATATACATGACCAGCTAGACCTCCAGTCACAAATCTTCTGGATGATTTCCTTGCATAATCTGGGTCTAATGCAATGGCCTTCATAGGACGGTGATACTCAAATTGCATTTTCTCCTCGGTGAAAAGACTATTTATTACAACAGAACCATCATCAGAACAGCTTCCAATGTATTCACCTTCTACATCAAAGCAGATATCATTGACTGCAGCAGAATGAGCAGAAAATTCTTTAACCTGTAGAAGATGAAATTCATTATTCATTTCAAGTTTCAAGCATGAGGCTGCCTAATCAGACAATAATGTCATAAAATAAAACACAGTCCCCATTTAAGAACTCAGACGATGGATTGTGCATAATGAATGGTGATAAAGGATAAATGTGCCAAGTGGCATTTCTCTGATACTAAGGAATTTGAAGGCAAAGGATTTTCGGCTGTATGACTACAATATTGGCCCACAGTTGTAAGCTAGAATATTGATGTTTATCTGAGTCCTAATTTGAGTTCCAAATATTCTGTGGATTAGTTTAGCTCAGGTATTCAAGCCTCAGTTTTCCAATTTTAAAGTCATGTATGCAGAACTCGGAATAGCAATAGGAATAGGAAATTCAACAGTATATGAACCAAAACAACCTTCCATTTTACAAGCGAAGAATATCATTATTAGGTATTTTACGGATTATGAAATTGTTGAGCTATTGGAGATTTGTTCTGTGCTTCAGCAGCATAATGTAGAGGTGATTCCTGCAGGCTGCAGGTATAGTAAGTCATTTAACTGATTCTCTTGAGACACACACGTGATTGAACTGAGGTAAAATTATTTTGGGATAGAAAAACAACATAGACGGTGCTCAAGTTGGAAGTGAAATATTCCGTCTAATCATTTAATGCAAGTAAAATCTCCAACGCTTCCATTTTGACTCTGAATACTCGAAGCTCAAAACTAACATGCACAAGTTTATCAACATAAAAATTGTTGATTTCAGTAAAAAGTCAAAGCCATGGCATATTTGATAAAGGAATTTGTTAACCAACACCTACAAAATAGATTTCTTTTTAATGAAGAGTGAACGTGCAATATTTAAATTAAAAACATGTTAAAGTTAGCAAAGGTAATCCACATGTAACTTACACAATTACTCCTGAAACATTTCTCAATCTCCGATATAATTAAAACCAATCCCTAGTGTGTTCAGCTAAGAGAAGGTCCTGGGACTTCGAGATTGTGAACTTTCCCAGCACAAAAGATCTTCAGCTAACCATTATTTATTTCTTTCATGTCCTAGTGACAGTCTTGGACAGCATCAATTTCTTGCAAGCGCATGTATGTTTCCATGTCTGTATATGTGCAATAACACTGAAAATAGTTCTTTTTCTTTATATAAGAAAAAAAATATTATGTTCGTAAGAATTCGACGGGCAAAATTCTAAGACAAAAGTTCAATCAGCGTCAGCTCATTCAAGGATTTCAATGGTGAGTCAAACCACTAATTATAGCATTTCCCAGTTATCCAATTCACCTTCCTATTTAACCAACTATCTCCCTAGGACATAAAGTACCAACTTAACAGAACAATTTCTAGTACTCCTGGAGTATGGAAACTCCATACTCCCAGCCTAATTAACATTTGTAATAAAAAACTGGGACCCACTATTTAATTGTGACAGAGATATTAATGCTAGCAGGGACTCCCGGGGGGTACTAGAAACTTTGTAGTAACATATCCAGATCACCCATAATTCTCTTAACAAAACTGCTAACTATAAGTCAAAATCTATCCAAATTCCCACCAATGATCATTGATCAGCCATAATATCTAACTAAGTCAAACAAAACACCATTACCACCTCATTAAAAAAGAAATTGACTCAACAAAATGAGAATAAAAAAACTAACTTGATTTCCAATGAAATCGAGAATGTGAACCGAGCCGCTATGGGTACCGAGCGCGATCATGCGTTCAGCAACGGCAATACATGAAGCTGCATCGCTTTGGAGTAGCGTTGGCACACTGCCACCCATTCTCTGGTACTTAAGCCTCGGTTCATCTTCCTCTTCTTCCTCAGCCTCCGAATTTTCTTCTTCTGATTCTTCTTCTCTCTCGTCGTCGCCTTCCATTCCCTTCTCTGATTGCTTCGGTGACATTGTACAAAAAGTAGCTAAAGTCAATTAAATTGAGTGATTGAAGAGAAATATAGAGAGATCTGTTGAGAATTTGCTGGAAATTTTGATTAGGTTTCGCCTTCCATTTTTATTTGTTTAGAAGCTTTTGGAATCTCGTGAGGGCGGGGGTGAGCTGGCTAAAAAGTAAAGTTATGAAAAGTACATACTAAAGTTTAGGGATAATTGCAGTAAAAGCCTCAAAATTTTGAAACACTAGCATATTTTCTCTAAATTCTTGATTTGTTGCAATGGTCATCCCTAACATTTTCAAACGTTGCAGATGAAACCCTTCTAGACAGTTTTCATCCACAATTCCATTAGTTGACTAAAAATTTAACATTGATCACATTTTTAATATTTTAAAAATGGACAAAAAAATAATTTTATATTTATCACATTAAATAATTAAACTAATTAAATTAAAAAAAAAAAAAAACACAATCATCTTCGTTTTCTCATCCCCATGCACACTCTCACCCCTTCCCCCACCTCAAACCCAAAATCAGCCACATGACCACCGCCATCTCTAATTCTTTAAGGTTCGTCTCCTACAAAACTACAAAGAAAAACCCAAAAAATATAACATGGATATTTGAAGTCCAAGATATCAAAAGAATTAAACCTAGAAGCTCAAGCATCCAAGAAAATGTAATTTTTTTCAAAGTTTTAATAAATTGGTAGATACTAAGATTACATTTATGGTTGTTTTGGTTAGCAAATTAGTTGTTTGTATTATGGATTAGTTAGAATTTTTCTTGAAATCAAGAAGAAAAATTCCGATATTTTCTCTTTTCAGCTTAAAATTTCTCACAAAGAATGTGAATCAGAAAATTGTGATGGAAATGAAAATGCAAGAAAATGATTTAAAAAAAAAAAACAACAAAGTGAAGGGCTTCATCCTAAATTCTTTCGATTCTGATTTTGGGTTTGAGGGGGGAGGAAGGGGAGGGGGTGGGGGGACTGAGAAGAAGAAGAAGACAACGTGTGTGTGTGTGTGTGTTTTTTTTTTTTAAATTTAATTAGTTTAATCATTTAATGTGATAAATACAAAGTTACTTTTTTGCCACTTTTAAAATATTAAAAATGTGGTCAAAATTAATTTTTTGGTCAACTAACGAAATTATGGATGAAAAATGTCCAAAAGGACTTCACCTTCAACGTTTGAAAATATTAAGTGTGACACGTGTAATAAATCAAAGGTTTGAAAAAATTCTACTAATGTTTCAAATGTTTGAGACTTTTGTTGTAATTATCCCTTTAGTACTTTGTCAAGTTACAAAAACTATAAGAAAAAAATCACATAAGGTAACTTTTTCAGGAAATTTTTCTATAATAAGTAGAAGCAAAAGCGGAAATACGGCTAAACAGGCCCTTAACCAGTTTATAATTATTTGTTGTTGATTCAACAATAAGCAATGACGACCACCCCAGAAGAGTGTTGTTGCAACCCATGCCCTAGTCACCTATTGGATTATACATGCAAATCCATCTACTTTAGAGTTGTGTGTGGGTTGGCTTTTTACTTGTTGAATGGCATCTACAACTCACCCAAAGGCGAGCATCTCATTAGTGACTCACAAGATGTATGCATCAAAGTCTCCCATTTCTACGGCTTCGACTGTTTCATGGTATATATAAAGCAAAAGGATGATTCCTAGAATTCTATCCTCGTGGTGCCTTAGCCATCGGATTCCTCCAAATGTACCTAAGGTCTCAGCCCAGCTTCCCAATTCTCTTTGGAGGTGTGTAAAAGGCACTAGTTCAACTCTAAAATCACCTCATGGGTGAATAAAGCAGAATTAAGTTTATCAATTAAAGCAACAACTTACTTTTTAATTGTTCTAGATGTTTAGTCAATCAAGTTAAATTATCCTATATTGAATTGCCGCAATAAATAATTAAAGCAGGAAATAACAAAATATTTGATGACAGAAAAACCCCTTAATTGGATCAAAAAAACTCTGGGATCAAGCCTATAATTTTCACTATAGACAATAAGAGTTTACAGTAGAATCCAGCCTAGAAAATCTAGTAGACTCATTGATCTAATTCTTGCAATCTCTAAGAACCGCTAGAACATGATTCACTCACACATGCTCCCGATCTTCTAGAATTATCTATCTCAAGTGGAACACCTTGTTCTTGTACTCTTTCTGTGCTTTTGGTCCAACATACCTCAAATTTCAGCAACTTCTGAAAGTTATTGAGAAAGTACATTTCTATTGATACGTGGGAAGTGGGTGTCTTGGATTATATGAATTTGATGTTTTTCACAAACTTGTGGTTGATTGATCTCAAAAATCTAAAGGTAAAACTAAAGATTTGGATGTATTATAGGATCTTGAAAGAATGATATAATGATGTAAAGCAATGATCAACTACCACAAAAAATGTACATGGCATTGGGAATTTATAATGGAGGAGTTTAGATAGTATATGATAGATAAAACTCTTGAAAACTCAAATTAGGATTTCTCGGACAACATCATCGCTTGAGCGCCGGCTAGCGACATGCGAGCGAAATGTGTGTTGCTTGAGCGAGAGTTGGGCGACAGGCGGGCGACAATGATTCTGCTTTGGACGCTCGAGCATCAACTAAGGGACAGGCTATCCTAAATTCGTTGACTCTTTCTTCTTATTTCATACTTGAGCTCAAAGACTCCTAATTCATCCATATAATTCTTTAAAAGACTCATTAACTTTTACAGCTCTTTTGTAACAATCATATTCTTTTACAATAAACTTTTTGTCTAAAAAATTGCCAACATAACTAAAAACCTAGCAATCTCCCCCATTGGCATTCTGTGACAAACCTATACAATACAAGTCAATGGAGTGAAAACAAAACTAATCTACCTACACTCAAACTGAATGCATGTCTCTTGCATTTCTTGAAACATGTTTCCCGAAATCAATAACTTAAATACCAAGTATAAAATCACATGATACAGAAAATATAATAATTGAAACAGACTATCATATGTTAGCTAAATTGAAAAACAATATTAATGTTAATCAAAACACCAACTAAAATATTAATATCACAAAATATCAAAACTCAAAAAAGTTAAGCATTAAATCATCTCCTATGAAAAAAAAATCTCCTCCTAACTACAAAATAAACTAAAATTTAAAAATTTAAATGCATCTCATCATCTCGCCCTTTTTGTCACAAATGACGAATTTAATAACAATATATAATAACTCAAGGATACAGTTGATAGCATGTACAAGCATAATCAATGACAGTAAACGTTGTCAGATACTCAATTCAAGTCTAAATGGAGTAAATTGTATAAGTGAAGCATGTGTGTTAAGTGCTACTAATTCCTTGTGATCAAAATTTCAAACCTTAAATTTGTGAGAAATGACATGCTAAACATCACTGTTAACTAAGTTTATTCCTATACTAATGAAAGTCAAATCAATAATGCATATTAAGACCTATAAAAAAAAAGCTCATTTTTTATGTATATTATTATTTTCTCCCTCTTACTTTGAGCACATATATATTTTCACACAATTTATATTTTTCTTTTAAGCTTATCATTTTTCTCCTCAATTTTTCACATTTTATGTGCATATTTTTCTCCATTAAGCGACTAAGATGACCCATGTAATGAGTTTTTGGCCAATGACTCCAAGTCAATTGACCATAGGGCACTAAGTTATGAGAAACCCATCGAGTTTAATTACTCGAGTCAAATAAGTTTTAAAAAAAATATAAAATAAAATATTTTTATTTTATTTAAGGGAATATACTAGAGTTTAGGTCTACTAAATTAAGGTCAATTCATATTCAAAGTCGCCTTACCAACAGATAACGGTCATCTCAAATCTCACACGCGGTCAAAACTTACTCACAAGATCATAGTGTGTACACGTAGATGGTACATGAAAAAACTTATACTAAGTACTCCACATCAACTTTAACAAAGTAATGAAAAATATGCTACAATACATCAATCAAACTCATATTTGATTACAGTGCACATGTTCAAGTAAATCATATATCATGATGTAGTAAAGAATTTTCCTTCTTTATTTTTCAATTATTTATTTATTTTTTTAAAAAAAATCAAACTATCTAAAAAGTAGAATCAAACAAAAAAATGAAATGTATACAATAATGAATGAATCAATTAAAAAATACAAGCATGCATCAAAAGTACATAATTAATTAGGTATACAAACGCTCTTACATTTAAGAGCACCACGATCAATCTCTGTTTTTTTCAGATCACTTTCTTCACCTAAACCTACCTAGTGGAAGACTTATACCGAGTCAACTCTATTATAAACTTGGTCAAATGATTCACTTGATTAGTAAGAAAGTCAATTCGGCCATCAAAATCATGATTGCTAACTCTAGTGAAATTTTGATTTATATTTCTATTTAGGAATTTATAACACAAAGGCTTTATATGTCATAACTCACCACAATTGAAACAACTAGGGATAAACATAGGCTCAAAGTTATATGGTCACTGATATCTATTCCTAGGTTGGTAGATCATACGTTGTCTAGTAGACTTCTCTCCTACGATACCCTTATTCTTGAGTTCGGGAGTAGGAACATACGTAGGCTGGTTGGTGATAGGGATAAAAATTGTTTTGGAAATACTAGTTATATTGTGATTAGTTATATCCTAGACCTCACTTATACCCGGGCTTGTTTAGCCCCAAAATACTGTTCAATTTTTGAGATCCATTAGAGAAAGCAAAAAGTTGAGACTTAGAATCTTCAAGCTCGCTCAGAAGGTTCTTAACCTGGATTTCCAATTTCTCATTCTCAACGGTCAGCTTACTAACTCTCATAATGGACTTCTCAAGTTAACTTGTAAGGTCTTTAATCTTAGACTATAGGGATAGATTTACAGTTCAAATTTGTTAAGGCATGAGGTAGACTACTAAAGGTCAACTATAAGTTTCTCTCTAACTAACTCAAGTTCGTTGACCTTCTTAAGCACGACTTTATTCACCTTCTTAATCTTAAGAATCTTTTCAAATAATTTTTGATAAGCCTCACGAATCTCATCCTCATCTTCAGAATCTTCTTCAGATTGCTCACCACTATATATTTCCTTAACTTCCTCACTGTCCTTATCAGATTCACTTTTAATCTTGATAGTGAAGGCCATAAACTTCTCACTCTCCTTATGTATAGACATCTCACTTTGATTATCCGAACTAGACTCGTCATCAGTGAGAATTGCATTAGTAGATTTACCATGATTTCTCTTACCATTAGGACACTCACTTCTATAGTGGCCAAAACCTTGACACTTATGATATCTCACAAATTTAGATCTCCTTCTAGACTCACTCGAACCACATCTATTCTCTCTTTAGTCTTCTTCTTACTTCTAAACATTTTTTTTGAAATTTTTTAACAAAGTATGCTATTTCTTCATCAATAAGTGATCCTGAATCAGATGAATTATACTCTTCTTCCATAATAATGTTTAAGGCTGTAGACTTGTTCTTCTTAGTTTAAGATATGGTGAGTTCATAAGTTTGAAGAGATCCAACCAATTCTTCAATCTGAATAGTATCTAGATCCCTGCTCTCCTCGATAGTCGTAACTTTAGGCATAAATCTTTCAGGTAATGATCTCAGGATTTTTCTGATAATCTTAGACTCAGGAATTCTCTCACCTAGTTTAAAACTAGAATTAACTATGTCATTCAATCTCGCATAGAAGTCATCGAATGTCTCATCATCCTTCGTCATAATTTCTTCAAACCTATTGATCAACATTTGTAACTTAGAATTCTTAACAGCTCGAGTTCCCTCATGCGTGATCTATAAAATATTCCAAACCTTTTTAACAACCTCACACATAGACACACGCCTAAATTATTCAGGTGATACGACCAGAAATAGAGCATGAAACCATTTACTATTCCAATTACAGTAATCAATATCTTTCTTATACCAAGCTAAAATATCAATAGGGGTAACTATACATGCAACTATGGTAGATAGGGCGGTCCAACCATTAACTACGCTCATCCATAAATTTCAGAAAGACTCTCATTCTAATTCTTCAATAGGCGTAGTTACTGTTATCAAAATATGACAAGACAGATAATAAACTACTCATCTATAAAACTAGGTTAGTAATCAAATTTGAGTTCTGATACCACTTGAAAGTCACTAGTTGAAACCTAAAATCACCTAATAGGTTAATAACGTGAAATTAAATTTATCAATTAAAAGTAAAGATCACTTTTATTAGTTCTACATGTTTAGTCAATCAGGTCAAATTATCATATATTGAATTGTTGCAATAAATAATTAAAGCATGAAAAAACACAAGATTTGATGACGGAGAAAACCCCTTAACTGGGTGAAAACTCTAAAACTAAACCAGTAGTTTCCATTATAAACAATAACAACTTATAGTAGGATCCAACTTAGAAAACCCATTAGACTCATTGATCTAATTCTTGAAATCTCTAAAACCCATTGGAACGTATTTCACTCACACCTACTCCCGATCTTCAGGAATTGTTTATCTCTCGTGGAATACTAAGAATGTCTCGTTCTTGTACTCTTCACGTGCTTCTAGTCCAACCTACCTTAAATTTTAGCAACCTCTAAAAGTTATCGAGAAAGTACATTCCTAATGATATCTAGGAAGTTGGTGTTTTGGATTATAAAATTTTGATTTTTTTCCCAAATTTGTGGTTAATTGATCTCAAGAATTAAAAGGTAAAACTAAAGATTTGGATGTGTTTTTAGATCTTGAAAGAATGATATAAGGATGTAAAGTAATGATCAACCACCACAAAAAATGTACTGGGCATTGAGTATTTATAATATGAGGATTTAGGTAGTATATGATAGACAAAACTCTTGAAAAATACAAATTTTGGATTTCTCGGATAACATCGTTGTTCGAGCGCCGACTAACGACAAGCGAGCGAGAGCCGGGTGACAATGATTCTGCTTTGGATGCTCAAGCATCAACTAGACGACAAGCTAGCGTAAATCCGAACACTCTTTCTTCTTATTCCAACTCGAACCCAAAGACTCATAATTCATCTATACAACCTTCCAAAAGACTCATTGACTTTTACAACTCTTTTGTAATAATTATATTCTTTTACAATAATCTTTTTGTCTAAAAAATTGCCAACATAACTAAAAACCTAATAGTGTGTTAATCACCAAGGACGAACTCAGCACAAAAGTTCAGCCCGAGCGGACATTGACCATTGACCTTCGAGTTGTTGACGATCGTAAGAACGATGTCGTTTATTAACATTTAATTAAATAATATTTAAAATTATTCAATATATATGTAAATGTACTAAAACGTAAAAATTATATATATGTGAAAACATAATTCAGTAAACCCAAAATACTAAATAAATACACGATACAACCTACTCTGTAACTGTAATCTTAGACAACTGCATTTTATGGGGTCTCATGTTTTGAAAACGATGCAATATTGTCTCATTCTCAATTTTTCCAAAAAATCTCTTTCTCAATGTAAACCACAAAATTGTTATTCAACCAGTCGACTCTTATTTTGTTGCGCAAGTCACTCTTGATTAGATTTATAGCAGAGAATACTCTTTCAACAATTGCAGTTGTCACGGTAATATCAAAACCAAGGTGATTAACTTATAAACCAATGAAAAATAACAAGAAGTTCTTATTTCAACCAACTTTTGAGCTACACAAGAAATGCTATTGAGATTAAAGAAAACTCCATCCATTTTCACAAACACAAGAAACTTGTCAAGTTGAGGTCGAAGTAATAAATGCTCTTCATTATTGAAGTCCAAATGATGGAACTGAGCAAGACGTAACAATTTATCCCTATCAAAAGCAGCAAAAGAATCTCTTGAATTTAAACACGAAATGCAAGTTAGGATCTTAGTAGTCGTCTCGAAAAAACGATTATTCACCTCTTGCAAGATTGAGTCTATCACATGACAATACAAATCAACATAAAAGTGATGATAATAAGTCACATGCTGAGCTTCACGCCTAGCTTGACCTTTTAATACTACAATATTATCCATATTAGGCACTAAAATATGTCTACCAAGACAAAACTCAATCACCATACTCAACAAATTATCTCAACCACTGTCTTTCATGTCCTACAATGAATACTTACACAAATTCAATAATCTCATAGCATTCTGAGTATTCTGATCCTTTTTCTATAAGGCTTGTGAAAGGTCGTCTATAATTGCAAGAATTTTAAACATAAAGTGGAGGCTGAACATAAAATTAAAGTCCTGCATAATGTTCATCTGTCTTGTGGTCATTGATCTCTAATCTGAATTTACGCCATCTTCTGATATCCTCAAGAACATCTATGATAACATTAAACATATTAATAACACGAGTAATTGTCAGTATGTGTGAGCCCCATCTAGTATCATATGGGCGTGCCAAACTCATTTCTTGAAAATTACCACTCATACCACAAAGTTCCCCAATATTGAGCTTTTCCAAAATATCGACATGGTAACTTGCTTAAAGAGCATCTACACATGATGCACCAACAAAATTCACAATAATAACAAGTATGTTAAATATATCGCCAAGCATATCATTCCTACGTGCCGCAGAAACAACTGCCAACTCAAGTCATTGAACTCACCGATATATTGTTTGCTCCATCATAACCTTGACCTCTCAGGCTAGATATGTTCAAACAAGCATAAAACATTGCATCAATGGCATCTTTCAATGATTGGGCACAAGTATTAGTAATGCCCAAAAAACGCTCCTTTACGTGCCCACTTTGGTCAACAAACCTCAAAACAACTGTCATTTGTTCTTTTATAGAATTATCACGAGCTTCATCAACCAAAATTGAAAACAAACAATCACCCATCTCATTGATAATAACTCTCGTTGTCTCTACGGCGCAACAATTAACCAAGTTCTTTTGGATCTTTGGTGAAGTTATTTGGTCATTTCCAGGAACATTACTGAATAATACTTATTTAACTTTCTCACAACGAACTGCATACCAGTCAAGTAGCTTAATTAGATTTCCTCTATTAAGAGACTCTTTAGATTCATCGTGACCACGAAATGCCAATCCTAGCATAAAAAAGAAACTAGTACAATCTAGCACTACGGTCAATCTTGTCTTAGAATATATATTTTTTTACTACTACTTTGGCTAGAAATAACATAGGAGATACTTTGTTTTTGATTCATCAAGTTGGTACACTTTGCGAAAGCTTGATTGTGAACACTATCAAAGAGACTGACATAATCTTTCAATGTCTTTTTGTGCTTCCAATCCCTAAAGTCGGTCTTAGTAAATATATGTCCACCCCCTTGACCCCCTCTATCCGGTTTGAACAAGTAGCAATACAAACAATATGTTGCATCCTTTTCTAAACCGTACTCCAACCAATCAAATTCAGAGAATCATTCTTTCTGAAAACACATATTATCACTTCCCATCCATTTTCTTGGAAAGTTATGTCCATGTGGTTGGCAATGACCTTTCTCTAAGTATGTCATCCTAACATCATCTCTGATATTAGGATCATATGACTTAAATAGATAGGTGCTTCACTGGATCAGATACAAGATCATCCGAATTGAATTGAGCTCGAGACTTTTTCGTGTTATTTAACACATCAGCTACTCGACTAGAAGCAGTGGTGGGACTAGATGCACCACTAGAACTGGAAGAAACAAGTATGGACTTTCGTTTTGGGTGAAAAATCGTTCCATAATCTACAATTGCAAAATATCCCAATTTATTTTTCCATCTCAATTGATTAAAAAAGTAGAGTACACATTATTTGAATTGAGATCATAATTCCTAAATGGAAAATGGGCCAACTCACAACTCAATCACCTTAAACCCTAAATTAAAATTTGTAATTCAAATAATAGTGCAACATAAATTATTTACCCCAAATCGAAATAGCCAAATCACAAATTCACAAATCAGTGAAATGTGAAATCACAATTCAGTTCTCATTTCAAATTTATGATACAACTAATTTCTCATAATCTCATTTCAAATTTATGATATTGATACAACTAATTTCTCATTTCTTATTTCTAATCAGTGAAAACCAAAAAGTGCCAATTAATTCATTATTTTAATTTATTCATATTCATACATGATACAACATAAATCATGATTTCAATCATAACTCATAAATAGAGAATAACACCAAAATGAAAAAAAAAACCGAAAACAGAAAACTCACGGGTTTACGACGTCGGTTGATAGGATGCAGCCGTTCACTAGACCTTTCGACTACTGGCACCGACACGGCTGGCTGGACTGGTGGTGGTGCAGGATTCACCGACAGGAGGGATGGGAGAAGAAGGCCGAACTATCAAAATCACGTCGCCAGAGGAGAAAATTTTGGACTGAAAATTGGAATTAGGGAAAATTGGACGGGCTAGACCTATATATAATTAAAGATTGGGTCACCAAACAAATGACACAACCCAATTATAAAATAATAAAAAAAAGACCGCCCAACAAATGACCCAATTACAAAACAAAAAATGTAGACCCACCTTACAAAAGGCCCAATTACAAAAGCAAAAAAAAAAAAAAAGGTTGGGCCACCCAACTAAGAGCCCAATTCAAAACAAAAAAAAGGAGGAAAACAAAGAACCAGTTACCAGGCGATCAAAAGTTGAAAAACCATCGCGGTGCCGATCTCCCTCTTCCCCAGCGACGGATCCATTGTTCTAACGGAGCCCAGCACATGTGGCCGCACCCCCTCGTCGGGTGTTGGGTCCGCCTCTATCAATCATGCTCATCCAGGGTGATGTAAGCATACTCAATAAGGTTTCAAATGATGTCCAATCTTCTAAGAGAGGAGGAATAAAGTCGTGAAAAGGGTTAAGTAGAGTAGTGGTTACAAAATTTTGTGAAATTCTAAATGATTAATTCCATTTTGCCAAAGTATATTATCCTCCAGTTGCAATTTACAAAACACATTTTTACATATCAACGAATGAGATGTTGCATACAAGTCCCATAAAACAAAATAAAGTGAATTACAAAAAAAATCCTTGAATGAAAAGAGAAGCTCCATACTTTTGTATGATTTACGGTTGAAAGGTCAGTTTTACCTGTCAAGAATCTCAAGGTAAATTGTACAAAGAGAAGATTAGGACATACACCATTTTTTACTGTATTTTGATTAATACCCTTAAACTGATTAAACATTTTAAGGAAGTATTAATTACGTCCTAAATTGGTAAAATCAAAGCCCAACATGATTAACTACAACAAGCCCAAACCACCTAATTCCCCATCCTCCCAGAAACGTAATATCCTCCCCATTTGTAGCCTCAAATCTTCAAAGGCAAAAAAAAAAAAAATGCACATACAAGCGAATTTCGATTGTAAATCTCCATTTCCGACCTATTTTCCATCGATTTCTTCTTCTCTTCCCTTCGTATCCATTCGGGTTCACAACCTCATTCGTAGAAATCGTTCAGAGCAAAATCTAAAAACTCCATGTGTGATTCCTTATCTACGAGCAAAATCCGACTATTAATCTCCATTTTCCATCATTTTCTATCGATTTCTTCTTCGTCTTCCCTTCGTATCTGTTTGGTTTCATTATCTCATTCTCATTTCGAATCTAAATCCCAAATAGCCAAAACCTTTGATTCGAAATCTGAAAATCTAATTGCAATCCAGATTATTATCTTGTATTTCTGCAATGGGTGAAAAAAAGTGGCTCGAAGAGGCAAAGAAATCTCGAAGAAGAATCATCCTCAAAGAAGATGAAGAAAATTTCTTCATCATTTTATAAACCCAAGTTAGCAACATTTTTTTTTTTATGTTTTAGTATGATAATCATACTTGAAATTTGTTGTATTTTTGTGCATTATGTATAGTTTTTTGATGTAAAATCTTTCTCTGATTAAATGTATTATGTAAAACAATACAGTTTTTTTTTTGCATGTGATTAGATGATGACAAATTTGAATGTTGTAGTAATTAGTTTGCCCATTATGTTTAATTTTTTTTTGTAGTTTAATAGACTTCACACATCTCGTTATGTGGGATTGTTATTGTGTAATGTGCATTTTTGGCTCATTTTGGAATTTTGAGACAATGTGTTTGAAAATATTTTGATTTACACTTTAATAGTTTTGTATAAGTGTAGAGCTTGAAACTAAGATGTCATTTATAGCTTCCTTTAAAATGGTAATAACATCTGTAGAACAAAATTTGAAGTTTTGTTTGATGACTTTAACATTATAATTCATTGCTCCCGTAGCATCTTACCATCAAACATTCCTATTTATTAGAGAAATATTCTTATAGTCACTTTTTAAAATTTATGTCACCTTTTTATTATTTTCTATCACTTTTTTGAGTGTTTGCCAAAAGTGATTCATGTACATGCACACGTTCACAGTGACTGATATTTGCGTGTAGAAAAGAGTTTTATGTCATCTTGTAGTATCATAAGTGGCCAACTTGTAGTTAGCTTATCTTCATGTTTATCACTTTTTAACAATTTGAATGATCGTGACTTAACTTGGATGCTATTATGTTGTCGCACTACAGAGGTTCTACAGAGGTTCACTTGAATCAGGCAAATATGAGCTAACACTCATGCATAGATCTTCGTTTTTATGTCACTTTTTTTTAGTATTTGTGACCTTTATAACTTTATGTTGCTTTTTTATTTATTTATTGTCACTTTTTTGAGTGTATGCGCTCTTTTAGTAGTTGTATATTACAAACATATTTTCAGTCATTATAACACGTTACAAACATGTATGTTACAGATTTTCCTAATGCATGTATGTTTTGTTGAATTTTATTTTAACTTATCTTTTTCCTTTTTGTAGGATTGGGATTTGTTAATTTCTCAATCATGTTGGTTCAAAGGAAACGTGGCATTATTATCTCCACATGAGGTGATAACAGAATTAAATGAAAAATTTAGTTCATATCTAAGAACTTTATATAAAAATGCATGCTTTGGTACCTTCATTGATTTGAAGGAAATAGCATTGCAACCACAATTGATACACCAGTTGTAGTTTAGACAAGTTAAGCAGCCTAATTTAAATGAAACATGGTTCAATATATATGACAAATTTGTGAGATTTTCAGTTGAAGAGTTTTGTTTGATATCAGGGCTTAAATGTACTGGAAATGGTGAACTATTTAACAAAAAGGAAAATAATGTTGGTAGAAATTATTTCGCTTCAAATTAATAACTTTTTTTCATTTTTGTTAAGACTAAATTATATAATTGGCAATTTCCTTAGTCAAAAGCATAACCTAGTTGAATTGTATTAGGATTAATTATTTTATAATCAAACTCAAATTAGGATTAGAAAAGTCCAATTATGCTAAAATTAGTATATGATTGATAGAGTCCAAATAGAAGTCAAAGAAATCCAAGAAGAAGATCAAAATTCGGACATGAAAAAGTTAAAATCAAGTAGGACGTAATTTCACGAGCATGTCTCCCAGCCGATGCTCGAGTGGCAAATTCAAAATCACTATGGCCCACCAACTCTAGACTGGCGCTCGAGCGACATGTGCGTCACTCACCTGGCGCTAGCCTAGAGCTCAAGCAACGGGTCGACGTTCAAAATCTTGTTTGCTTTAAAACATGTGATTCTTATCCATATTTCAACCCCACACTTTTTCTTATAAATATTCTACCCTATGATCGTTCAAAAGTATGGCTGAACAATATTTTGATTATATAAATCATTCTTTGAAGATTCAAACATCCTTTCATTGATTCCTTAATTCAACCACAATATTATTTGCTCATTGTTCAACCTATATATAATCCAATTAGTAGAGTCTTGTTGTAAGTCAAGAGTTTGTTCTTCAAAAGCCAAAAACATATTCCAATATCTCTTGCATCGGCCTACAAAATCAAAACGCACAAAGATTGTTTGATTAAACACCAACCCGAAGAATGACGAGTTCTTCATTTAATCCACTGGAGATAAATTGGTATCAGGGATTGGGAGTTGTTGTATAAGTACAAATTCAAGAGGACTAAGGTGAGATACCAAGAGTCGGGATCTGGCGCCATGAGCACGCAGTCCAGGATGGCTAAGGTATAAATCATGACTCAGGATTTATTTTGAATGAGCACACCTCCAATAAGATCAATGGAGACTACAAGAATTGAGATCAGAAGTTCTACGGTATAGACGAATATGGGTTGTACTGTTTATAATGGATTATTGACTAGTAAAGTGTTTAAAGTTTTTACCCAATTGAGATTTCTCATGATAATTTTTGGCGTTCTTTACTGCTTTAATTATTGATTGTGGTATTCAAATTTAGGATAAATTGACTTGTTCGATCTAACAATTTAGAAACAATTAAAAATTAATTTGTTGCTTTTAATATTATAATTTCGCACGTTGAGTCTAAATATTCGATAATTTAAAACTTTCCAGTGGTATCATAGCCTTATTTGCAATTATTGATCATAATTGTCTAGATGAGTCTGTCATTGTTTGTTTCTCCTTATTTTGATAGTGATATTATACCTATTGAAATGTTAGAATGAGAGTTTTACTTAAGTTTATGAATGAATGGGTTTGGGCGAGTGTTCAAAATGGTTGGGGTCGTCCCATCTAGTACAGTTGCAAGTGTAGTTACCCCGACTACCACTTGGTCTAAGAAGATTTAGATGAGTGTAATTGAAATATTAAGGGTTTCATGCTCTATTTATTACCGTATCACTCCGAAGAGTTTAGACATGTTTCAATGTGTGAAACTGTAAAAGAAGTTTGGGATATTCTTGATACCATACATAAGGGAACTAAAACGATTAAGAACTATAAATTACAGATGTTGACTACGAGATTTAAGGAAATTAAGATGAGAGATGATGAGTCTTTTGATGATTTATATGCTAAACTAAATGATATAGTTAACTCTAGCTTCAATTTAGGTGATCAAATTTCAAAGGCTAAGATTGTGAGAAAAGTGTGAGATCTCTACCGAAGAAATTCAGATCTAATGTGACTACTATTGAAGAGAGCAAGGACCTAGATGCAATTGAAATTGAAGAACGCGTAAGGTCTCTCCAAACATATGAACTTGGCCTACCTCAGTTTAAGAAAGAAAAAATCCATAGCCCTGGTATAGTTAGGAAAACTGTGAGTGGCACGTCTGATGATGAAAAACTTAAGGATGAGGACCTTGCCTATCTTGTTAGGAAATTTAAGAAATTCCTTAATAAGAAGAACAAATCTTTTAAGAGATATAAAGGTAAATCTAGTTTACCTAGCAAAGATAAACGTGAGAAGAGTAATACTCGAGATTCTTGAAAGAGGTCTGCGAGGTGTCATGAGTGCCATGGATTTTGTCATATGAAATCTGAGTGTCATAACCTGAAGAGAGACCTAGGCAAAGCTGAATATTACTCTCACTGATGACGAGTCTAGCTCAGATAATCAAAGTAAGAAATTCTCTCATGATGAGATTGAGAAATATATGGCATTCACATATGTCGTTAAGAATGAATCACTTGAGGATATAGAGAAATCCGATTCTTCACAAGAAAGGTCAAAAGATGAGCGTGACATATATGAGGCTTTTGATAAGATGTTACAAGATTGCCTTGAGTTGAAAAAAGTCAATAGTGCCGCTTTTAAGAAGTTGTAAAGATGGAGCTAGAGAGAGAAACTCATATCTAACTTTCAGGAGTCTACTGAAAACCTTAGTAAGTTAAGATTGGTCAATGAGAATTTAGAGACTAAGGTTAAAACTTTAACTAGCAACCTTAAGAAATCTAATGTTCAACTTCGTTCCTTTATGAGTGGATCTCAGAAACTTAACAATCTTTTAGGATTGAATAAGCATGTTGAGAATAAGGGAGGTTTAAGATATAAACAAATTGATCATAACACTGCCAGTACTTCCAAAACAGCTTTTGTCCCTGCCACCAACCAGCCTAGGTATGGTGCAAGTCCTAAACTTAAGAAAAAGGGTATCTTAGGATAGAGACCTATTAGACGTCGTAGGACCAAGCAGCCCAAAAATCAACATCAACAACCATGTAGATTTAGACCTAGGTTTATCCCTACGGGTCACAATTGTGGTGAGTTTGAGCACATAAGACTTATGTGTCACAAACTTTTGAAAAGAAATAGAAGTCAGAATATATCTAGCAAGTTTGACTTCCTTACTAATTAGGTTAGCCACTTGACTAAACTGATGACACAATTGATTAGAATTAATTCTGATTCTAGAAAAGTCTGGGTGAAGAAGAGTGATCTGAGAGATTATGAATCTGATCACGGTGCTATTAAAGGTAAAATCGATGATGTACTTTAATGAATAGGTACTTTGGTGCATGCATCTGCATTATTCATGATTTTTATATATTCATGCATGCATGTATTTTCATTGTATATTAAGAATTTTATTTTATTTTATTATTTATTATAAATATAAATATAAATATATAAAAAAGAGAAAATATTATTATTTTTTACATGTTATTTTGCTATCAAGTACTATTTAGGTTCACAATTGGTAAATTAAATTTTCATTAATTTGTTTACAACTTTTTTGGAGTACTTGGTATATGTTATTACATGTATCTTATGTACTGTACACATTAGACTCTTGTTAATGGATTTTGATCGCGTGTTTGAGATTTGAGATGACGATCATCTGTTGGAGAATTGACTTTAGAAACCAGTCAACCTAAACTTTTATTTATTCCCCTTTACTAGTGATTTTTTGAACATCGTCTCTCATTTATTTAAGGTTTTGAGGCTTACTTACGTGAGTTTAATGACATTTTTCACACATGAACGACTTATACAATTTACTCAACTAGATTTAAAATAAGTTTGTGAAAAAAAAAAGTTTAGTTGTTTATGAATTATGCATGTATAAGTAAATAAATAACTGTTCATAATAATAAAGTTAAAGATTTATGAAAAATTCAAAAAAGAAAAAATAGCTGGTCTCAAAGTTGGAGAATTTTTGTTCTCCTATATCATATTTTTGCATCATTATACAAGTACATATTTTTTTACTCATTCTTCTCTGTGCTTGACGTTATTATTACTTGTCTTTCCTTTGTCATTCGTGACAAAAAAAGGTGAGAGATTATGTATTTATTTCAGGGAGTTGATTATATGAGTTGAGGGGGGATTTTAAATTTTTTTTATTGATAGATGATTTAGGGAGTGTTATTTGATATATTTGCTAGAATTTTATTATTCATGGTTTATTTTTAAATTTATAATTCACATGATATTGCACGTTTCGGTATTACACGTGTTTTATTATGTGTTCAATTTAATTTAGTTATATAGTTTTGTTACTTTCTTCTTACTTTCTTACTTTTCACGTTGCATTATGATTTTCATGTGGTTCAGGAAGTATGTTGACCAAATATTGTAAAAAATTTGGAAAGTCTATTTTTGGAGTAATTTTGGACTTTTTTAATTTGAAATAAGTATGATTTTGTCAAGGAACGTCAAAGAGAGAGATTGTTAAGTCCAAATTATATAATTATTTTCTTTGTCAAAATTATGTCATAATTGAATCGTATTAAGATTTAATTATTTTGCAATCAAAGTCAAATAAGGATTAGAAAAATCCAAGCTACGATAAAATAAGTATAGAGTAGATAGAGTCCAAAAAGAAGTCAACAAAATCTGATAAGGGCATTTCTACACGTTTATTTCAGTTTACACACATGGAAAATTGTTGATAAATATACGTAATATAGTTTAATTCGGTGTAGTTTGTGTTTGCAGGACAATAATGATGATTGCGGTTGAAATTGTAAGAAAAATGGGAAATTGGACTAAAATGAAGGAGAACAAAGTTTAGGGACTGAGATGCAAACAGCCAAAAGATTATCCGGGGGAGAAATTGAAGAGGCAAAGATGGAAGCATCAAATTGAGCATGGAAATTACGCATGGGAAAAGAGGCCGAGAAGTGCATAATTGGAGTTCAAGAACTAAATCGCCACAATTTGGAAATGATTAACACTATGCGGTCGCATAGTGTTAAAGGGTGCGATTGCGTGCAAGGCTACAGGGAATTCAATGGCACAATTCAAGCCTATGTGGTCGCATAGAAGGAAATTTTGGTGAAAATCTAGGTTTCCTATTTCGACTCCAACTCTTATGGAAACATGATCTAGGTCATATATATAACCAGAAAACTTCCCAGAACGAGGGTTACACATTCTTTGAGGGGAAAAAACATTGAAGAGCAGAGAAAGAGGCAAAAAAGAGGGATTTCACTCGAAGATTCAATATTTCAATATTTAAATTCAAGAATTTGGTGATGTCTTCTCCAATATATTTTTCTCGTTTTTTTAATTTTATCCATGTTAGGCTAGATTTTCATTATGCTAGGAGAACGATGATCCTCGCTATGTGAACTTTTAATTCTTTATTTTGCAATTTTGACGTTAAGACGTGAATATTATATGTTGAATGATTTATATGCGCTTTAATATCTCCATAATTAAATGCATGTGATTATGTGAGTTTGAGTGATCTATTTCATGCATTCAAAAGAAGGAAAGTAGATTTAATAGGGTATAAATCATCGTAAGGTCCGATAAGGGATAGAAATATGCTGCTATGCTCTACGTAAATCTTTAAGTGTTTACAAAACGTTATGCATTCTCATATATTTGCAGTTGCCATAGTAATATAGTCAAATGGTATGCGAGAATATGTTCAATTCTACTCGAGAGAGATTATTAAATATGTTAGAAACATTGATTCTTCAACTAAATCGTCATGTTGTCAAATTGTGAAATAAGGGTTAAAAGTGAACTAACTTGGTGATTAGGGATCCTATCGCACTTTTCATATATTAATTTCTTCAAACTTTTGCATTCAAACATTATTTTGAATTAATTTAGCGACCATAGTTTAAATTGCACACTAGTTATAGTTTAGTGATAAAATTTAGATAAGTATCTTGAGTTTAATAGATTCGGTTAAGGTCTCGATAATAGGAATTAAATTAAATCAATTCTCGTGGGACGATACACAAAATTCTAAAATTTCCATTTTATTACTTGTCAACGTACCGTGCACTTGCGGTAATTTAAAAAGCGAACATATTTTCGCGAACAAAGTCCAAGAAGAAGATTAAGATTCGGACATGAAGACGTTGAAATTGAGTATAAAACAATTTCGCTAGCCAACAATTGTCCAGCTGGCGTCTGAGTGACAGAAGCAGAATCGTTGTCACTCGCCTAGCGCTACACTGGCTCTCGAGCAATAAGTGCGTTACTCATCTAGTGCTAGCCTAGAGCTCGAGCAACGAGTTGACATCTAGAATCCTGTTTGCTTTAAAACGGGAGATTTTCATCCCTATTTCAACACAAACCCTTTCTCTTATAAATATCCTATCCTGTGACAATTCAAAAGTATGGTTGAACAATATTTTGATTATAGATATCATTCTTTGAAGATTCAAATATCATTTCATTGATTCCTTCATTCAACCACAATAATATTTGCTGATTATTCAACATATATATTGACCCAATTAATAGAACCTTGTTGTAAGTTAAAAGTTCGTTCTTGGAAAGCTAAAAACATATTCCAATATCTCTTGCATCAGCTTACAAGATCAAAACACACAAAGATCGTTTGATCAAGCACCAAACCGAAGAACGAGGAGTTCTTCATTCAATCCATCGGAGATAAATCGATACCAAAGATCGGGAGTCGTTGTAGAAGCACAAATTCAGGAAGATTAAAGTGAGATACCATAAGTCAAGATCTGACGTCGGAGCACACAGTCTAAGAGGGCTAAGGTATAAACCATGAGTCGAGATTTGTTTTGAAAGAGCACACATCTAATAGGATTAAGGAAGACTGCAAGAATTGAGGTTGGAATCTCTATAGGGTAGATGGGTGTGTGCCGTATTGTAA
The DNA here is from genome assembly GCA_019097785.1 of Fraxinus excelsior. Taxonomy (NCBI): domain Eukaryota; kingdom Viridiplantae; phylum Streptophyta; class Magnoliopsida; order Lamiales; family Oleaceae; genus Fraxinus; species Fraxinus excelsior. The sequence continues at coordinate 15,728,332 of CM032626.1, forward strand.
ATTTGTTCCGATTTATAGTAGATTATTGATTGGCAAAGTGCCTGAAATTTTTACCTAGTTGGAACTTCTCCATGATTATATTTGGTGTTCGTTACTGTTTTAATTATTGATTGTGTTATTCAAATTTAGGATAAATTGACTTATTTGATTTAATCATTTAAAACAATTAAAAAGTGACTTATTATTTTTAATTGTATAATTTTATAGGTTGGATTTAAATATTCGATGATTTAAAACTTTCAATTTCCAATTCAATCTACGTGATCTTGCATTTTAATTTTATTTCAATGACAATGGGTGCTTCTCTCTCACTCTCTCTCTCTCACACACACACCCTCCCTCCCTCCCTCTATTAAGTTCAAAAATTAACCTAATTTTGTCAATTTTGTGGTATATAATTTATATATTTATTACTAGCGATTCAACATTTCTATCATTGACTTTGTATCGTTTTCAAATCAACATCCGAGCTGATTTTCAAAACATTGATTATGCCATCTACATTTTATTGTCAATTTTCATTTGTCTTCAAGTGACCTGTTGTTGCCAGAATAATCGTTCTAAGAAAAATGAAGAAAAGATTCATAACAGGCTGAAAGGAAAAATCAAGATTAAGATTTGGGTGGTAAAGATACATAATAAATATATGATATTGTAGATACCTCCTAGATTCAATGTTTCATACCTTATACAGGTTACACAAAGTTTTCCGGTCCGAATTGTAGATACTTCTAGATTCATTGTTTCACATTTTTATATTCCCACCACATTTTAGTTGATAAAATGTCCTTAACCTTACACTTATGTCTCTAAACTTTTGATCGCATTATTATTGTAAACCATTATGTAATTAGCACTTACGGCCTCTGATGACGGTTGTCTCATAAAAACCCTATTAACGAACAATAAAATAAGGGAGAAATATTTAGTCTTTTTTTATTTTTTACTCTCCGTCCCATAACGATAGTTTGCTTCCCTTTTTCGACTATCTCAAATTATATGCCACTTTTCTTATTGATTGTATAGTTGATTTTTTAGTTTTCTAATATATCTTAATTAGGGGATACTTTTAAAATTGACCCGGTCAAAGTGACGTATTTCCATTTTAACTTTTCAACTTATTCATATTTCCATAATTGCCTATTTAATGGCAAAAGACAAAAACGTCTTAAGTATATAAATTAATTACAATTTACATAATATTGTTTTGTTTAAAAGACAATACTACCATTTGGTTAAAAATAAATAAAAACCAAACGCTCCACATAGAATTTTAAAATCATCTAACTTTTGTAATCTGTTTATTTCAAAACAGATAAAAACTCTCTCATTTTTCACATGCTTCAACCTTAAAATTTGAAAAATTTATCAAACGCTGAAACCTAAATTTTTTTTATATCAATCACTTCGAATCGATAAGTATATTTACATTTGTTTAATTTTGTTTTCGTTAAATCAGTATACGTTTTAATCATTAAATTTATTTTGTCATAAACAGTTAATGTAGATATTTTTTTTAACATATCTATAATTGTTTTTAAAACATGAACGAGAAAAAAATTCATCTGCATTTTTTAGACAAAATGGATTTGGTGAGAAACAGCCGGCTGTTATGGCTATTTCGCCTTTTTAAAAAAAAACTAGTGTGGATCGTGCGTTGCACGATAACCGTTATAATTTTTGTAATTCCAAAATTGAATATTAGCAAAAAATAACATGAAAGTTAGGCACATTTAAATTACACCATTTACAATTATGACATCTTATCTTATAGTTTCAGTTTTCCTATACATTCACACCTTCTGAAACACCATTCTACTCACACAATACTATTTAATACTACAAATCCATTGTGGAGCCAGCTTCATGACTTAGATTAGATTAGTCAATAAATATCAACATGACTCCTGTCCAAGGATAAAGAAGTTAAAACCATTTTTCAAGGCATCCAAAAATAAGAATGACTATCGAATAATGAATTCCAATGGATAATTTACTCGCACCATAGAGAAGTCACTTCCCACAAGCGGTACAGAATTTTTGCGGCACTATCAAAAACTCAAAAACTGTCTCACAAATACCATATTCATTTCTAAATTACAAACCTAAAAATAGTCAAACACAAACTATATTAGATGAATGAGTCACAACAACACAATAAGAAACACAGATACCCAACACGTCATTGTGAAAACTTGGTAACAGCGCATTAGCAGGATGAAACCATCTTTGTGGTTTTCAACAGGCCTTCGGGAATTTTACTCAATACCTTGACATTGAATACCATTTGAAGGTTCGATTCATCGATTTCTTCACTATTCTTTCCATTTCTTCTTTTTCTTTTTGTTAAAATATTTTGTATTTACTTATTTCACCTCTCAAACAATATTTTATGTATGTTGCATGTGACTGTATAACTATCCAATAAATTGAAATCATGTAACCAAGATACAAGTGTTGAACTTGAAAAGTCAAATGCAAGAACAAAAATTATGAACCCAAAATGTCACATATCTATAGGTTAAGGGTTCGACATGTAAATTTTCCTGTGTGTTCAGATTTTTTATTTGAGAAATAATAACCATTACAACTATTTGTTTTGATATATGATTTGAGTTTTATTAGTATAAGCCTTGCAACATGTTTATACACAATATGCTGGTTTGTTTACATTACAATTTAAAGGTCAAAGTCGGAAATAGTAAATTACAGTAAAATTTCATTGTCAATGCTTGCAAGAAAAAAGGAAAAAATACAAGCCAGAATATATGAATTTAGAAATGCTCAATCACAAACAAACGAAATCATTCAATGCATATCCAAATGTTCTGTTTTCATCCAGTCCCATGCACTGCTCCATTTTCTTAGTTTGAACAAAGTGAAATTTACCATCTTGATTCATATTAAAAAGAGTTGATCCATAATGGACACTCGTGATCCAGTTCCTTCTGGTGGTTTTAGAAGTCATGATTTAGAGCAAATGGGGTTGATGCTTTTAGTATGGGCATTATTCTTCGTGATAGAACTAAAACGAAAATTCACAACAGGATGAAAGATTTTCCTAAATAGCAAATGGCCATGTTCCATTTTCATATGTAACTCAAATAGAACATATGACCATGTCCAAGTTCAAATTAAGTGGACGATGCAATCCAAAATCATACTACAGGAAAATTTCACAATGAAGAATAACTCTGAATTTTTTGACCAGACCTGAATGTAACAATAGCTTTTCTTATTGGCTACTTCACATTAATTCATATGTAAATAAATAATGATGAGCAAATTAAACCAAAAATATCAAAATTCTGGATTTTAACAATGAAACAGTGAAGTATATAAAATAGTTAAGGAAAAATTCCCAATGCAAAGCTTATTTCTTTCACTAAATATGCAAAATCGAAAAATAAAAATAAAAATCGATACCTGGAGCTGCTACCCTTGAACTGGTGGACATAGCCATCAACCGTCTTAAAATCTACAACCTGCTGTTGACTAAATAGTTGAAATAATAATTAAAAAACAGCCATTAATTAAAATGAAGGTCTTGAAACACAAAATAAAAATCCAAAATAGAGAAATTGAAACTAACAGAGAATAAGCCAAATCATTCAAAAGTTTTTCAAAATCTTCAAAGAAAATTGAAACCACTTCAACCACAAATTCTGGGTAGCTGTCATCTTGTAACTGTGAATATACTGATATCTAAATATGCCTTTATAACACAAAAATAAGACCAAGTCCGGAGAAAACTCTCTACACTTGGTCCGGAGTTCCCTTTTTTGTGTTTTTAAGTGAAATTGCAAAAATCGAAATTAAGCATCAATTTATTAAAAAATATTGCACGCCACCTATAAATTCATCAAATACCAACACTTCAATCAAAGTCCCATAAATACGCCATATTTGCATCTCAAGCAATTAAAAAATAATCAAAACAAATCTATAATCCACAACGACATTAAAGAAAAAAAAATTCAAAAATCAAAACTAAGTTAAAAAGTAGAGGCTCTTTTATATATGTAGGAGTGCCAAAAGTTGAAGGACCTAGGGTTGCAATTTTTAAAGGATGTGTGATCAAAAGAAAGTCAAACTTTGAGGAGAGTTGCTTTTTTTTTTTTCATTTCCTTCGACGGTGAAATTGCCAAAATCGAAATTAATCATTCTAACCAAAAATAGAAAAAGCTAATCCAAAAAGAGATTTGTTTAGAATTCCAAATAGGATAAATCAAATTAACTGGGTTCAGTTTCTGAAGACATCTCTATGGCAATAAGGAAATAACACAAAATAAAAATTAATACTAAATGCAGCTCATAAAACTTCTCAAACAAGAATTTCCACAGGCACAGAAACCCACTATAGAACTTAAGAAATGAATCCTAGTGACCAAATGGAAAGCGTAAAGAGAACACTACTTAATCACCACTTCCATAAACATTTCAACCCTCGTAAATACATATGTTGCTACAGAAGATGTAATAAAGATACACTAAATTAAATGAATAAAATAATTAGGATAATGAGTATAAAGCGAAACCTGAAAGGATTTCTTAAAACCTCAATTGCCATTAAGAACAGCGTCGTCGGGTCTGCCTCTCTTTTTCGCACTTCATAATTCCATACTGAAATCAATTCTTTTATACCCAAAAATTCAATAACAGAATTAGATATTTCTAGAGAGAAGCTTACAAATGATGTAATAGAGAGATAATATAAATAAATAAAAAAGAAAAGAAATGAGAGAGCGAGAGCTAAATTACAATGGCGTGGTAGAAAGGAGAAATGGTAGATGAAGGAGTGTCTGGTTGCGTGGAAGAAAGGAGAAAGGGAAAAAATGGGTACTGGAGGAGTGGCTTCACCTACAGGCTACAGAGTTTAAACAAGAGAAAGAGAAAAAAAAATGGAACCATTTCCGTACAAGAAGATAGATATATTCGACATGTGTCCAGACGCACGTGTCGTATTATAGTTGGCTACGTAATAGCGTTGACTGATTTTTGGTTATTTTTGGAGACATCATGCATTTTGGATTCACGTGTCAAAATGACATAAGTATATTATTCATTAACAAAATAGTTATTCTATGAATTTAAAATAGTTATCCACAAATCTAAAATAAAGGATGCCAACAAGAATCAGTAAATGTAAATGTAAATGATATTTCTTTGGCCTTTGAGAAGTTAAGATTAAACAATAACCAAAATATGACAATTATAAACAATTTAAGCACTAATTTAAGACCATATATATGATTAACAACCGGTAGACATCCAAAACTGCTAGCACTAATATTTAAATACCAAACCAAGTAAACAATATATTAAGTAACAAAAATGAAGGATAAAGTTCAAGAACCAAATAGATTAACAAGCTCAACAACTCCCAAAGGCAGATCAAATAAAAAGGGAACGATCATAATACAATAACTCATAGTAAATAAACATCTAGGCATAAGAAAATTGTGTTTGAGATGCCAACAATTTCCCTCCCTCCACGTCACACAAAACACCCAAAAGAATGAAAATGAAAGAAAGAAACGAAGGAAAAAATAAATGGGAGGATGGGAGCAAGAGGAATGACAGCAAGCTCCAATGAATTCATTTAAAGTGAAATATCTTACATGGTGGAAATTCAATGAATTGACAGAGTAACGTCATTGCCTTCTCCATGGCATTTAAAAGCAAATTATTTACTTTGTTGTGCATCATCAATATGATGTGCACCAACTCTTCCTTCAACTGACCAACCTACAAGGATAAGGCCAAATGTCACAATATATCAGAAAATTCAAGAACCTATAACAATAGTATCAACGACATTAGAGATTAAATAATCAAATGATTTCATACATCCTTTTCGTCTTTGTATTTTGATATTTAAGAAGACTACCATACATTTCTCCACAACCAAGAAAAATATGGGGAACAAAACAACGTTCTTCACAAATCAGAGGCAAAAACACACACAACTGTTTCACTGGTAAATTTATGTCCAAAGCATTTACCTGTTAGACAGAAGAAGTAAAAAGTTAAAAAGTTATGTACTTCGAGAATATAAAACAATAATTGTTATGAACCAATAAAGCCATGCACATCAATCCTACATTGCTAGACTCGGGGAACAACTCATACACAGTATGAGCAAAATGAAATACCATATGCAATTCTTACAACAAGGGAAAAGAACACACAATATAAATCAACCTCAGATTTGAAAAACGTGATAAATGGCAAGTCTCATAGTACAACTTCTCAATCAGACCTCAATCTAAACAAAATCCAACTCAAAAGTGAAAATTAAGAATTTGTTAACAAAATAAGCTGATTATGCAAAATCTCTATCACAAGAACGATAACCCTATAGACCGTGAATGACTGACTTCACCAAAAGGACTTCCCAATTGATAAATCAGCAATAGCTTGAACTATTTATGTAGGTAGCCATACATGCAATTGAATTATAACCACATATATTAATTGAAGCATAAATATGGGTACCCATGTGTATTTGACGAATTAAAATTATTGAAACAATTTATTTACCACTTGAAGTTCAACTCGAGCATTCAAATTGGTTTCTCTTTGGGCATATTTATGATCCACGTACATCATTTCATCTTCTAGAACTCGAGCACAACCACTTAGAAGAACGAACCCAACAAGAAGAAACCAAACTCATGGTGTAGATGTAGCAGGCTCGAAATTGACGGAGCAATCTTAGAGAAAGATTAAAAATGGAACATTAATAAAAAAAAAAAAAAAACTCCCAACAAACTCTTGAATCAACCAAAGAGAACCGCACATATTTGAAAGTCCTACCTAAGATCTTGTTCTTTCTAAACTGAGGTAATACATGGATCCCAACAACAATATAAACTCACTAATAAGTCTAATATGAGAGAAAAATATTTTGATACCATAAATATTAGTATTTTTCCTCCGCCAAGACAGAAGAAGAAACACGAGGGTCAGGTAACTTGGTCATTAGCCGTTCGGACATCTTTTCTACACATATCAGTCCCAGCTATAAGCTATTCTAGATTGAGAATCTTGCTCAATTAATTAATCTAGTCATTGTTTCAATATATTGACGCGAAAAGGAAATAAAAAATACAAAACAAAAATTAATCAACATAAAATGTGTGAGAAATTGAACAATGACTAACCTCAGATAAGACGAAGAAGACATCAGAGAGCATGAAGAAATCTGAAACATAGCAACTTAAGCATGAAGAACCCACAAGTTATTTTTTTTAAATAACAACGCAAACATCTCAAATCGAGTGAGAAAAATAAATTTAGATGCTCACAAGTAGGTCAGGTGATCAATTGCTTCACTTATGGTTTCTATTGATTTGAGTTACAATCAGTTTTCTTCTGGTAATATACCAGCAAATACAGGGGAATCCAAGCCACTAAACAATCTTCGGTTGCAGGAAAAAAGTTATTTAGTTTAGTACAGATTCATTAGGCTCTTATGATTTAATCACTGAAATAACATGGATCGCAATTCTTTAATGGGGTAAATTCTTACCTCTCTTGGGTCTATTCTCGGTCACTTGTCAAGGATTAAACTCTATGTTTCAATACCAGCAAGTCTGTCCTTACTCGGGCTACAAGTCTCCCCCATCCTTCGAATGAAAAATTGACATGTCTAATCACCGAGTCTCTTTCCATAGAATCTCTTAACGATAAAGAAATTCTAGCCATGTTCACCGGAATCTTCTAAGATGTCTAGATAAAGTGATAAAATCAATAAACCCCACCATCTTGTATTTTTAAAAATATCGATCCCATGAAATTTGAACAAAAGATTATAGCCTAAATGAAATGTGAAGCATTAGCCAACAAAAATTTCAATCAAAGATGCATAAAATACAAATAAGAAGAAAAAATGGCGATTATAATAAGAGAGAGAGACAGAAAAACAAAAATGGAGAATATAATTGATAGTAAAACAAGAAATGCCCAATCTATGGAAACTTACAACATAACCCCGACCAATCCCAAGCTGAATAAAGCAAAATAATAGAAATCAAAGCCCAAGATTTGAAACTTCATCCATAGACTGCCTCAAAACATGTCCGAAGCACCAAATATTCTACCTCGAAACCCACACATTGTAAATCCAAAGAACTCTTTTAAAAACTGCAGGAACTTCGAAAGCTGTAAAGGACCTGATGTTGGTTGTGCTCAATTTTCTGGATGAAATGGAGGCAGATGGTTCTAGCTTGCTGTGGATAGGTCTTGGAGGCTCCCACTTCGGGGTGAATGAAATTAGAAAAGAAAATGGACAAGGGGCGTTCATGTTGCGTGTGAAAATGAACCAAGTGAAGGTAGCGTGACGATAAATAAAAGAAAGTATGTTGACGAAAGGACAACAGTAAAATCAGAAAAAATATCACATACCTCGGCTCACATGGCTAGACGTACCGGCTAACGAAAACGGCTAGGCTCAAGATGTCCAATTGGCTTAAGAACAGTGCCTAAAAACCTCCACTTTTATATATTATAAGGAAACCTTGTTAAAAGTCGAATTTTCGACTATGTATTCTCTTAAAAAAATTATGTTCAACTGTTTCGCCTTTTTTTTTAAAAAAAATTCTCGTCAAAAGCCGAATTTTAGGCTATGTATCGTACATAAATAAAAGAGTCACTTGGTGGTTACTATTCATAAGCCGAGCCAAGCCAAATGAATTTATGGTTTAGTTCGGCTCGGTTCGGCTAAACCATCTAAGTCACTTTTTTTAAAAAAAAATATCAAAAATAATTTTACATTAATTGTGAAACATAAAGTCGTGATTGTTTATGTTCCTTTTCAATTCCAACCTCATTCTAATGTCTTTTTTTCGAATTTTATTTTCTTACAATTTTTCGTTTGATTCGATATTTCACGATATGAATATCTATTTGGATTGATTTAATTTTTTTAAAAAAAACTTAAAATGTGATAATAATAATAATTATATTGTCGATTAAGTTTAAATATAAAAATTATCTTAAATTATTAAACCTAAAATCATAATAGCCCCAACCTCAATACTCACACCAATTTCTTTCAATTTCATTTTTTTTTAGTTTCTACGGTTAAAAATGGTAAATTTATGGCGTCAAAAATGGATATTGAAAGAACTCAATTATTTTTAGAAGAATCTTCATAGATCATGCAGTGCTGGTAGACAAACATATTCTATGAAATAGATTTTTTTTTAAATGGATTTAATGTACAGTATCATTAGAACATGCTGAAAAGATATTCGACGGTATTTATGAAATTAGGTGATCGTTTGTCATTCTTTTTGCCTATATGATGAAAGTTTTCGTTGTGTTGTGATTTTAATACTGATAAAAACCCTTGATTTGTCATAAATTCTACACTATATTATTATTAATTAATTAGTCTGACTACATACGTCTTGCATATGGTCTTGATAAATAAATTGAATATTAGTGCAACTAATACATGTAATTGAAGATTCTATGAGCACGAGATGAAGGAAACATAATGTCTTACCTCAATAGGTAGAAAAATGATAGTTAGATTGAACTGCATAATCTCTTTAATAGGGTATCAACATCTAATCATATATGTCCTGTATTTTTTTAAAAAGAACGGAGAGACCTTCAAATGCAGAGCCTAGAAAATAAATTTTGAATCAAGTTTCTTAATATTATTTTTCACATATCATCATTTCAAGTGTTTTAAGTTTAATGTAACTAATACTTAAGATAAATAAATTTTGTTATATTTACGCTATTATATATCCAACTATACTATGGCACGTGCATTGCACGCGCGTCTTACTAGTTATCTTTAAAAAAAAACTCTATTTCTTTTCAAATATGGTTGTAATGCCAGTTTGTTACTTTAATGACTTTGAATTGAATGAGAAAGATCAATGTGTATGGAGAAGGACAAGCGATAAACGTGATGGTGCTCCAATTTCCATAACGGAGAGTACAACATATGCGGGAATGTACCATGATTTACAAAACAAGCTGAATGTAGACCTCGACTCAAGATGATAAATTGTTCAAGGCTACAGAGCTTGCGAGAAAGTTGCGGAACCATTGGATGAGTTGCGCTTATCCGTGAAATGTGCACGTAATATGACATACATGGTGGACTTGACTGATAACACATGCACTTATCGTCTATTTCAATTTGAGAGTTTCCCATGTGAGCATGTAGTAGCGATGACTAAGTATAAAGGCTTTACAGCAAGGACATTATGCTCTCTTTATTACACGGCTGATTATTAGAGAACAGCACATACTGAGACAATATTTCTTCTGCCTAATGAAGCCGAGTGGAAAGTTTCTGACCATATTCTTCCACTTATTAGTTTCTTGCCACGGTAAGTTGAATCGCATGGTCTGGACTTCCACATACGTCTAGAATACTATCTACTAGAAAGTTTCCTCAATCGCGTACGTGTGGTAGGTGGTAAGCAACATGACATACTCGTCTATTTTGTACAAGCCAAATTCTCCCAAATGGTAATTAGACTCATGTGTAATGGTATCGCTGTGAAATGAACAACACTCCAAAATTATTATTATTATTATTATTATTATTATTATTATTATTATTATTATTATTATTATTATTATTATTATTATTATTATTATTATTTTGCTTTTTTAATGTGGTTGTTTGATTTGAATCGATATGACATATATTAGGTTAAACCAATCAATTGATTTGATAAATGAATAAACAATTAAATATACAATATTTACAATTATTTCATAAATAAATGAACAAAACTAAATGTACAATGTTCACAAACAATTCAGTATATAATATTTACGGATCACAATTAAATTCATATAAATCGCCACTAATTTATTCCTACAAATCTGCATCCACGATTGGTTGATTCCAACAACCTTATGTGCAATACTAAAAAACTCAATGTACTTTATAACGAACATGCCGCAATCACCCCTACAATTAAACATTAATGTGTTAGTTCGATACCGTGTAGCTAAAAACTAAGTTTCAAAGTTAAAAAAATTACAAAGACTTACGATATTCCTTATCTCGTCGTCATCGTGTTCCTCGCGATAGCCAGTATATCCTGTACAGTAACTCGCTAGTCTAGCCATCAGCGGAACTATCACAACCATCGATTTCAAGTTCTGCTCGAGCTGACCCCTATGTCAGACATGAATGACCAAGGCCGAAACAGTCCGGGAGACTATTAGCAGTCTGCCCGATTGTTTCTACATACAATCAGCCCAAACATTAAACAGTCTGGTCCAACTGTCTCCAGGCGATTTTCTCACCATTTCCAGCTATTTCCTTTGCCAAAACACATAATATAACAAAACCTAACAAGAATTAATGAAGAGAACATGATAAATAACAACTTCAAATCACCAAAAATTCATAAACTTTGCAAAATGAAAAATCAATCTTAAATCAACAAAAAACTAACATTTTTCAAGATAATCACCGAGTTCTCTGTGGTTGTTGCCATTTGATAGATCGTGATGTTGATAGCTTCGACCGGATCTGACTGTTTGGTCCCACTTTCCACCAATTTCGAATTTTTTCACCTTTTTCTTTCTTTTATTTTCTCCTTGTTTGTTGGAAGGATGAGGGCAATTGTGGAAATTGAGCTATTCTAACACTTTTTTTTTTTTAAACATAGTCAAAGGCAGTTTTGGAAATATGGTCGGGTCAAGAAATCATATTCGCATATTTCCTCCTTATTTAGTCCCTGTTTGACATTATTTATTTCAACTCTTCTTTGTACATACTTAATTTCAACTACACATTCACACTTGAATATTTTTCATGTAAAATCAAAATTTTCCCCTACTTTTAACCACATATTTTCCAAATATTCACTATTTAAAACATTGAAAATTCCAAATAATGACCATCAAACAGGGGGGTTTAATGTGTTTGGTTATCAACAAAAATTAAACTATTCATATTTAAACTGTTATTTAATGTTAGGGTATACTATGAAAAATATAAGAAAAAATTATATTTCTAACTATATTAATTAAAAAATTTATTTTTTGTGAAAATGAAAACAAGTATGTCTTTAAAAGACCGAGTGGGTATTATTTTTGCTTATATAAAAAAATATACTACAATTAAGTTTTTTTACTTGGGGATTTTAAGAGCGACTCAACAAAGAACTTTTAACTCGAAAATACTAAAGATATCCTGAGTAATAACTATTTAGGGTTAGGGCCAAGTCTGTCCAAATATCTCGGAATCAAGCATCGCAGAGATGGAATTGGTTTATGTCTTCAGTTGGATCGTTTCATTGAGGGAACTGATCGTAATATGTACAAATCGGTCAGGTTTGGTACAATTGCGGCTACCCCATTTCATCAAAAATCGCCGGCTCAATGATATTTCAATTAAAATTTTTGCAATCGTGTTGTGGAGTTTTTGATCCTCTGGATTAAAATTAGCTGACTTTACTACAATTTCATTGCATGTAACATAATTCCAGCTATATTTGACACGCAGTCCCAGATTTCTACTCACATGGACGTCAACGCTGGTTATATTTGAACCTTTCTTATTTCTTGGACGTATTTACCCTTGAGAAAAAAATGAAATTCCCTACAAGTCATCTCAACTGAAAAACAAGCCCTTGTTTGATTTTGATAAAAATCGGATTTTAAATAAATTTTGATAAAAAAGTTGATGAAATGTGTGATTTAAAACTTGATAAAAATTGTGGCTCTCACGAAATGTATAATTGAAGATGAATTTGAAGAAAAATGATTTTTAAGAAATGGGGATGAAATAGAAAATAATTTCCTTTTCCTTCTAGCGATTTATAATAAATTCAAGAAACAAGGATAAAGTGTTATAATGAATTATTGTTCAGTACGAATTGAAAATATTTACCACACACAAATTTTTTTTATTAAAATTTTAAGACGAAGAACCTGAATCTTGAACATTTAAAGTTATTTAGCATCTTTTTGATAAAGCTTTCTAGATATTACTAGTTTGAACATAAATTGTACATTATTCTGAAATATTTTATAAGTGTTGTAAAAGTAATATCTGAGATAATCGAATTATAATAGAGTTGAAATCGTCCAAAACATGATTACACGTTATTCCGAAATACTTTATAAGTATTGTAAAAGTAATATTTGATACTAATTTATTGGAAGGATTTGATGAATCTCAAATGAGTTAAAGAAAATAAAATTTAGGATATAAATTTAAGAGGAGAAAATTGTACTCTCAAAATTCTACTTCTATGATTTAAACATTTTGTGATGATGAAATATTATAAATGAGCAACATTTTTATACTACATTTGATACATCTAATTACCCCTTTTATTAACATTGGTCAAAATTGAACGTGCATTGCGCACTATTTTAAAATATTTTATAATTGTTGTAAAAGTAATATTTGATACCAATTTGATGAGAGAATTTGACGAGTTTCGAACAAACTAAAGAAATAAAATTTAGGATAGAAATTTAAAAAAAAATAAAAAATTTGTCTCTCAAAATTGAATTTCTATGATTCAAAATTTTTTTTGATGATGAAATATTACGAATAGCAACATTTTTATATTATATTTGGTACATAAGAATTACTCTCTGCGTCCCATTTATATATGTTGATTTTGTTTTTGTTTTTCACATGGATTAAAAAATCTTAAGGAAAAAAATATTTTTTCGTCAAAAACTTTCCCAAAATATCAACAACTAATAGTAAATTATTGTTGGAAGTAGTAAAAAAATTGAATAATTTAATTTTCAAGGTACAATTTCAAGATTAAGTATGGAAAATTGATTATAACTAAGCAAATTAAGCCCTTATTTGGTTCCCATTATTTTCAAAATACATTTTTCTCTCTTTTATTTTCAATCACGCATTTTTCAATAAAAATAACATTACACGCAAATTCAAAATTTTTAGTTATTCTTTAACAACACATTATCCATCAAATAATCATTCCAACATGCATTTTAGCAAAATAACGAGGCTTAATCGGGGCTTTAAATAAGATTATATTAGTAAAAGAACAAAACAGAGCATTCTTAATAATGAAATAAAATTATATAATTGAGAAAAAAAAAAGGGAAAGTTAACGTATATAAATAGAATGGAAGAAATAATTGCTAATACATGAATTTAAATATGCATTAAAATTCCTAGATATATAAATAGAAATAAATTCATTTATAATAACTCTAGATTCATATATATCAAAATTTGTTAAGTCAAGTTTAATTGAGTCTAGATTAGTCTAGATTATTGTGAATGTTAATCAATTAAGAATTAATAACATAAAATTCATACATGACAAGTATTTAATAAATTATAGATTTTGTAGTACTTATTACATATTGAAAGGCAAGATATTATTGAAATAATTGAACTGAGATAGAGTTAAAATCGTTTAAAAATGATTCTTACTTGATGTGATATTTAGCATCTGTTTGGTAGAAATTAAAATTTAGATTTTAATTTAAGTTAAAGTCAACAATTCATTTTAACCACATATTTTATGGGACTCACAACTTTTCAAACACATATTTCATCAATTTTTATTAAAATCTACCAAAAATCTGATTTTAATTTTCACCAAACAGGGGCTAATATATTATAGATAAGTTAGTTAAACTTTATTTTTAACCACATATTTTATTAGATCTACATTTTTTATTCACTTTAAGCCACACTTTTTATGGGACTGCCAACTAATATTATCAAGAAAAACTATCAAATATGCGGTTATACTGTTTATTCGATTTCTATTTTAGAGTTTAGCTCCGAAAGGATCAAAGTATTCTCAAATACAAGTCTTAAAATGTCGAATAAAAAAACTCATGTATAATTTCATGTAAAACTGTAATATAATGTCAACTTTTAACTTCATTCAATTTACTCACTTGGCGTAAAAATAGGGCTGGACAAAAGTTCTTGAATCGAACTGAACCGAACCGGACGATTCTTCATAAATTAAATACCCGAACGGATATTTGAATCAAGAACTGATGGGTTCGGTTCGATTCTATGCTAAGAACCGAAGAACCGAATAAGAACAAAATCTAAATAATTTTTTATATTGAATTAATTAAATTATTTTAATTTTTTCTAAATAAATTAGCAAATTAATTAGGTAAATTTAATTTTTTGTTTGAATTTTTTGGCCCAATTAATATTTAGTATTAATATCTAATTTTTGGTATTTGTATATATTAAATTAATCTTATTGGACAGCTTGTTATTTATATGTTTTTAAATTAGGCTACGTTAATTTGTAATAGTTACGAATGAACATGTTATTAGTTATATTTATGTAATGTTGTTATAAATGTTAAAAAAATTTAATTATGGTACGGAACGGAATCGAACCCGAACGGTTCCATAATTATATTTGGACCCGACGGTTCCATTTATTAAATACCCGAAAGTTTTGGGTCGGTTCGGTTGTGAAGAGAACCGAACCGGACCGGATCATGTCTAGCCCTACGTAAAAATACTATACTTTGTTGGAGAACAGAGATGATTGCGGCATCAAGAGTGACGATACATGAATTATAAATATAAAATATAAAACATTTCAACGATTTCTCCATTTTTCCCGCTCGAGTTATAAACTGGAAACTAGAACTAGTAAAACCCATGTCGTAGTAATTAATAAGAGAAACAAGAAACATCGAAGAAATTACTTTGAATGAAAATAGAAGAGTTATTCCGTTTGAAAACAATTTCTCACTATAAATTGCCATGTTTATGAAATTGGTAACATTGGTAATCTATTTTGATGCAACTGTTGACTGTGTGATGCTACCTACCATGTTCAATGCCACACATGGCTGATCAACAGGTACCTGAAAAATAAGCGAAGTAAAAAATTATTCGACAAAATTTGAACCAAAATATCTCTCCTCGTCTTACTCGAAATGTTCTAGCAGTCAAAGTGGACGAAAACCTTCAACAAAGGCTCAATGGATACAAAATAAAAAGTAGAAGATGACAAATGCCAAGAAAACGTTGTTGGGAGACAATTATGTAAAGGTTAAAAATCTCGAGATGCTATTTTATCTTATCGTTGTTGTTGGATGATGAGGACATCTCAACAATCAAAGAAACAACATCAGTCAATATTAACTAGAGGACACAATTATGATGTGTATGTCTAATCTTGAATCTTGATGATACTAGGAAGGATATTTTCAATATGAAAATGACATATGAACCACAATTCATAATTTGTTAAAAGAGACAGTAAGTATGATCAAGTAATGGGGAAATTGACTTACAAAATGGCCAGCACCAAGAATCCAATAGAAATGTAAATTCTTGTATGATTTGGTGAAGCCCTTTGTGCTTTTTTCTCCATTACAAAAGATTGGTGATCGGTTCGTGCTCAAGAAAGTTTGCAACCCGTCCCATCTGTAACCGTAAATTGAAGAAAATAATGAACACAATAACGCTTTTGATGTGGTACAAGTTTATCTAACATGCATATTTGTCATGCGTCATATTGTTCTTTTTTTAGTAAAAGAAAACCTATTCACACGACACTTTTTATTATCCGCGCCACATTTTAATTGCAAGGAAGGTACCTAAAATTTGCTCAGGTTTGCACTTTATGTCCTCAATTTTTTTGTCATCCTTTTATCCTCAACCTTCAATTAATTAACACACCTAGTGTCTAATTACGATCATTGTTCAAATATTCCACGATATTGCATTAAAATGAGGGCAATAATTTTGTCGAACTTTTGTATTAGTTGTTTATTTTGGTTATTTAAACATACGAGAGACATATAGTATATCTACACCCTTCTAACAATTCTTTTTGGAGAGAAACCATCATTAGAGACCAGATTTGCAAACTAATAGAAAGTTGATGATAAGAATTCGACAAAAAAAAGTTGGGACATAATTGAAAACATGAGCAAAAATTAGTAATATTCATAGCAATTAAAATGTGATAGTTAACTAAAATTGTGGTGATCTTACTTGAGTTTTTGAACCCAGGCTTCAGTTCCCATGGTTGAGCAAATGAGGTCGAGCTACAACAAACAATACACGTCGTTTAGTCGTTAGTTTGAAGAAGAAGATTGACTACTGCCAACTAATATTATACAATAATTCAACTGAACAATTGACAAAATTTTGCAATATAAGTTTCCATGAATAGTTGTGTATAACAAGATCAAGAAGAGCACAAAACAGTTCTTACTTGACCATTATAGATAGTAATATTGACTCCTTTTTCCAGCAGTTCATCAACCTGTAAATCATGCACCAACGAATATGAACATATGGATTCTATTAAACTCTCTTAGATTGAAAAAAATTATTTATTTGTATATCATCTTTAAAATGTCTCTTCACACGTAGATCAAATTCAATTTTTCATCAAAGACTCGTGAAATTTATATAAATGCGTGACACTCGATGGCCAGTCATCATTACAATGATAAAGAAACTTTCTTGGTGACTTAGATTGCTCAACTATATGTAGCGGGACAGAACTAATTAATATTCAATCAAGTAAAAACCAAATTTGTAGTTCAAGGGTCACTTTTACATGTCAAGAATCTCAAGGGAAGTTAGTACAAGTTAATCATGGAGTACATTTTTCTTCTAAATTTCATTTGTCTTCAAGCCTCAAGTTGCTGCCAAAGTAATCTTTGAAAGAAAAGAAGAATCCTAATAGACTGAAATGAAGAATTAAGATTAAGATTAGCAGGTAAAAGATAAAGAGCTATTATTCAAGAAAATTGTTGATTCTTCCAAGATTCAACATTTCGAATTTTATACGAAAACTTTTTCGACAGCAGTTTCATCTACCTATATCACAGATCGACAAATAGAACAATAGAGACCTTCTCGGGGAGTTTCTTTTAGACCAATTCCCTATTTTAATTGGAAAATTGTTAAAAGAAGTTGTCTTTGTTACCTCATTGATCCTAGGTCTCATAAAATCCCCTTCTTGTGCACTGAAAACAAGATCTGATTGCGCTCTCCATCTGCAAAAAACTACATTCATTACGCATTTTCTAGTCAATCGAACACTAAAATGCTCGTAATTTGATTGTCAGAAAAGAAACTAACTGAACATTATCCGGAATCTTTAACTTCTTTTTAATAGCCCCGTTCATCAGGCTATCAAGATCTCCGTCACCATCAGCATTAGACCTCAAGGAATTCAAGTACTTGGAGTATGGAATTTGTCGGGATAGCTCAGAATCTGTCAACGATAAACGCTGGCTGCTTGAATCCAGAAGAAAATTGAAGAAATCCTGCAAAACATATGACCCGACAGTCTTCGTTAATAATGTATAATGCTGTAAAGTACACCTTATTAAACAAAATAGACGAGCCAGGAAAGATGAAAATTTACCACTGAATTGCTGCTAGCGTCAATAACATTCTCAAGTTCATTCCAAGAGTCTGTTGCTTCTACAAATTTACCGGCGTCAATTTGTTGTTTAATTTTCTCGGCAAGACTGTTTTATGAAACACTTTTTGTTAGCCAACACTATTGTTTCGACTCTATAGCATGAAACAAAGGATATACATGTTGGACCATCAGCGTAGATCGACCTATAAACCTGCTCGTCTTATATTTATATTTTGTGTATTGTTACTTTTAGCAGTAGGGTCGGTGATTAATCCGAAACAATACAAACATTCTAAGAGAAGAAAGTTGAGAAATCTAACCGGTTTGATTCCTTCAGGCCATTGCTGCCAATTCTTGAAACATCTTTGAGAAGAGGACCCCATGAGAACTACATTGTACATGTGAAATCGAGAAGTAGTACATGGTACAGTTGTCTTAAACGGCAAAAGTTGAATGAAAAATATGTTAATTTACAGTTGAATCAGCTGCATACCACAAAATCTTCTGGTGAAATCCAAGTGTCTCCCAATGCAATTCCTACAAACCAAGAACAAAGTCCAAAAATGTAAGGATTCTCCTCGTATGTGATGGATTAAGCTCTAATCCCTACTCTCCAGAGGAATAACAATAAAAAACCACTTAGACAACAGGCAATGCATAGATTTATAGTGATTTCATCTCAACGTGAGAGCTACGTCCCCTCAAAGTTGCAAGTTTTCCCTACAATGGAGGAGTCTATACCTTACACAAAACGACCTCCTAATAAATCCTTTATATGGTAAGAAATTCAGGGCGGCCTGGTTCAACAAAGAATCAATCTTTTCCCCCAACTTCCATATTTGATTTTCCATCTAGAAACAAACAACAACCAAGTTTTATTTCAAGTACCGGGTCAGCTACATGAACTCATCTACGCCACTCTATTCACAGATCCAGAACAACTACCTCCACAATTGGTCATTTCGTTTGGTCCATAAATTCCTCTTCTAACTTGTTTTGCTAAGATCAATGTTACTCTTATGAACGGTAATCTATTTAAGTTATTCGATTTCCCTCTGAGATTAAAAATTATGATTACCTCCAAGTTTGAGCTTTAGTTTTCCAGCCTCTATTGCCTTGAGAGCTGATAATCCAAGAGTAACGGCATACTTTCCTCCATAAGACTCCGCTACAATATACAGAGAACTCTTCTGAAGGCTCTCATTTCTGTTGAAAACCTCTATCAACAATGTAGTTAAATCAGTGGCTGCTTCATCATCAGTTTTCACAAACAGTTTAGTATCCTCAACGTAACTGTATCCCGTACCAACCGGATTATCCTACACACACACACAAAAAAGAGGGAAGTAATGAACAAGATTTTCGACTGCTATCTAATCCTCGTGCCAAACATGCGGAGTTGGTCAATTATCTGGAATGTCATACTCACAACAAATAGGAGATCGGCATGTTTAAGCCATGTTGAGTTTCTAGGCTTCAAATAATTGTCTAAAGGTCCTATTTCTTCAAAATTTCCAATCCCAACTCCAGAAGCACCCTGAAGAATAATACCGAACAATATTAAATAACAATAATTGAACAGTATTAAAGAATAAAAAGAAGCTAAAATTTTGTTCATTATAGTGTTTAGTCTTGTCGAGTAGTAAACATGCTTCTGTGATTAACCAGAATGACCAAGGGAGATTAAAAAGGAGAAGAATGAAAGCTGTTCTTTTGGATTAACTTTTGTTGATGGAGATACAATTGACTGCCTCGAACTGATATGATAGGAGTTGAAATCCCTACTCTACATAGAATACTAAAACTTACAGGACCTCCCTGGAGCCAAAGAATTACAGGCCTTGGCTCGTTTGAATCTTGAACAATGTATGGACTTCTGTAATACCACCAGAACATGTAAGCTTCTGTTCACAGACACAAACAGAAGAAAAGATCAGCATATATACTGCATGAAATTTCTATCTAAAACGTGAAAAAGAATAAACATGATTTCATCTTCTCTTAGAAGATGTTGTTCATCGTAGCATTAGAGCAAGTTTCGATTAGATTTAGAAATTTTAACTTACTGGGCCGGACTTCAACATATCCCCAAACTTCTGATCCATCTTCTGTTTTTTCAGCTTTGGGTGCAGGTGCTCCATGAAACAGTGGAACAAGAAACAAGAAAATAACAAGAAGAAAACCAGGAATATGGAAATTTTCCATTTGAAAGAAATAAAGCTGGATAATATGAAATCCCGACTTCACAGAATGAAAAGAAATGCTCAGTATTGTGTTTTTGTTTTCATATACAAGTGTGTATAAATTCTAATAAGTTTTGTAATTTGAATAGGTTTATGTAATATTTATAAGAATCTCATTAAAAATTATGAAAATTTTGTTATATGTATTTTTAAACTTGAAATTCATTTAAAAATTTTAAAATTCTTCTATTAATGAAATCCTTATAAATTCACGAGTTATCGAAGATGTTAAGATTTTGAAGGATTTCATTGAAATCCATTAAATCTTAGCTGGGAATAACTAGATTTTATTAAAATTAATTAAAATATTAATTTGGGATACCTAAATTTGGAAGAATTTTTTCATAAAAATCTACGAGATTTTAGATTTTTAATTGAAAAAATAAGTATTTATTTTATAAATTTTGTCCATTTGTTGCACCAAAAATGAAAATAGTATTTATAATAATTATGATAAGTGTTCTAAAAGGCGTGTCTTGATGTAAAACTTGATCTAACTAGTTAATCACACTTTACACTTTTTAAAATACTGATTACAATTCAAAAACACAATTAATGTTCTATTTTTTGTACTACAAAGGTTTTATCTATCATGCACATGGATTAGTCAATAGTCAACGTTTTAAATATGGATAATGCTATCTACCATTAGTGATACTAGATTATCAATTTAGATGGCAACATTTTATATATTTAATTAAATGAGTCTCATGAATTTACATTTAAATGAATCTATAATTTAATGTCATATAATTGGTGCCTAATACTAGCAATAATGAATAACATTATTCCTCAAAAAATAAATAAAAGATGTTATGCATTAAGCCCTCGTTTGGCTCATATTAAATTAGAATTCATATATTTCTCTGTTCTTATCAAACACACACATTTCAATAAAATAATTTACATGTAATTCCGAAAAAAAAAAATTTAAGTACACATTCTCCAAAAAATTAAAATTCGTCTTATTATAATATGGAATAATGGGGGCCAAATGAGCACTAAGTTGGACAACTTAATCAATCAACTAGTCAAATTTTATGGAAAATGATTCTATATATTGTACCATAATGAATTATGAATGTTAGGATCATGCTATATATATATATATATTACAGAATACACGTGACGCTGTATGATTAGACAGTTAGAAAAAAATCACTTATACAACACATGTATGAGCTCTATGAACAATTAATGAATGTCAACCTATATAGATTTATAAAAACGAGTTAAAATGGTTAAGCCCTCATTTGGCCCCATTATTGGAAATTTTAATAGTTAGAATAATATTTTTTTTAAAAAAATGTATGGTTAAAAAAGAAGAAATTTGAGATTATGTGTAATATTATTTTATTGGAAAATGTGTAGTTGATAAGAAGAGAGAAAAATAAAATATAATTTTAATGGAGGCTAAACCTAGCATTCGCCGAACATGTTGAACCAGAGGTTGATTTGATTGGACCCACTAAAAATTGCTTTGATGTTTATGTAGCATGATGGTTAAGCATAAAAAAATTTACAGCGACTGTCCCAAATCTTTTATTTTGTTGCAGAATACACTTTAACCTTTAATTTTTACTGTCATGGTCCCAAGCCTTTTACTTGAATGGCAGCTATAGTCCATTGAACAAATTCCATCCAAAATTCTATTACTAAACTCTGAAATTTGAATTTTGACTCAAATTGACAAATTACATAAAAGGTAAAATAATAAATTTATATTTTCTATAATTAAATATAAAACCAATAAATAAATTAATTAATTAACTTCATCTTCTCCAAAGCTTCTCGCCCCTACCCACACCCCAAAATGAAAAACCAGAACCCAGTCAGTGTCGCATCGCCTAACTACCATTATCACTACTGTACCGTCCACCATCGCCAATTCAGTACAGGTCTCCAACAACTTCTTAATCAAATGGGTCTTAAATTTCTCAATCTCCTAAACCCATATCATCATGTTAATTACCAAACAAATCAAGAAAACTCTCATTCAAGTCAAACAAATCCATAAATTACCCATCTCCCGAACGTGTGGGCAGGACCACATCCCTTAATAACGGTGTACTCGTTGAAGTATTGGGGTACGAATAATACCATAAAAATAGAAAAGTCTAATATGAATTTGTTTCGAAAACCGTTAAGCTGGTAGGACTGAAGAAAACTTATATCGCCCAAACCGATATAAAGTAACAAAAATTGATGTAGGGATTGAAGCGAAGACATCTCCAAATTTTCGTGTAGAGTTAAATGGTATTAATTAAGAAAGGTATTCATGGATTGATAGAATGGAATGAGGGTTTTCTTCCATTTACTGGGTTTTGGGTTTTTATTTGGGGGGTGGAAGGGTTTTCGGGAATTTACTAAGTTTTTTTATGGACTCCGGCTGCCGTTAAAGTGAAAGGTTTGGGACCACGATCGCAAAATTGAAAGATTAAGGTGTATTTTGTAACAAATGAAAGGTTTGGCACCTCCATTGCAATTTTCCCTTAAGTAAAGAAATGAGATAGAGGAAGATTGTCTTCCAAGTCTGTACATGCTGTCAAGAGATGGACATTCTCTTCTTTCTTTTTGTCCAAGACATATATTTATTGGGTTTTGCTATAGGTACAAAATTTTTGTACATAGAGTGTTACATAACACTCACATGATTCTTCTTCAAAAAATTTGTTTTTCTTTAACTCGGAAAAGAGAGTATCAATTTTCTGCTTCTGATAGATAACTGCTAAAGAAAAGGCCATAACGAAAAGACTGGAAATATTCCTCGCATGTAGACACTTTTTCTTTGCAACTTAGAGATTCAATTTTTTTTTTCCTTAGAGACTTACTTCATTGCTTTAGTTAAAATATAATTACATACATAGATAAGACTACATTATTTCTTATATAGTCACCGTTTGATGGTCATTATATCGAGAAAATGGAATTTTGAATAGTAATTTTTTGAATAATGCGAAGTTAAAAAGTAAAAAAAAAAAAGTTTTGGACTTACGTACAAAATATTTTATTGGGTAAATGTGTGATTGAAAGTAAGTATAAAAATTAAAAAGTTCTGAAATAAAGATTTTCAAATAGGGGCATAATATGTTATAGTCGGGAAATATTTCATTAAATTTATAAATCATTCATATTTAGATCAATATTGTTTGTTGTCAAGGTTTAAATTGAACCAAGAATTATATAAAATATATTTTGTAGTCAAGGTTAAATCAAATTGAGAATTCTATATTAATTTTTACCGTGAACCAATTCACTAGCAAAGATTTTATTTATCATTAGTCGAATTGATTTTCACTATCGATGACATGAGTTAGTAGGTTGGATTGCACTCCGAATTATACAATATTATCCTAGTACTGCCACTTACAAGACACACCCATAGTGTTTGTTTATAATGGAATAAAAAGTGGGAAAGGATGGTGGCTAGTCGCATGAGATGATATTTGACTCTAGATCAACCTTTATTATTATTATTATTATTATTACTTTTTTTTTTTGGCTGAATACCTCGGTTGGGGTTGGAAAAGCATATAGGTAAATAAGGTAGATGAAGATTGAAGTTCCAAGTTGTCTTTACACAGTGCTCCCAAGAAAGGGACACCATAGACGTTTTCTCTTTGGTCCAAACAATCTTTTTAATTATGACAAAAAATAATTCTTTAATTATAAATATTCATTTTCTACCATTCGAAATAGAGAAGATGCGTCTGTCTTATCATAACTGATAAAGAAAATGGCATATCTAAGACCATCTCCAATGCTATTCCCAAAACACCATTTTGAATAAAAAATGGTGTATACTCTCTCCAACCTAGCACCATATGTTGCACCATTTTGGGTGTAAAATAGTTAAATACAATTTTGCCATTCTCTTTCACTTTGCCCCAAAAAAAAAATGGTTTAAGAGTATTTGTGTCCATTTTTGTTATACATTTTTTTAATGTAATAAATTATTATTATTATTTAATGACATGATTTAATTTTCTTATTTGTAGTATTTCTATTAATTGTATTATATTTTTTCAAATTTATTAATGAATTTAATATTTTCATTAATTTAACGTAATTATTTACTTAATAATTTATATAGTTGTAAAATAAATACATACTCCTCAAATAAATAAATTGTTAAGAATAAAAAAATAAATAAAGAAATCATTAAACACTGTTCAATTGGTTATTGGTATAAGTTTAAGTGTAATGGGTTGAGATGATTTTTAGTTTGGTGCAAGATTTGGTATAATGCAAAACTTGCCTTAAATTTTGATGTAGGATTGGAGGTGGCCTAAAGAAGAGGAAATATTCAATGCGTGGAGACACTTCCTTTTCTTCAAATCTAATTTAGAGTTTTTTTTTTTTTTTTAACAATTAATTACGGATATGATTTTAGGCCGCATTTAGACAATGTTAGTTTTATGCTTCTGTTGGGTTTTGAAGGCTATCTTTGCTTGCTATTTACTTAAGGAACTCAGAAATCATCAATGCACCAGTAGAAAATGAGAAAAACTGAATAAATTGAACTTACCGTATATGCGTGATGCATACCGGATATCACTTCTCCTTACCGTATTTGCCTTCAACTTACCGGATATGCACAAATGCTTTAAAATTTGATTTTAACAGCCACAGACTTAAAGAAAAACGATTTTCAGCAAGAATTAAACACCAAACATGATTTAACTATGAAGAAAACATCTTCTTAACACTTTATTACTAAAGCTAAACATGAATTACACCCTTGAATTCATACAAGAAAGATTTTACCCAGATTTATAAGAATTCCACCATTCCTATACAATCTCACTTTCCATCCATCTTTCAACCCCTGAAAGCTTCTCTTTTTTTTTTTTCACTACCTAATGCCTCTATTTATAGGCCTAAATGGGATCCTTTTCGATTATTTAACAATCAACAAACAAGGCTCCAAGTTGTTGAAGATTCCAACCAATTAACAGATGAAACTGTAAACTTAGAGGCTCCTTCAATTGATTTTTATTCTAACAGATTTTGTGAATTATAAAGTAGTCCTAATTCTACTTTAAGGATCACATTTCCTTACAGTCTTCTCCTTGATTCTTTGAGAAGAATATTCAAATTCATTTCAACTGGACCCTTCAAAGTACTTCATCAACTTCATAGCCTCCAACCAAGTTTGTACATTCTCCCTCTTGCTTGCCTTCTTTCTTTATCCATCTCTGATTTCTTCTTGGACAATTCCTCTTGTAGTGCCCTTCTTGATTACAAATTCAGCACACCAGTTTCTCCTTTCTTTCTTGAACACTTAGCACTTCTCCACTTCTTTTAGCAAGTCTTCCATTCTGCTTCATATCCAGTTCCTTCGAGCAGGCTGCTGCAGCAACTTCTTTGAGGGTTAAAGTCTCCTTGCTATATTTAATTGTATTCCTTAAGTGATCATAGGCTGGTGGCACAAAGTTCAACAAGAAAATAGCTTGGTCTTCTTCATCAATTTTGATGTCTAGATTCTCCAGATCAGAAACCAGCTTAGTAAACTCATCAATGTTCTCATCAATTGACATTGATTCATCCATCTTGAAGCTGTAGAACTTGTGCTTCAGGGAGATCCAATTAGGCAAAGCTTTAGTCGAGTAAATCTCTTCCAATTTATTCCACATTTCAGACACCGTCTTCTCCTTAATGACCTTCCTCAGAACTGTATCAGATAGGCTGAGAATGATGGTATTCCTTGCCTTCTTCAGAACATCAGCATTAGTCTTTGATTTCCCTTCCAAGGCTTCTTCCAATCCAAGATTACCAAGATGAGCCATCATCTTTTCCCTCCACAAGTTGAAGTCATTTTTGCCATTAAATTTCTCTACCTCAAATTTGGATGTTGACATTTTGTGATCAAGATTCTGGCCAGGAATCTATTTTTCACAAAAAGGTGTTCGGCCAATTGAAGAATTCAGAAATTAGAACCAAAAACTTTATGCTCTGATACCACTTATTGGGTTTTGAAGGCTATCTTTGCTTGGTATTTACTTAAGGAACTCAGAAATCAGCAATGCACCAGTAGAAAATGAGAAAAACTGAATAAATTGAACTTACCGTATATACGTGATGCATACCGGATATCACTTCTCCTAACCGTATTTGCCTTCAACTTACCGGATATGCACAAATACTTTAAAATTTGATTTTAACAGCCACAGACTTAAAGAAAAACGATTTTCAGCTAGAATTAAACACCAAATATGATTTAATTAGGAAGAAAACCTCTTCCTAATACTTTATTACTAAAGTTAAACATGAATTACATCATTGAATTCATACAAGAAAGATTTTACCCGGATTTATAAGAATTTCATCATTCCTATACAATCTCACTTTCAATCCCTCTTTCAACCCCTGAAAGCTTTTTTTTTTTTTTTTTCACTACCTAATACCTCTAATTATAGACCTAAATGAGGATCCTTTTCGGTTATTTAACAACCAACAAACAAGGCTCCAAGTTGTTGAAGATTCCAACCAATTAACAGATGAAACTGTAAACTTAAAGGCTCTTTCAACTGATTTTTATTATAACAGATTTTGTGAATTATAAGGTAGTCCTAATTCTTCTTTATGGATCACATTTCCTTACAGCTTCTATCTTAACATCCAATGCGCGTAGGCACTTCCCTTTCTTCGCATCTAATTTAGAAAAGTAATTTTACTTTTTAGTTTTTCTTTACAATTAATTCAAGAATATGATTTTATTTTTGATATAACATGTTCTGGCAGGGAAATTTTTTCTTGAAATTTATTTATGTATATATTTGTTATATTGATCAATTTTTTTTTTTTTTTTTGTTGTTAATTGAACCAATAATTCTATTTCTTTATGTGAATTGACCAAAGATTTTAATTTATCGTCATTTCATAACTTCTCAATCCTGGTGGCTTGTGTTAGTACATTGGATTAGACTGCACGATCACAAATTTGCCTTTAATGTTTGTTTTATGAAATAATTTTTTTAGGTGTACCTTTAAAAAATAAAATTGCTGAGTGATGGATGAACTGTGGGTGGTTACATGTTCCTTATTATATATGTCAAAAAGTAACTTATATAATTTTAAGTAGGATAGGGCGCAATTAGATCTGATTCCAAAGTGAATCGAATAGAATCGAGTACTAATGAGAATGTTAGAAATAAAATCATTGGTTCCATAATCAACTATGGAATCGAACCAACCGATTTTGGTATGATTCTTTATATTGAAAAAATATGAAACTACTTATCAATTTGAAAATAGACAAAAAAATAAATAAATAAAAAATATGAAAACACTTAGCATTCTTGTAATCATCAATAAAAAAAAAAATCAATTAAACAAGGCAACAATAAAAAAATCAACTCCAAGTATGAAGATCAACCGATAAAGGAGAAAAAAAAAAAAGGATAAACTATTAAACGTCAACAACATAAACTGTAAAATTTCGATCCAAAATTATTTTTTAAAAAATACATACAACAATATATATTAAAATACACATGTAGTATTTATAACCTAATCATCTTCAATAATTCTCAATGAGAAACCAATGAGAAATTAAGTTACCATGAAGGATTGAACTAAAAATATATTATATCTTGTTGGAATCGTATTAAAGTTATGAATTTGTAAAGTATTTATAAATTTATTTAAATTTTGATTTTAATTATCCATTAAGTTTGACTGCAAAGAAAAAAATAAGTGTAAGAAGTGAAATTTTGACGTTAGATAATTTTGGGAGTCTATTGTTCAAATATGTGGTGCATCTTGGGGCAATGCACCAACAAAAAGAAAGATTAATGAGAAGCAAATTCACCATTAGTTCTCAAAACAGCACTTAGAATCGGATCCGATTCTGTCGATTCTCCAGGCATGGTCCCAAAATAAACCTATTTGGTAGAGGAATCGAAATCGAATCGATCGGTTCTATTATGTTCCACCTTCTGGAAAAAACTTACTTCCCTAATTTTAAGATGTAAGTATTTTTTATTGAGGTAAAAAGTTTATAAATATATTAGATTAACGTTAAATTAATTGTTATAAAAAAACTGTTTAATGACTGATTGTATATTCAAAAGAATAATGCTATTTAAACTTGCTACCGGCGCTTTATCTAGATGACCACATTTGATACTTTCAATTAAATGAATCATGTGACACTGCATTTGAATGAATCTATCGTTGCCACCTATATTGGTACTTGGCATCGTGGGTGACGAATACCATTACTGACGTATTAATTATTTCCTATATATTTAATCTTCTTTCATAAATATTTTTACTTCAATATACTATAAAATCTATTAAACTTGACATCTTAATTAATTTATATTGATATCATTATTTTAATATTCTATTTAAATCTATTTGTTTAAATTATACACATGCAATTTTTATAGATAAATCTTAAATTTTTAGGTGTAAATTATTGTTTCAAGTGCTAGAAAATGTTGTTCTATACCATCTCTTTATAAAATTTAAGCAATGAAATGTAGACTCATTAATGCATAGCAATACAAAACTCGATTCGTTGTCACAAATTATATTTAATTACATTGGACCACCACATCCAACAATCCTTGTATTCTAAAATGGAATCATGTAGATGAATGCTTCAACACATGGACTCTCTCGCGGTATCTAATTAGAGTAGACTTGAGTTTTGATGAAAATTGAGTTTTTAACTATATTTTTAGTTAGTATTTTTTTTATTAAATAAATTCAAAATTCTATTCCAATTAGGAATTTTAATTTTTGTTATTATTTAGATGTTAGTTGTTAGTTGATATTAGTCATTAATTAGAGTAAATCATTCGTTATGAGTAGTCTTTAATTAGGTACTAGTGTTGTAACACCACTTAGGTGGCTCTAAGTGATAGACTCAGTGAACAATATAATTAAAAAAAGATGTTATTCAACATCATTTGTGTCAATCACCAGTTTAGGTGACAACTGTATGACATTAAATAATAGATTCACTAAAATGCAAAAATCACACAATTCATTTAATTGAACTTATCAAGTATGACCACCTAACCACCTAAACTTGTGTGGTGCTTGATATATATATTGTTTAATGCACATTACTTTTAGACCAATGGTGCTAAATAACATTATTATATGAAATGAGTTTTTAAATTACAATAAAATTTCGATATTTAATATTTAAAATCAACGAGTTCAAATTCTTTGTATTCGTGGGCGAATCAAATTTTTTTTGATGCCTAGATTTTTTGTATTCTTAAAAATCAATAAAAACTATAAGGTGATCGTATTGCGATATTTCTTTGAAATCAATGGAACTCCAATAACGTCTTCTTTTATTTATTTCTATCCCTTCCGACCCTACATCAAGTTTACTTAGCCCAGTTTGGTTTATTTAATAAAAGTTAATGAAATGTGTGATTTAAATATTGAAAAAGATTATTAAATGTCTGATTAAAAACATTTTTAAAAAAAAAAAAAAGAATTTTAGAAAGGTACCACAAACATGGACTTAGTTATTTTCTGAATAAGATGAATTGGTAAATTTAAAACTTGTGGAAATTACATGGAAGTAGCGATATCAAAAAGGTTCGCGACCCAAGATCGACGGTTGTAGAGGGAGGTGAGATTGTTTGGATGGTGGTGGGTTCCGGTGGTTTAGGTGGTGGAGGGAGAAGGTTGACGGATGAGGAGAAGACTGATGGTTTGAACGTTTTAATAAGGTTTTTGAACTCATTTGCACTTTTTAAAAAGTTTGGGAACATAATTGTAATTTATTTTTTTATTTTCCTTTTTGTTTTATTTAAACATGAGGGTATATTGGTCATTTTACATTGAAAATTAGTGAAAATAACGTTTTCAGCAATAAAACGTTGAAATAATGACGAAAATGCAAAAGAAATCAAACGTAATGATGTTTTACGCAATAAGTATCAAATATAGGGACGTTTTACACAATAAGTGTCAAACATAGGGACATTTTGTGTTATTGACCAAGTACAAACAAATTTGAAACGTAAAAGCGTTTTCCGCATTAAGTGTCAAATGTATGGACGTTTTGTGTTTAAGCCTTTTAATAAGGCTTTAGGACTCACTTGCACTTTTTAAAAAGTTAGGGAGTATAATTACAATTTTTTTTATTTTCCTTTTTTTTGTTTTAATTAAATATGAGTGTATATTGGTCATTTTACACTGAAAAACAGTGAAAATGACGTTTTCCACACTGAAACGTTGAAATAAGGACGAAAATGCAAAAAATGAAACGTTGAGACGTTTTGCACACTCACTGTCAAACGTAGGGACGTTTTGTGCTAATAAGCCCTCTTTATAACACCACCACCGTATTTCAAAAATCTTACACCTACTACAAAAATCAATTTAAAAAATCAAGCTTCAAAATAAAAAAATCGAGAATCCCAAGAAAATCAGACATAGTTTTCAAAACTAGATTTGAAATGGAATTCCTGACTTCGATGGTGGTGATGCTACTGCTTTGGTGACGACTGGTGTGTGGTGTTGGAAATGTTTAGGGATGGGAGGGCAAGAAGGTGGTGGGGGTAGTGTTGGTGGCGGCTATGGAAGCAATGTTGACGAAACAGTTACCGTGATTGTGATCGATGATTTTGGTGGTGCTTGTTGTTGTGCTTGTTGTTAGAGGTTATGTTTTTGAACTTGCATATTTGTTCTTAAATAAATGTGTGTTTGTGTGTTAGTGTGTAGAATGAAAACAATTTCTTAAGAATAAAAATATAGTAGTGGTTGTAGAGATAGAGGAGGAGCATCTGGTACTGGTTGTGGTTCAGTTTCGGGATATGGGTTTGGCTATGGTTGGGATATGGGTCATATGCCATGGATCATTGTGCATAAGTCACAAATATTCTCAAGTCACAAATCAAATAGAATTGGTCACAGATCATATTTACAAGTCACATGTCATATTGTACATGTTACAAATCACTATCAACAAGTCATAAATCAAAATTAACTGGTCATAAATCATATGGCACGTCTTTGAACACTAATAACAGTTCTTGTGTTCCAATTCACATGTCACAGTTCATCTATTATATGTTATAGGTAACAATTCATAAGTCTTAGGTCACATTGCATAGATAACCTATTATTGTTTACATGACACATATCATATTGTGCGTAAGTCGCAGATAAACGTCCACATGTCACACAGATCATGCTTACATGTCCTAGGTCATAATTCACATGTCACAGTTCATATTGTATCGATCATAGATCAAAATTACACAAATCATGTCATATATCTTTGTGCACCGATAACAGTCGCAGATTCAAGTTCATATGTCACAATTCACGTGTTACATGTCACATACCATATATCATATTGTATGGTAATATATCAATATTCACATGTCATAGATTGAAGAGAACTCGTCACAAGTCATTGATTTCTCTGGCTTTATTTTGTGACCGTTGCCTTAAAATATTCTAATACACAATGCTGACAACTTTCAATTTGTAACTTCAATCGTTCGACGAGTTTCAATTAACTAGATTTCAACGGTGAGAATCGAAGTTATTTGCTCTATGAGTTCTCCGTAGATTATCTCTATGTTCAATCTTCTAATACACAATCCATAAAACTTCAAATTTGTGGCTTCAATTGTCCGACGAATTTCAATTAATCAAATTTCGATTGTGAAAATCGAAGTTATTTATTTCGACGAGTTCTTTGTAGATTCTATTTTTGTTTGATTTTCTTATAGCTTCCAATTACCAACAGTCTAATGATTTTCAAACAATAAGATTTTGACGAAGGTAATGGATTATATTTGCTCTAGAAGGTCTATGTGGCTTTTCTATTTTGTTCAATCTTCATAATTTATTATTTTTAAGAGTACTATATATATATATTAGAGTTTATTTTATATATAATATTTATTAATTAGGTGCTGAGTTTTGAACTTTTAAAGTTTGTTTCTTAAAGATAAAATGAGGTATAGTAAATGCCTGATTTATGTATTGTTTACTTAAAAAAAATTCTATTTTTTAATTACATATTCTCTAAAAAAAAATTATAATTCATTTTTTTTTTTTCAATGATTGTCGGTACTCAGACATGGATAAAATTTACACGTTCTCCGAATAATGACTGTCGGTACTCAAACGTGGATAAAATTTACACGTTCTCCGAATAATGACGCTAAAGTTTGTCGAATGTAGCCCAAATTTACACGTCTCTTACGTAATTAACCCACGTAGCTATTGAGGTAAAATTTGTGGACACTTGTTCTCCACGTGTTGGCCTCAAGACTGTTTAAGATGTCTAACATACGTAATTTGAATTACCTAAGCTTTTCAAAAAGCTTATAAAATATCGGGAAAATCCAGAACTAAGCAAATTCGGTCTGAGAAGTAGTGAAAATGGATTCAAAGAGGCGTTCTAGCAATACGGTGAAAAGGGTGTTAACGGGCATGAAGTGGTGGAAGAAATTGCACAGGCCGGCGGGGTCAACGAGAAACAGAAATTCGATAAGTTGTCTGCCTCGACTAAAGAGAATGTTAAAGTAGAGCTTTTCAGTTCATCAGATGAGTAAAATAAGTGTATTTGTGTTCAAGAACAATCGCTATCAGAAGAAGCATCACAGCAGTACCAGTTTCTTTTCTTTTCTTTTTTTCTTTTCCTTCTTGCTGTATTATTATTTGTTTATTTGAAAATATCTTATGCTGTTTTAAATATCAAGTTGAGCAAAATTTTGTACATATTAGAAAAATAATACTATTCATTTATGGGTTAGACGATTATTTAGGGACCCCCCCACCCCCACGATAGGGAGGTCACGCGCCCTTATTGTGATAGCCAAATTCGGTTATATATTATTACAACTTGGGATACAAATAGTAAAATTCGATTATCACGTAAATAATTGAGTGAGGTTAGATGTACACTTTTCTTTACACCTAGTTTGACATTTAGGGCTGATCGTGGGTCGGGTCGGATCGATTCCAAAAATTTCGAGTATTTAATAAAAGACAACTTACAAAAATATCCTTAAAATTAGAGACATTTTAAATAATCATATGAAATGTATTATGGAAGTAAAAAAATATAATGTCACTTTTTAAAGTTTAAGTATTGCTTTTTTATTAAAAAAATACATACAATCTAGTTTTTATTAAAAAAATGATGTCTGTTACAAAAAAAGTGCCAAATTACTAGAAAGTGATAGGAAGAAAGTGAAACATTATAAAAAAAGCACAAAAATCTCAAAATGGCAAAAAACTAATCAAAACATTGAATTCAGTTTAATAAAGTGATAGAAATTTAAAAGTGACGACTAAAAATAAGTGTGACACAACACTGACAAAAACTTTGGAATCAAAATTAAATAAAGTGACAAAAATTTTAAAAAATGATAAAAACTAAAATAAGTGACAAAACATCAATCACTTTTTTGAGTGAATTGTATTACTTTTTAATAAAAGTGACTTTGTATCACTTATTAATAAAAAGTTAAGTACAGTCAATTTTAATATTATTTTTAAATTAAAAAAATGACATAATATCACTTTCGTTAAAAAATGATATTTGTCACTAAAGAGGTGACGGAACAAACAATAAAAAAGTGATAGAAAAAAATGACAAATTTTTTTAAAAAAAGTGACAAACGTTCAAAAAAGTGACGAATGAATGGCCACATTTATTAATAGCGTCTTTAATTGAAAAATATATTTTATCTTTATTTTTTAATAGAACGCAGAATTCTATTTATATGTTCGATTTCAGACCATATTTTCTATTAATGCGGAGATGAAAAAAAAACACATTTTACTGTACTCACTTATTACAAAATGCGATTTCCATTAAAAAAAAATTCCTCATGCATAAAATCGCAAATAAGAACTCATCTCTCGACTGAGACTCGAGATTCTCAGATTTTGAAAGAAAAACCAAAAATTCAAGAAGAAAATGGAGGGCATAACTGAGGGTGTTAACAATATTAGCAATTCATGTGAATCGCAAAAGAATAACAGAATCCAAGTCTCCAACACCAATAAATCCAGGGGCGGACACTGGGGGGCACGTGCCCCCCTAAGTTTTGAGTTTTTTTTTTCGTGTTTGGTATCCGATTGAAATCTAAATCAAAGTTTACAATAAATTTTAATAATATATTTCATAGAATCCATAAATGTTTTAACTTTTATCAAAATTTACTACAAATTTGATTTTAATTTCCACCAAACAGGGGCAAAATCATAATAAATTGAATTTCGATAACATGCTAATTTTAAAAATTTATCGACGATTGTATGCTAATCAAATCTACAAATTGCTTATGTAATCTCAAAGCATATTTCGATAACTACATTATGGGTATATCGAATAGTCCAAATAGAAATCGAAAATAGTTAAAAATATGTTAAACGTAAGTCTTAAAGAAAAACGTCTAATTCGCATTTTTTTCAAAAAAAAATCAATTATTTCATTAAAATTTACTATTTTTGCGATACACTTCAATGTAATTTTCATCATTTATTAGGAAACTTTATATGGAACATGACATAAAAAATTTTCGAAATTTTACATCCGAAAAAGTCATATCCCATGTAAATTTTCGGATGCAAAATTATATGGGATATGATTTTTTTTTTTACGTAAATTTTCGAGTGTAAAATTTATCCCAACTTCTTTTCAAGTTCGAGTGTGCCCCCCTAACAAAAATCTTCTGCGTCCGCCCCTGAATAAATCCCTTTTCTTCTATGTCAATCTCTCCGAGGTCTCTCTTTTTTAAATTTATTTTTGGTCCTCACACATGGAATCCTTTTAGTTCTCTGGTAATTTGGGATGTCCAAAGTTCAATCTGGGGCTATGAATCGCACCAGTGCTTCTTTCTGGGCACATATCCTATTTCAATTGCCTATTTTCAAGAAAATATACAAGAAAGAAATGAGGAAATCACATTTAAGCTTTATTACGAGATCTTACAAGAATAGGAAGGACGATTGAGGTAAGAGATGCTTGTAGTGAATCAAGTGCAAGGAGATGGGATTTTGAGCGTATTTATTACGGGGAGAAATGATATTAATTAGTTTTAGGGTATTATTCTAATTTGTTATTTTTTAAGGGTAATAGGCCTAATTATCCCTTTAATAAATGGAATCGTCGGGTTCAAATATAATTATGGAATCGTTCGGGTTTGGTTTGGTTCTGTATCATAATTAAATTTTTTTAACATTTATAGCAACACTACATAAATATAACTAACATTTCATTCGTAACTTTTATAAATTATCGTAGCTCAATTCAAAAATATATAAATAGCTAGCTGTCGAATAATATTAATTCCATGCATACAAATACAAAAAAATAGATATTAATATTAAAATGTCGGTGAGCCATATCAATAATTCATTTGAGTTAATGGACTTTAAAATGAGCTTTAAAATTAATATTATGAAATGATCTAATTTGTTTAATTAATTTGTTAATTTATTTAGAAAAATAAAATAATTTAATTAATTCAGTAAAAAAATAAAAAAATTATTTAGTTTCAGTTCTTATTTGGTTATTGGTCTAGACCCGAGACTCGACTCAAACTCATCGATTCTCTATTAGGGTATTTAACTTATGAAGAATCTCTCTGTTCGGTTCGAGACTTTATATACCCCTATTAACACCCCTTTCTCGACCAATTGATTAGCGAGACCTCTTTCGTCACCGAACAACTTTCATTGATAGAATTATATACTTGATTTTAACAATTTAGAGTAGTGCTACATGTACGAAACCATTTACTTAAAGTTTTACCTAATCGTCAAGTTTCGGCCCCCTATTGGGTGGGCGCGGTGGACCCAGACGCCCTACAATAGGGGGCCGCCATTTGACGATTAGGTAAAACTTTAGGTAAAAAATTATGTGCATAAAGATTTTTACTTTAACAATATTTTGTCAAATAATGGTCAACGCATAAACGTGTCAACAAGGGTGGCAAAATGGATAAAAATGAATATACGAATGATAGAATTCTCTTGTTGACAAAATGGATAAAAATGAATGCATGAATGATATATTCGCGATGGTGGAGGAACTGGATCGAAAAAAAGACGGATTCTAGCTGTAAGATATCTAATGAAATCGTCGCTGGAATTGAGATCTTATTCAAAGAGAAGGATATCAAATATTTGAAGTTTTTTTTGTCTATTATATGGATGATCCGATCCGCAAGAGCCATGATTGGGAATTGTTTGATCGTCTTTCTCCGAGGAAGAGGCGAAATTTAGTAAATAACCAAATATAATATTGGTGCTAAGGGTCAAGTTGGTAATTTTTCTTACACCCCCAGAGCCCAAGTATCATATACGCCCCCAAAATAAAGAGCCTTGAATACTAGAAGAAAAGCACCTAGACCTAACAAGATTAAGTGAATACCTAAAATTGTGGTCATTTTAAAGAGTACAAATTGACTTATTATACTCCTGAATACGAAACCAAAGATATTGATATCTTGGCAGCATTCCGAGTAACTCCTCAACCTGGAGTTCCGCCTGAAGAAGCAGGGGATGGATTATGTCATTTCACTTATTCGTACTAAATAACGAGTTAATGAATCCCCTTCTTCTTGCCATTGAATCTCAGCCCCTGTTTGAGTCAAATTAAAATTTTCATTTTCATTCTTTCTCTTATTTTTAATCACACATTTTTCAATAAAATAATATTTTTTATCACATTAATAATTTTTTTTTTATCACAAATTCTCTATCAATTTATTATTCAAGAATACATTCTTCCAAAATAATGTGGCTCAAACACACCTATAATTCTAAATCATTTGTATGGTCGATTCATTAAAACGGAAAAGACTTATGAGTTCAAATTACAAGGTAATTTTTAGATAGTGAATCTCAAGTGTTAAAAAAGAGTAAAATACTATGAATGAAAGATTCTAGAAGAAAAGAAAAAGATAGTATTGGAGAGGAAAATGTTTAATGTCATCAAAGTCCGACGTACTCTATATTTGAGTTGAGATCTGCTGTTCATTTTTACTATTTATCTAATTGTAAATTGATACATCGTGAAAAATTAAATGTGTCATCAATTTTATTTTAACATCATTTTTAATTTTTCATGATTTGTCAATTTATACTTGAATGGACGATAAATAGGACATCATAAATGAACAACACATCTCAACTTGCGAGCATGTTTAAATAAAAGATTTAAATGAATAAAATTACTTTCTAAACATGATTAATGATCTTTGAAATTTATCGTGTTAGTGCCTCAAATCTTGTATCGTGGTTAACATTATAAACATAGTCATGTCAACAAGTCGAGCCACGAGCCGAAAGTCGAAGTTCTGGCTCGGCTCAAGTAAAAAGTGTTCTGACTTTTTTTTGACTCAAATCCGAGCAAAAGCTCGGTCAAAAAATTCCCGCTCGACCCAAACTTTCTCGAGCCGGCTCGGGTTTTTTTCCATGTCAAATCTATTCTTTTCTTAAAGAATTTAAATTTTTTACAATTTATACGTTCTATAAATTAAATAAAAGTTAAATCCCTCCTCATTTATCCGTTAATAAAAAAAAAAACAGAAAAAAATTAAATGCAAGTAGATAAAATAGCTGCCTGCATTTAATTTTTTTTCGATTTTTTTTATTAATGACCCGAGCTCGAGCCGATACCCCAAAATGGGGCTCGGTCCGAGTCTCGGCTCGATGGAGCTAGCCCGACTTGAGCTTTTTCAAGTCGAACCCTAGCCGGCGAGTCATTTTGACATTCCTATATAGGCGGTCTCTATTTTTTTTTCTTTTTACCTTTATTTGCGTGTTTTCAGTGTGGCAATTTGTATTCTTCGAATTAATTTTTTCACTTAAATATTAGCAAATTGGACATTATATAAAAAGAGAAAAAAAAATTAAACATTGTAGTTTATTATTAAGTTTGTCATACACATAACAAACATACCTCTTGGGTTGAACATTCCTAAAATGATAGAAGACGATGGATATCATAACATATGTAGTACGCGTTACAGAAACCACGGCTTAATGATCGGGATTATTATAAGGATTAGTCTTCTTGTACATTGGGGTGTCCATAAGGGTGTCCATAATGGACACCCGGCACCCCCTATTGGATGGAGTGTCTGTGGGTCCGGCACTCCATCCAATAGGGGGTGCCGGGTGTCTATTATGGACACCCCAATGTACCCATAGCATCACCCTTATTATAAACTGTCTTGAATTGTAATATTTCATTGACTGGAATCGTGAACTAGTTTTGCTACACTTTTGGTGCCAATATGTTATGATTGAGGCAAGGGGTCGGGATCAAAGGCATATCTTCTTGTTGAAAAGTAAGTTTTTTATTGGATCTGAATTACGACTTTTAACTTTTTATATAACGAATTTTCAACTTTTGATTTTTAAAAAAATAATAATAATAAAAAAATTTAAAAAAATTGGCACTTTCAAACTTCAAATTTTTTATAGTATTTTTCAAAATCAAGACTACATTTTATAGTATTTTTCAAAATTAAGAAAAATTCAAGAAAATAGTTTTCTATTTTTTATCTACTAGAAAATGCCCCTTACGTTTTTCTCACTCAGTAATTTGGTCCCTCTATATTTATATAAAGATAAAAGAGCTCACAATTAAATTGTCCCGGTTGACCCCCATTATTTGAAAACTCTTTTTTTTTTTTTTCTTTTTTACATTTTCATTTTCAACCACATATTCACATAATAGAATATTTTACAATTAAATCCAAAATTGTTTCCTACTTTTTAATAAGGGTCCATTTGATTGTAATGGTGGAAAGAAAATGAATTTTAGGGAAAGTAATTGCTTAGAAATTATTTTGCAGGGAATTGTTAATTTAGTACGTTTAATCGGTATAATTGTCCATCTGGAAAATCTTTAAATTTTATGTTCATTTGGCTTTGTTTTACATGAAAATTGTGTATTAAAGTGATAATTTTTTTTTTCCACAATTGGTTATAAAATTTGTTTCCATTGCCAAAAAGTAATAAAAAATAAACGATTTTTTTTTTTTTTATCAAAATTTAGTGTTCGTTTGACTTTTTTTACATGAAAATTGTCCACTAAAGTGAATTTTTTTTACAACTGGTTATGAAATTTGTTTTCATTATAAAAAAAATAATAATAATAATAAAAAAATACGACAATGGCCCCTAGAAAAGATTTTCATCAATTTTGGGGAAAATAGGCACGTGAGAGGGGTGTGGGGAAAAAGTTTTGCTTAGAAAATTGTGGCAATCAAACAAGCCAAAACCAAGAAAATGGAATTCATTTTTCCAGTTCCATAAAAATCTTGGCCAATCAAACACAACCTAACATTTTTTCCAAAATTGTGTGAAGCATGGAGCTTAACATTTTACACAAACCTTGGCAAATGTGCCGAAGCAAAGGTCTCAGGCACATATTACAAAGCAGTGTATAATATTAAGGAATGATTTTCCTTTAAAATTATTAGCCAAATGTGAAGAAAAATATTTCTAGTGTGTTTATTTTAAAGATAGTATGAGGTCAAATGAATCATTAAGTTAGAAAAGAGGCTCACAATTTTTTTATGACCATGAGGATTTCTTGCTAATGTTATTCTGAACAATGGGTTGCCCGCAGGAGAAACCTCAGTTTCATAAATGTCAAGAGTCATTTGTTACTTTCACAGTTGAATGATCAAATATCGATACTTTGAACATAGAATGTTCAACATATTCAAAGACGACAAAATGACCATCTTCAAAGCCGTGATGATTAAAAAAATGTTTCCATCCATTGCTGCGGAATATATTATCACTGATCCTTTCCAATTGAATATTAAAGATCATTCCATCATAAGCAATTAGCTGAACGGCATCACCAAGTTCATGTCCAACTCGTCAAACAAAAGTTGTATTGAGTTTCTATAATTAAAAAAAATTACACGTGTTCATTCTTTTAATCTAGAAATATAGTTAAATATATTTAAAGTAAAGTAGAATTGTAGAATTTACCAATCTAACACTATGTCCAAATGATAGTCCAATAAATTGGAAAAGGCATTTTGGTAAATTGCTCTCATTCGACATTATGATTACACTGCACACAAAATTAAAAGAACTAAATAAAATAGAAAACAATAATAAAAAAATCCTAACTCTTCATCATCAAATAATAGACTGAAACAATAAATTTTCAGAAAAAAAAAAAGAATAAAATCTTCAACGCCTAAATCTTCAGCTCAAATATAGAAGATATAAAAGAATTTTCGAACTGCTAACACATTGACAACAAGAAACACCTTCGAAGGCTGAATCTTGAGATCACCAACAACAAAAATAACGAAGACAATAAGGGTAAAAATGAAGCCACAAGGACGCTAAAATCCTAAGTCATCAGCTTAAACTTCAAATGGAAACAACACAAACCACATAGAACAAAATAAAACGTTCGAGCCCTTGCTCTTCATCATCAAATAATAACAAACAAAATAACATATTGAAATAGTAAATCTTCAACAAAGAAATTCGAGATTTTTAGCTCAAATATAGAAGACCAAAAAGGATGTTCGAACTTTCAACACTTGATCAGTTAAAAAAACATATTTGAATACCAAATCTAGAGGCCACGAACAAAAAATTAACATATTTAAAAAGTAAATTTCTGAACAAAAACAAAAGGACATTGAAATCCGAAATCTTCAGATCTAACGTCGAATGAAAAAAAAAAAACCAAATCACAGACAACAAAATAGTACGTTCAAACCCCAGATCATCAGTCAACTAATAGAAAAAAAATAGACCCAAACAGTAAAAAAACAGCTTGGAAGCGCATAAACCGTCATATAAAAAAAATACAAACAAACACAAACTACATTTTTGACATCAACTGAAGGAAGAAATGTAGAGAGATATTACCGATCGGAGACTGTATCGTAAATTTGACCAAATCTTAAACACAGTCCAACCAAGAAATGAAAATTTAATACGAGATTAATAGTGCAAAGGAAAATTGAACTCAAAATAAGAATTTTTTCAAAGGTCAAGCATTATATGTTGACATATGGTTGATTTCATCCTCAATGTTTTGATTATAACAAACAAGATTAATATTGTTTCTAACAATTGGTTTTGAGTGATGATAGTTCAATATTAAAATCAATCAAGCATTGTCAAAATCAATACATCATAAATCGGACTCGAAATGAAGATCAAAGTAAAAGTTAAGCATTCAAGTCAAATCATTTGAGACGAGAGCTTAAAAGATCAAAATCAAGACTATCAAATCGGGTTCATGAAGAAAGTCAAGTATTAAAATCAAACGTCAAGAAAAATCAAGATCAAGAGTTTAAGAGCCGACGGAAAGAAACTTCGAAGCAAGATCAAAGACTAGATTTTCGAGATCATGTGTAAATGTATAACACTTTGATATTTAGTAATGAATTCCAATAGCTCAAAAATCATTTTGTGCACGAAGAGTTGATTTCATATTACTTGCATTAAATGTTTTTGATCAAAAGAGTTAATTTCATATTACTTGCATAAAATATTTTTGATCAAAAGAGTCAATTTCATATTACTTGCATAAAATATTTTTTTTATCAAAAGTAATATTATTATTTCGAAGTGATACGTGAACTTAGATCATATTTCCTAAAAAATAGTCAACGGATGGTGGTTGATCAGTCGAAATTGGTGGACGATCGGACTTCTCCAACGGTCCAAAATTTGACCGTTTTGACTGTACAAACGGTTATATTGGTCATCCAAAAATTGGTGATCGACCAGACTGGTCATCCGGTTTGGCAGAATTTATTGCATTTTGATTGCTATAAATACTATTTCACTTTGCATTCATTTGAACAACCATAAGAATGCTTTCTTAAGAAACACATTTGAAAAATCATCTTCGAGCTTACATTTTTATATTCATTCCATTTATTTCTTTATAACAAAAACTGTGATTGTTGAATCAAACTTCTTGAATTATTTCTCTTATTAAAGTTTTTCATTTCTCTTTATACTTAATTTATCTATATCAATTTTAAAAGAGATATATTTTTGAATAAGATATTTGCACTTACATTGCATAAACTTTTTCTAGTTCTTCGTATTGAAACTTTGATTGAATCAAACTTGTAAATATCATATTTATCAAAGTTTTCGATTTCTCTCTTAGTACTTCATTTATCACAAATTATTCATTAAAAGAGAGATATATTTTTTAAGAAGATTTTTGCACTTACATTGTATAAACTACTTTTCCTCTTCTTCTTCATATTAAAATTTCGATTGATTGAACTAAACTTGTAAAATCATCATATTCATCAAAGTTCTCATTTCTCTTTTAGTACTTAATTTATTACAATCATCCATTAAAAGAGAGATATTTCTTGAGAAGATTTTTGAACCTACATTATATTTATTTCTTCATCTTCTCATTGAAACATTTTAATTGATTAAATCTAATTTTTTACTATCATGTTTTAAAAAAAAA
Source organism: Fraxinus excelsior (assembly GCA_019097785.1). Lineage (NCBI taxonomy): Eukaryota > Viridiplantae > Streptophyta > Magnoliopsida > Lamiales > Oleaceae > Fraxinus > Fraxinus excelsior. Next base: position 15,771,402 of record CM032626.1, read on the forward strand.
TTCATCTAACACTTGAGCTATTATTTATTACTATTCATTGAAATGTTAATCTCTCTTAGTACTTAATTTGTTTGTATTATTTCTCAAGAGATGAATTTCATTGTAAAATCACTTTGATAAAGTGTAGGTCGTGTTGAGGTCCCGTAAAGCTCAACATTGTATAAGAATCAGTGCTCCTTATTTGTAAGTCATCGAAAGCGTTGGATTGCACCATAAGTCAATCAACATAGTGAAAAGGCCTTACTCGTGCCGGAGAACTTGGTAACGGATGACTTAGATAATTGTTTTGGATCAAACCTCCACAATTATATCGTTTGCATCATCTATCACTTTTACTTTTCCCTTTTATATTTGTGATTATTATTTAAATTAATGTATTTAGTCTTTCACTATAGAGGCAAAGTTTCTGAGGAGAAAGAGGAAAAGAGTGCGAAGTGTGCGTGGATGAGAAGAAGCAAAAATGATGGATTTGAAAATGAATGGCCAGGTAGCGTATGAAAATGGAGAAGTCCTATGTCAGTTTCACATGAAGCAAAATGACGTTGTTTTGCCTTAAGTTCAGGAAGAACGACGTCGTTTTGTTCACAGCACGAGAGAAATAATTTAAAAAGAAATTCATAAGTGAAAATGGCGTGTGAGAGACAGTATTTAACGTGAAAACGGTATTCATAAAATGGCACCGTTTTGGCGTTAATAGTGGGAAAACGACGTCATTTTATACTGTACAATGAAAGGAAAAATGTCTGGAAAAAGAAATTGAAAATTATTTACTGTTACGGAATGGTGACATTGGATTGCTTTTTCTTTTCCTTTTTTTAATTATGGAGGAGAGGTAGGGAAAATGAGGAAAGAGCTACAGTGATATAAAATCGAAATAATCACTGTTCCATCTACAGTGACCTCCGTTCTCCTTTTTATATAATAGTGATATATAGCACAAATTATCATGTTGTCCTCTAATTATTCTCATTAATTTAAGTGTCGTTAAATAATGAGCTCAAACTTACAATCATTTAACACGAAAACACTTTTACTCTACCCATTTTTCAAGGCGATGATTCCTGATACAAATTAATGTTCTCTACTTCGTTCATTTTCAACTTACGAGATATTTGATCAATCATATTGATCTCAACCTTTGATAAATCAAAAAAATATTAAACTCGTGAAAAGATATATACAATTATGTCCCGAGATTTAGATGAAATATCCGACGATGAAGTGAAATTTAATTCTTTACATGATCATGCTATAAAATTAAATCCGACACGTGATCCATTAAATACAGTTCAAATGTATTATTATTTTTGCAATAAGGACAAATTGCAATCCTAATAGCGAGTCAATGAATAGTCAATAGCTCATTGTAAGGTATTAATCCTCATATGTTGATTGTGAACAATTTTATTTATGATCAAAATATAAATTTTGTAACACTGTACTTCCACACGTAAATACTCAAATTATATTATCACAAGGGATAATTGACACTTCAATAAATTATCTTGCACATTATACATTTCAAATTACAATCACAATCTGAACAAGAAAGAGAAATAAAAATCACATATATCACACCAATATTTTGAGAAACATTTTAAAACTTGAGAAAATAAATAAAAATAAAATATAAAAATCAAAACCCTCACACTAAACTGAACAAATTTATAAATCAACATCACACGAAACCCTGTCAAACTTTCCCTTTGAAGAAGAAAATGGAACTGTCAAAGGCCCACAATCAATCTTCAAATGGCGATGAATTTTGAAAGCTCCCACTTTCAGTCTAATTTTGCTTCTTATTTTAACGTCCAATTCCACATTACCTGAATATTTCTCCAATTTCAGATCCCTTGCCACCGCCCCGTAAAGAGACACATCTCTCGCCGCAAGGTTCAAGTCGAGGTACGTCACATTATGCCGTCGCTGATAAAAGGGATGAACATCGTTGATTGAAAGCTTCTGGTCCTCGTACGACACTGTAACCTCAATCCTGTCGTAGTATATCGAAATCCTTTTGTTGGGATTGTTAGCACGCAATACGAAATGGAAATTGGCATTGAAGTGGCCATTGTTGGTTAAATTGAAGTCTGAGATTGAGCCTTGTTCAATGGAGTATTTGAGTTTTTTGGGTTTAACGGATAACCAAGTAATCAGCACGGCTAGGCCGACAATTATGACGAGGGCTAGCAATGCCATTGCAATGAATCTTACTAGCGGTGAGTGGCGGGGTGGGGTTGCTCGCGGTGGTGCCGGTGGAGGAGCCATGGCCGAGCAACCGTGTCTTTGTGCAGGACTTGTTGTGGATAATCAAGTTGTTTTATACTGATGAACTAGAAGGAAAAGAAAGAATATTTAAGTTACAAAGTTACATATAAAGAAATTGTCACTATACATCTTTATGCACTTTTTGTTTCTTGCATGAAACTCAAGAATATATGGAGGATTTAGAAATATTTTTGTAGAAAAAAGAGAAATTTATAACTGGACATGAATATGCTTAGCTTGCAGAGTTCAAAGAAATCTTCTTCTTTACATGGAAATTTGGAATAAATCTCATGTTCATTCGTTGGTGGTTTTTGCTTGATACTCAAGATATTCTAAACCCTATTGAAAGATTATCCTTTTCCTTAATTAATTAAAAACCTATTTGGAAAAGCCTAATAACTTGTTAAAAAGTTGAGGTTAAAGTCAACAATCAATTTTAACCATACATTTTGTAGAACCCACAATTTTTATTAACTTTTCAATGGTATATTTAATCAATTTTTATCAACATCTGGAAATTAAGATCTATACGTGTTTTGTGGTCTACTTCTTTTCTGTTGGGAACTTTTAATTTTCAATCATGCTACATGTATAGGGTCACATCTTACAGGGGCGTCACTTGTGTTCCAACTCAACATTTAAGCCCCCATTTTCTCCCATTAATTTATAATATATATTTTTCCTCTTTTTAAACCATAAATTCTCTAATAAAATAATATTACACATAAACCAAAAAAAAAATTCTTCTTTTTCAACCACAAATTATCCAAAAAATATTATTCCGAAAATTATAATATCAAATAATGGGGCCAAACGGGTTATTAACGTGAAAGTTTTAACAATTTCTTGACGTCAATACCTACATTTAACATTATACTAAACGTTCCATCTGTTGCCGCCAATTACCGTTGAAGAAAGAGAACAAGTAAGTCTATCAAACAAAGAAGGCATTTTAATGAGTCTGATTAACTTGAATTATGCCCATTAATACATGAGAAAAATTCAAGGTTTAGTTTTACTTATTTCAAATTTAAGATATAAGGTTTAAAATTTAAAATTTCAGATTTTTTAAGGTTTAAAATTTCAAATATCAGATTTTTTTTTAGATTTTATGTATAAATTAATTAAACATATATTTTATTAATTAAATATATTAAGGTCACAATTCCATATAATTTGGTCACAAATTCTATATAATTGGTCATATATTATTAATTGGTCACAAATTTTATATGTCACAAATTATTTTATGGTCACAATTCAAAAAATTTATCGGTCACAATTTGTTCATCGATAACAAATAAAAAATTGAAACGTCACAAATTATTTTACGATTACAATTTGTTCATCGGTCACAAAATCGGAAATTTTATAAGTCACAAATTATTTTACAATCACAAATAAAAAAAAAATATATGTCACAACTTATTCATGGTCACAACATAATAGATAATCACAAATTGTCAGATTATTGATCACAAATTAACAATTTTTTATGTCACAAATTATTTTTAGGTCACAATTTATATTTCTCATTGGTCACATATTGTTTATCGGTCAATAATTAATGAATTTAATGGTCACAAACGATCAAATAATCTATGACACCATCACCTCATCACTGCCACCAACAACATGACAATTGAACCCTGTCGCTGGAACCACCACCATCACCACCTCCCGACGACAAACCTTCAGTTAAAAGTACCGATATCACCACACGACCACCCCTACACACCCACAACAACTACACCACCACCATCACACCACGAACAACGACCTCCACCACCAATAGAAACACACCACCAATGTCATCTCCACAACCACTGTCATCAACGTCAAAAAATCAACAAAACCGTCGCCACAACCACCTAACCACCACATCCATTAACACCGTCGCCAACATAGTTGCTCTCAGATCAGATCCAGAAACCGCTACAAAGACGGGGAATAGAGAGAGGCGGTTCGACATTGCTGTTCGATGCCATAAAATAACCCAAACTTCCTTATATTTTTCTGTAACGATTTCGTTCTCCGGTGGAAGTGAGACTGCAGTGTCGAATGGAGAATGAAATCACCCTAAAATAACCCAAATTTCCTCCCCAAATTTTCTCTTTTGTCGGCGATGAAAATACCCAAACTTCCCCATATTTTTCTGCAACGATGTCGTTCTCCAGTGGTGACACAACAGAGAACAGAGGCGGGGAAGAAAGGCACAACAAAGAGAGAGAAGGCAGAGAAGAGAGAGAGAGAGAGAGGTGGGGGAAGAAATGCACAATAGAGAGAGAAGGCGGTGAAGAGAGAGACAGGGAAGAAATGGATAAAATTAGGGTTTAGTTTAGTTAATTATGATTTAGATAGAGAAGATAGATGACATATATGAATTAATATCTGATTTTTGTATAAATAAAATTTATATCTGAAATTTGAAATTAAAACTTTAAAATTCTAGTTTTTTGTAATTTCCTCTTAATACATATACATAGGGAAAAGTGGAAATTACAGGCTCCCAGATTTTTAAACTTCAAATTTCCAAATTTAGATTTACAAGTTTTTATTTCAAAAATCAGATGATAATTAAAATTTTAATAATTATATTACAAAATTATATATATATTCAACCCAACCATACACACCAAAATCCTAATTATTTCATCATCTCCATTTTTTCTCTTCTCTTTCTATCCGACCTTCTCTCTAGCCATCCGCTGCAATCGCCACACAATCGGCACCAGCTTACTTCTCTCTATCTATTCTCATCTCTCACACTCTCTCCATTGCGAAGCGACTTGAGGGCACTGGAGTAAAGCCTTTCAAAGCCGTTGGAGTAAAGCCGCACAAAGCAGCTTGACACCACCGCTATCACAGGTCGCTACGGGCAACTCTACTATGTTACCTCGCCTCGTTCTACTTCAATGAACACCATACACAAGCCACCATGACGTTACGACACTGTCAATGTACAGTGGCCTTTGCAGGCTGCGAAGCCGGAGCTGTGCTGCACGCTTAGTGGTGAGGTGGCAGCGGTGTTGAGTTAGGTTGCATTTTTTAATTTGGGCAAGATCTTTGTGGTGCTACTATGGAAGCACCATCACGCGTTGCGATGGTGGGTTGCAAGTTCTGCGGTAGCGTTTTGTAGGCCATGATTGCATTTGGTATTTTTCGGTGAAATGGGTTGTTATAGTGGCTCTGGATGAACATTGAATGTGGTTTTGTTGGTAGCAGTTATGGGTCTGTCGAGGTAGTGGTGGAACGACGGATGATGTGGTGGTATTTTTCTGTAATGTGTTAATTTGTTTGAGGTGGTGGTGTTGTTGTTGGGAGGTGGTGCTGATGGTGGTGTTGATGGAGAGAGTGGTGCGGTGGAGGTTACAAGCGTTGGTTGTGGTCACAAATTATTCGGTTGATTGTGACCATTAAATTGATTAATTTGTGACTAATAAACAATATGTGACTAATAATCAAGAAATAATGTGTGACCTAATTTTTTTTTTGAATTTGTGACCAATAGTTTACAATTTGTGACTATCTACTACGTTGTGAATTATAATATTTGTCATTTGTGACAGATGAATAAGTTGTGAATTATAAATTTTTATTTGTAACCGATGAACAAATTGTGACTTATAAAATTTCTGAATGTGACCGTAAAATAATTTGTGACCTATAAAATTTATGATTTGTGACTGTAAAATAATTTGTGACTTGTAAAATTTATGATTTGTGATCGATGACAATTTGTGACCGTAAAATAATTTGTGACGTTTAATTTTTTTATTTGTGATCGATTAACAAATTGTGACCTTTAATTTTTTTGAATTGTGACAGTAAAATAATTTGTGACATGTAAAATTTGTGATTTGTGTAGAATTTGTGACCAAATTATATGGAATTATGACCTTAATATATTTAATTAATAAAATATATGTTTAATTAATTATTTTATAAATAAAATTTAAAAAACAATCTCAGATTTGAAATTTGAAACCTTAAAAATTTTGAAATTTTAAACCGTATCTCTTAAATTTGAAATGGGTGAAACTTAATCTCTTAGTTAACCCCCAAACCTTACCTCTAAAGGTTCAATTTCGAAAATTAAATATTGATAAATTTTCTTCAATACTTAGGTGATAATTCATCTTTTGAATATTAATAATAATATTATAAAATTAAATTTAATCTACATATTCACCCCCTCCCACCCCCATTCATCCTAACTCAATTTCATTTCAAAACCCTAATCGTCTTCCTTATCTTCTCTCTCTCTCTCTACTCTCTTCCTTCTCTCCCTTATCTCTATCACAAGCCATCGTCGCCACCACAGCGACATCGCTCTAAAGCAACCAGCGTCTCTACGAAGTCGTAGCACGACGCTTTGACTAACGCAATGTCGTTGTGTATTGGCGCTTCTATCTTCGTCTGTCTTCACTGTTGTTTAGCCTCCTCCAGTAGCGACATATGTGACGCTCCAATGGTCTTCATTGCTTTTTAAAGGTGTCTGTACGGTGGTATGTAGATCTACACCACTGTATAGAGCGTCTATTTTTAGTTAGGGAAAATCATTACTTTTTTTTTTTCAAATTGTAGAAAATTCATGTTTCCTTTCAAAATGATGATTTTTTTTTTTTTTTTTTTGTGTGTGGGTGATAAAAAAACTTGTATTTTGAAATGAATTTTAAACGGAGTGGAAACCATGTTCTTCGTGGTTGTTCGTGTACTCAATTAGACGAGAATCTCCGTCGAGTTCGGGTGGCCCACGAGTATTGAGTATAATAGATTTTTTGTCATCCCTAATTCTGACTTTGTTGATAATGTAGAAAGAATTAGTAACAAGAATATCATTGGTGATCTCAACGCACCATCATTAACAATTATCATAAAAATGTTGTCGATACACTACAAGAAAAAAAGGTCTTTGCAACATGCAAAATGCAACATTCATCAATTGCATGTTACTAAAAGGGGTCTATTGCAACATTCAGCAAGTGTATGTTGCTATTGGTTGACAAAATTAAGTTTTGACAACTTTTTTTAATGAATGTTGCTAATACACCCATTTACAACGTTCGCAGTCAGTTGTTTTTAATTTTTTTTAGCAACATTCAATGTGCGTTGTTGTAAACATTTTGCAACGTGCAATGAGCGTTGTCATAGATTAGTTTTAACAACGTGCATTTGAACGTTGCCATTAACCTTTTTGCAACTTTCATTACACGTTGCAATTAATAGTTTTAGCAACGTGCGTTCATTGCACGTTGTCATTAGATGTTTTAGCAACGTGCATTTAAATGTTGCTATTAACCTTTTTACAACGTTCATTGTACGTTGTCATAGTTTTCCCTTTTTCAAGCCCAGTAGCCCCTTGTTCAAGCCTGGTAGCTTAATTTGCTATTGATATAAAATTAAAAACCATTTCCCATTTCCCACACCCTTTACCCTGTTTGCACTTTCACTTTGCATGGTTTCTATTTCTTCCAATTATTCGGCAATTCCCAAAAGGCGAAACCTTTACCGCCGATGCCGTACGTCGAAAATCGGTAAGTGAAAATTGGCCCTACTCAGTGTTACTATGTGATTATTTTAATTTAATCAAGATGTAGTTTTTTCATGGCTCTTGAAAGATTCCATGCTGTTGACGCCATTGACCGTACCAAAAATTTATGATCTTCACCGGCTGCTGTTGAATCGAAAATTGATAGTTTCTTGGATTCTGATGTTAGGAGGAAAAAATTGGATTTATTGTTGTTTGTTGAGGGGTTTATTTAAATTTTCTGGTCTTGAATAAAGAGTTAGTTCGAGTTTAATTTCGTGTCTTTGTGGGGTTATACACATTTTATTGATGTAAATGATTGGGTATGTTGTCTGCAGAATACGAGTAATGGGCAAAAGTTTTAATCGGCAGAATATTAATGTTCAATTTTCAATTTTGTAATGTCTTGTTTTGTTTCAAACTTTCAGTGAAATCGATTCGGCCATTGAACGTAAAATGGCTAAAGATGAAGAGGACATTTAAGAAAGTAGCTATTTTATTTGGCAATTAGTTTGAGTGCCTTCATAGCTTAAATCTAGGTTATCAAAATTTTAATAAATCTGGACCCTATTTTGCTTTGAGAAATATGTAGATTAGATTAAGGATTAGTTTCACCTTCAGTTAATCTTCTTCAAAAGTTATGTTTTGCTGATTAGCTCATGTTCTCTAGACTTACACACTGTTTGCATTTGCATTTGCAGGCTGAAGAATTCTGGAATAAGAATTCTGTTTGTTTATTTCATCAAAAGTTAATTCAACATAATGGAAGCAAAGGTCTTTATACAAGTAACTAACCAATAGAAACATGACACATGGATAACCAACTAACTAACCAAAATAGCAAGGAAAGACACGTGAATAAGAGGAAAGAGAATGAAGCACTAAAACTGATGCAAAGATATAATTCTTCATCCCCCCCTCAAGCTGGCAAATGATGAAGATCTTCAAGGCCCAGCTTGCTAGTAAGGATATGAAATTGAGGAGGAGGCAAAGCCTTTGTGAAAATGTCCGCAAGTTGATAGGAGGAAGAAATGAATTGGGGAAGAACAAAACCTTCTTTAAATTTATCCCGCATGATATGACAATCAATATCAAGATGCTTGGTTCGCTCATGAAAAACCGGATTTGCTGTAATGTGAAGTGCAGATTTATTGTCACACCATAATGGAATTGGGAGTGGTATGGTGATCATAAAATCAGCAAGGACATAACTGATCCAGCGAAGCTCACAAACTGTTGCAGCTAAGCTTCTATACTCTGCCTCTGCTGTGGACCTTGAAACGGTAGTTTGCTTCTTGGTCTTCCAAGAAATTAGAGTGTTGCCCAAGAAGATGCAAAACCCAGTAAGTGACCTTCGAGTATCTCCACACGAAGCCCAGTCTGCATCTGAATAAGCTGTCAAAGACAGGTCACTTTGAATAGGAAAAAACTAGCCCCATTGAAGGACAACCTTTCAAATATTTTAGTAAGTGAATTGCTGTATCCCAATGAACTTGGCAAGGGTTGTTAACAAACTGACTCAATTGCTGAATTCCATATGTAAGATCAGGCCTTGTCAAATTTAAGTACAAAAGACGGCCAATCAATCTTCTATACTTTGCTGGGTCTGGAAAAGGTTCACCACCATTTTGAGATAACCTCGTACCTGTAGGGATAGGAACTCTAGTAGGTTTGGCACCAGCAAGACCTACATCATCAATGATATCCAAAATATATTTCCGTTGATTCACATATGTACCATTCTTTCCTCTAGCAACTTCAAGTCCCAGGAAGAACTTTGCATATCCTAAATCTTTGATAGTAAATTCAGAATGTAGAAACTGTTTAACAGATAAAATGTCTGCTTCATGTGTACCAGTAACTAAGATATCATCTACATAGATCAAGAGAAAAATACTATGATCAGAAGAGTGATGGATAAAGAGGCAATGATCATGCTGTGACTGGCGAAAACCATAGCTAGTAAGTTTGTGGCAAAGCTCAATGTTCCATTGCCTTGAAGCCTGTTTCAGACCATACAGACTCCTTTTCAACGTGCAAACCTGACCTGCTAGAGCTTGATTGTATCCAGTCGGTGGTGCCATGTAAATTTCTTCATCAAGATACCCATGTAAAAAGGCATTATTTATGTCCAGCTGGTGAATAGGCCATGATTTTGCAGAAGCAATAGCAAGGAAAATTCTCACGGTAACCAATTTTGCTACAGGTGAAAAGGAGTCGAAGTAGTCCACCCCTTCCATTTGGTCATATCTCTTTGCTACTAACCGTGCCTTGAATCTATCAACCGTCCCATCTGGTTTAAGCTTGAGTTTATATACCCATTTAGAACCTATGGCTTTCTTTCCAGCAGGTAACCAAGTTAACTCCCATGTATCATTTTCTTCCAATGCCTTTAACTCATTGTTCATGGCTCGCACCCAATTATGATTTTTACAAGCTTGATGATATGTATGTGGTTCTTGAAAATTTGACACATTAGCCAAAAATGAGATATATGCATGATGTAAGCAAGGTGAAACAGAGTATGGAAATGTGGTGGGAGTATGATATGAACTGAAGTTGGTGGTAACAGAACATGCTTGGACATTAGCAATTGGATTTACTGAACTTTCAGCAACATTAGTGATATAATCATTCATCCAGATAGGTTTAACTCTCATTCTGTTGCTATGTCTAGTCCTCTGCACATTCACTGGTTCTGGACTGGGAGATTCAGAAAAAGGAATGAGGGGCACAATGTGATGATCAGAATTGGAGGAATTTGGTCTATGATTTTCAGAAATTGGATCTGTCATGGAGTCTGAAAAGGAATTAGTATTATTCTGATCTGTGTTGGGGGAGGTTGTGGATAATGTAGTGGGATTTAGGGATGAGTCTTCTAGAGTGGATTCAACAGGCAACGGAGTATCAATGACTGGCTGATCCTTAAGCTGAAAAGGAAAATTGTTCTCAAAAAATATAACATCCCTAGAAACATGAACCTGTTTGGTGGAAAGATCATAAACTTTGTAAGCCTTTTGTCCTGGACTAAAACCAATAAAAATACATTTATGAGCCCTTGACTCAAACTTATCTTTATGAGGTTTTGTATTTGTGACATAGCAAAGACAGCCAAAGGTTCTCAAGGAAGTTAGATCAGGTTTGATTCCATATAGGATTTCAAATGGAGTCTGCCATTCCAAAGTGGAACTAGGAATCCGATTTATGATATAGGTTGACATAAGAATGGAATATGACCAAAAATGTTTAGGTAAATTAGCTTGGAACATGAGCGATCTGGCCATATCTAACAAATGCCTATGTTTCCTTTCAACCACTCCATTTTGCTGTGGAGTGTAGACACACGATTTTTGATGCAAAACACCAAAGGCCTGAAATAAGACCTGACATTCATGGCTGGTAAATTCACTGCCATTATCAGTCCTTACAGTTTTGACACTCTTTTCAAATTGAGTCTTAACCATGGTAAAAAAGGATTCGAGAGTTTTAACCGTCTGAGATTTTTGGATTAGCATAAAGGTCCATGTGGCTCTTGAAAAATCATCTACAACAGTGAGCATGTAGGGAGTACCAATAGGTGTGTACTGTCTATAAGGGCCCCAGATATCGATGTGCAAGAGATCAAAGATAGAACTGGTATGAATATGGGAAGTTTGAAAGGACAATCTACTCTGTTTAGCTTTGTGGCAAATGTCACATGGCTGTAAGGTTTTGATGGCTGAATTGTTGCACAATTGACTAAGGAATTTTAAGTGTTGTAAACATTGATAAGAAGCATGACCCAATCTATTATGCCAATCAACAATTGAAATAGAAGAGGCTTTATTCACATGAAACATTTCACTGTCACGTTTTAGTCTATCATCAGACAATTGTTTAGAAAAATCTCCTTCTCTATTACAATTTCCTATCTCTTCTTCCAGAAGACTATTTTCATCCAATGTATATAACTTCCCATTCAGTTTTCCAATTGCTAGTGTCCTTTCATCCTTCAGGTCCTGTATGGAGCAATGAGTAGGATAAAAGATAAAATTAACTCCAGCAGTTTGAGCTAACTTTGGGACAGATAGAAGGTTAAATTTGAACGTGGGAATGTGCAAAACATTGGTTAGAACTAGTCTTTGATTTATAATGATGGTTCCAGTGTGTTTGACATGCTTAATGGACCCATCAGGTAGGCAGACTACAGTGGATTGTGTAACAGGTTTAACATTGGTCATTTTGTTAATGTCTTTGCATATGTGATTTGAGGCACCGATGTCAATTATCCAAGTTCCACATCCAAAATCATCAAGTGATGTAAAAGCCATGTGTTGAGAGCATATACCTGAATAGTCATTGAGGTGTGCGAAATTAATCTGATTTCCATTATCAATTAGCAATTTTCCTCTGAGCATTTTCATCAATTCCTGCTGCACAATGTCTGTGATATTACCAGTTGATGCTTCACTCTGCTGAGTTATCACAGCTCCATTTCCTTCAAGATCAAGTGGTGAATCACTCACGTTCATCACATTGTTTGCCATAGTTCTGCCTCCAAACTCCTTAGCCCTTTGTTCTTTTAGTCCTTTGTACCAATCCGGATAGCCAATCAGCTTGAAGCAACCTTCCTTTAAATGACCATTGGCATGGCAATGCTCACAGAATAACATTTCCCTGTCAAAGTTATTAAACCTCTTATTGCTTCCTCTTCCAAAGGTAGTATTACCTCTTCCAGTATTAGATCTTCCAGTCCATCCTCCTTTTCATCTGAAATATCCACCACTTCTGTGATTGTTTCTTGATGCCATCATAGCTACATTATTAGTGGCTTCTGGGTAAAGAACGTGTATCTCTCTCTGCTTTTCAACTCTTAAAACCATAGAGTAGGCTCTATTAACTGATGGCAAAGGCTCCATCACCAACAACTGATTCCTTATATTGTCATAAGTATCATTTAACCCCATTAGAAATTGCATAAGCTTATTGAATGAGGCAAGGTCAGACACCTCCTTCGCAGCTCCACAAGAGCAGACTGGAATAGGCATCAGACATGCGATTTCGTCCGACAGTTTTTTTAGTTTGGTGAAGTATTTTTCGATCGACAATGATCCTTGAGTTGAGCTACTGATCTCTCTCTGCAATTGGTAAAGTAAAGGTCCATTGTATTCCCCATACCTTTCCTCTAATTCAACCCACAAGTCTCTGGCCGAAGTCGTGTAAATAAATGCATCTACAATTTCCTTCGATATTGAATTCAGTATCCAAGATCTAACCATACAGTCCACTCTATTCCATTGATCAAACTTTGAAGAAGTTTCAGCTGGTTTCTCGCATTTTCCATCGATGAATCCCAATTTCGATTTCGCACCAAGTGCAATTTTAATCGATCGACTCCAACTCAGATAATTTTTACCTGTTAGTGGTGACGTGAGTAACATCATTCCTGGATGATCTGATCCTTGTAGATCCAATGGATCTCCATTGCTGTAATCCTTCTCGATTGCTTCCTATTCTGTGGGTAATTCTTGAGCTCGTTCACGAGCAACATCTGTAGCCATGATTGATGAAGGATTAGATGATTGAGCTCAGGATTTGGAATTCCCGTTGCTCTGATACCATGAAGAATTCTGGAATAAGAATTCTGTTTGTTTATTTCATCAAAAGTTAATTCAACATAATGGAAGCAAAGGTCTTTATACAAGTAACTAACCAATAGAAACATGACACCTGGATAACCAACTAACTAACCAAAATAGCAAGGAAAGACACGTGAATAAGAGGAAAGAGAATGAAGCACTAAAACTGATGCAAAGATATAATTCTTCCCAGGCTCCTAGTTTATTAATTAATAAGTCTATTCAAATTTCTTGAAATGTTTTCTGGTATGCAGCTTTTTGTTTTCTCTATTTTTCTTTTATCTTGCCACTTTTGTTCTTAATGTAATGATATTTTATGTCTGATCACCATTAATGTTCTTAGCAACAAGTTGAAGTTAGTTTCTTTCTCTTTTTCTATTGGCTAATTTGAGTTCAATTTTTCATCAATATTTATGATTATTTCAGATTCTTCTTAATTGCTTAAACGAGTTCAAGGGAAACGGTAAATCTCCAGCCTGTGTTTCTTTTTGTTTTCAAAAACCAGCTTAGATGACAGCCTGTCAATGGTTCCCACAGGAAAAACTTTTGAAGGTTTGAAAGTATTTTCTCATTTGTTAAAAGAGTGATTCGGCCTGAATTACAAGATCTTATGTTATAATGTTATACAAATTCTTGACGTAGAAAACTTTATGCTTTGCACTGATGACTCTCTATGGTATTAATTGTTGGTGAAAGTGTTTTCGGTATTGGGCAAGGGTCTGCAATAGAACAGATGAATTTAATCTCCCAACATAATTATTGGTTCAGAATTCTTGCATATGCTCACATTCTTCATTGGGATTTTCTAGATGCATTTTATCCAAATCAAAACTTATCCCTATTCTATGAAAAAAGAAACCACTGAAAAAAAAAACTTGATTTTTCATTAAAAATAAAATAAAATAAGTTCATATTATGAAAAGGGGAAAGCGAGAACAAGAGAAGAAAATTTATAGAGTTAAAATTCAAGCGTGTATTTTATTATAACAATGATCATGTATGTTTCAATGAAAGTTATGACAATTTAATGTATTTCACATCTCTAAAAAAGAAACATCTCTAAAAAAGAAAGTGGAGTCTTCTTCAGAAGAACAGCTCAAGGTGTTGCTCATTTAGTTAAGTGGGTTTTTTGGGCGGTATTAAAAAATGACACATGAATAGCTACATCCCTTCTTCGTTTACATTTTTATGACCTTTTTTTAATATAATTCTTCTACTGGGTCTATCCATGAAGCCTTCTTGTCTAATTTTAACGAGTCAATTTAAAAGGCTCTAGAAAGCCAGATCCTATGCTTGATTCTTCATTTCTCTCAAACTTGCAAAGCACTTGTTAATGCTGATGCATCAAACAGAAAGATTACTCTTCTTAACTCACAGAGCACATACATGTTTGATAATATGTTGTTGCTTTTGATTATAAAATTTATTTGTTGAAGTTTCTCTAGATGGTCTATCCCCTTGGACGATTCTCTTTGACCATAGATGGCTTTCATGCTCATTCTTTTCGTTCACAAATTTAAATTCCTTTGACGGGTGCTAACGAAAGGGAAAATGTTAAACAACTATGGAAGTTTAGGACCTTATAAATTCTTAAAATTTATTGTGTGAAACTTGCAATTTATGCCCCCCAATAAAACAACATTGGCCTACCAGGAAGAAGAGTAATTTTTTTTACTTTGTTTTGTTCTTTTACTTTACTAGTTGACTACTACCCTTTAACCTCAAAAAGTGAGTGCTGATTGTGACTCGCACGTATTTGATTTTAAAAAAAGAGGTTATTCATTTCTTTTATTACTTAATCTCTTCTTTAGATTTTGGAATACGCGAAAACTATCCTATTCAGAACTACTAGTGATTGGATTTAGTTTATAGAGATGGTGTTCCTCTCACATACTCCATTTAAATAGTGTGGTGTAGGAGAACTAAATAATGATTTCAATTTGTTTTTTGTTTTTTTTTGGATAAGGATTTCAATTTGTTATTCTCAAAAACTTCATCAACAAGCCTTATTTGTCTTGACACCTTTGTCAAGTAGTGCTTGTTTACCTTTGATTATGTGTCCTTATAGATTTCAGGATAGCCTTGATAATTTTTGGGCCTTAAATCTACAATTTATGAGGGTTTCTATTTGCATTTTATGAATTTATTGATATTATATAATTTATATTAATCCTGATATTATAAATGAACTGAAAACTTGAGTAAAGAGAAATTCACTTCACAGATTATTTAATTTCTGATATATCTTTTTGACAGATCATAAAAATATTATGAAGGGGGATGTCGTGGAAAATGGTAACGTGAACTTAATTGGTGCAACATTTGGCTCATATCAGCCTTCATTCGCTACTAAGGCCAGGCTCATGTCGAAAATTACTAAAAAGAAAATTAAGGAGGCTGGTGGGACTGTTTAGGGCTCGTGGTAGTTTTTTTTTTTTTTTTTGAAAATGTATTAGATTTTAGGTGCTTCAGAATTCTGTATATTGTTACATTTTGGAGTTTAATTAACGATGATTATTGAAGTTATTTGATATTGTTATCTTCTATTTTGTTTTGTGGTTAATTTATGTAAATCATTGTACAAATAAAAGAATTAAAAAATTTTTAAAATGTAAAATGACATATCGCAATGGTCAAAAAACGTTGTGAAAACCCTTTTGCAATGTTCGTGCGTGCGTTGCGATGTTGCCTTAGAGGCGTCGACTTTTTGCAACGTTCAATGCACGTTGCAAAAGTGTCTACATCAACGTTTGCGGAACGCTGCTATTAAAAACCTTTAGACAACGTGCTTTGAACGTTGTCGTAAATCATTTTTCGCAACGTGTGGAGAACGTTGCAAAAAGATTGGACTTTATGGTCACATCAAAGCCGCAACGTTCACCTGAATGCTGCAAAAGCCTATGACAACGTTTTTCGCGCGTTGCCAAAGACAATTTCTGGTGTAGTGATAGTGTTGTCAACAGAAGGCTGACACTACAATGCTTTAATATCACGAATGCAATTTAGTCTTACTATATTTTTATAGTCTTTTGTAAGTTGTCGATGGTTCAGTTCAAATATTTTTCATTATATATATATCAAGGAATAAATTATTTATTTCATTATTATCTTATTCTGCACATAATTTTCCAATAGTATTTCATTTTTTAGTTACTTTATCCAATGACGAATTTATTGGCAAATTAGATCTATAAACTATTTATGTTTCAAATGGTAACGCGTGCATTACGAGTCATTTAATAGCAATTTGAATGTGAATATGAAGATTTAAATTTTGATGACTTATTTGCACAAAATGTATAGATTAGAAACCCCCCACTAAACAATTTTCAGTATAGAAATAGAATATATTATTGATAGTTCTCACACACACACACACCCACACAAAAGGACATATTATTGCATACAACTTGTGCCTTGTAATTTGGACAAATCCATATCCTCCAATTGATATTGGAACTTTGAAGTGGGAACCGAAGGAGCAAAGTCTATTTATCCAGCCCTCAGACGACCCAATCATACAAACAATTCCTTAGGTCTTCTATATTTTTTTCTTTGAAAGTGTATAAAAGGCCAAAAAGAGTCAGAAAAATGATTTTGAATGTGAATAAGGGCCCATTGTTATTGGTCCATTTTCCGACAAAATGTTCAAAGAGGTGCAAGTCATCATGCAATAAAGTACATCATGCAGTACCTAGTATTTTGTACTAGCTGGGTCTATGTCATTATGTACTAACTGTATGATTCTATGCTGTCCCACGGACTCAGGATTTTGAGTCAGGACGACCGTGGATCGTCGACCGTTGTCAGCAATAAAATATTAAGAGCCCCGTTTGATACTCATTTTTTTTTTACAAAAAGTACATTTTAAAATAGTGATTTGATGGAAAATATGTAGTTAAAAATAAGGAAAATTTTAAATTTGAAAGTAGTACTATTTTATTGAAAAATGTGCGGTTGAAAGATGAAAGAAAAATGGATTTTGAAAAAAAAAATCAAACAAAGTCTAAAATTTAAATAAAATAATTATTTTGTTCAAACCGAACATATATAATTTTGTTGTGAAAATTAGCAATATTCACCAAATGATATTGTGGCCAAGTTTTATATAATTCAAAGGAAGAACACGGGGTTCACATTTTTAAAATTGTATTAAACCCGCTAAATTGTAACATATTTTATTCGGGTAAGTTAAGTATCGAATTCAATGTGTGCCACAATGGTCTCACTCTCAATGTTCAAAGGAATGGTCTGGTTTCGAATCTCTTCCCCTTATCCCATTCAATTTTGGTACAATTTAAAGAATCAAAGAATTTCACAGTAAAAGTAGAGGAAAAATGATTCGAAACGGGGACTTCATACCATGGAAACTCTAACCAAGTTAGCAGAAATGATTGAAAACAAAACAAATTACCAGGTATATAATCTAAAACTTTTATTCATTGTCAACAAAAAAAAATAAAAAAAATTGTTGTCGGCGGATCCAGCCCGGGCGGCCGTCAGGGCTCGCCGGGTGCTGGGTCCGCCACTGGCTGATGTTGTTCTTGTACATGTCTCTATGAACCAGTTGAACCTATGCCATCATGCCTATATCACAGATTTGTGGTGAGAAGATATCACTCCGGGAAATCGACATTCTTGTTTGCGAGTTAGAAACGATGATTTTTTTATGCACTATCTAGTATTAATTTTTGCCCCAGTTCTTCTGTGAAGTTGGCTTCTTTATTTACTCCCTTGCGCAGCCTGTTTTTTATTGCTTCTTTTTAGCCTCTTTATATTAATATGAATTCTTTTAACTTTTGTGTTGTCTGGTATGTGGTAAAACAGAGAGGCAATCAGCATTGCTACAGTTATTACAGTCAGATACACCTCAATCTGCCGTAGTTTTTGTTGGTGAGCAAGTTAGTGCCCCTTATCACCCTCAATTGCTTAATGGAACTGTCATCACTCATCATTTACAACTCTTTCATGATTTTTTGAAGTGTTGAGATATGTATTTTGTATTGACTTGAAAGAAATTGCAAAAAGTATCATTGGAGACTTTATAGTTCTTTTTATCTTTCAAAATAGAGCAATGAGAATTTAAACGGTGATTGCTGATGGAATTATTGTTCGAGATTTGGACATAAATTATTATTTCTCAATGATTTGAATAGGATTATTGACGACAATATAGTTGGTGATCAACAATGCACAATAGTAGTGGCAATGGGCCGGCTCGGCCCATGCCCAGACGAGCACGAGCCGAGCACCCGCTCGGCTCGTGCCCGAGCTCGTCCAAGACGAGCCGAGCGGTCCGGCTCGCGGGTTTTATTATTATTATATAACATTATAAATTTATAACTATTCAATCACTAAACTTAAAAAAATATATATATACACAAACATTATCTAATTTTTTTTTTTTTAAATATACATTTTTTCAAAATAATTTTTATTTTTAAAATAATAAGAACAAAATTTTATTTGTTAAGAAGTGAGAACCTAAAGAAAAATATATATAAACACGTTTTATAAACAATTTTTTAAATATACTTTTTCCTACTAACATTTTTATTTTTTACACTTACAAAAAAAAAAAAAAAAGATAAACCTTTCTCCTTTATCCGGGTTTGGGACCGGCTACTTTAATTTTGAGTAGGCAGCGTTAAAAATTGTACACAAACAACTTGTTACGTGTACAATTTTTTTAAAAAAAAATTATAAAGGTATGAAAATAAAATAATGTGATGAATGTGGTGAAATTAAATATCACTTACTTGGTTACATGCAATTTCGACATATTTATCTTGAATTCGATAATTAGCATCTTCCCAATCCTTCACGCACATTAACGGCTCCAAAATATCTTCTTTTAGTTGACCCTGACATCAGAGAGAACCCTTTTCCCTACACTAAAAGCAGATTCCGAAGCTACAGTGCTAACCGGAGGTGTTAGTAGATCTTTTGCCACTGCAGAAACTACTGGCCATCGGTGTTCGTTATTTCGCCAGAATTCAAGAACATTTTCTGAACTTTTACTAGTTGTTTTGTTAGTATGCAAATGTTGACTAATTAATCAATTAATTCATATGGCGACGCATTTGAATTTTGACTACGGCTGCAAGTTTGAGTACATGCAGTGGAAACCAAACTACTACTAGAGGAACCACATGCATATGCAGTTGTATCAAATCTATACGAGTGCATACTTTCAAATAAATTCAAAATTTCAGCGTCGTCATATGTTATATTAGTAGGAGGAGTGTGTGCAGGTACATGATTAATATGTGTACCCCATTCGTGAAGCATATAATTCATACATTTCACGGAACATCGTTTCCAAATTTCTATAAGTAATAGGTGTAGTAAAAGTTAAAGCATTTGATATTTGATCAATTATAAATTTAGTACCCGATAAATTATATCGGGGGTCCATGACACATGCTAAAGGAAATAACATAGGTAATTCTTGCCAATATTTTCTAAATTTCAATTCCATAGAATATATAACAGCGTGAAATCGGGGTCATTTTGAAATCTAGCAAAAGCTCTAGCAGTTATATAAAGACGTTCAAGAACCATACAACTAGTGAGATAATAAACACCAGACAATATATTTGTAGACTCATAAAAACTCGTCAAATTTTTTTTTTTTATTTTAAAAACTATATTCCAATCGGATTCACTCAAAATAGTATCGTCTTCGTCTCAATATGCATATTGTTATAAAATTCAGTAATATACGTTTCATAACATTCACATGATTTTAGTAATAAATACGTGGAGTTCCATCTATGGCCTACGTCAGTAATAAATGTTTTTATATTCGTCATCCCAGATTCTGCACAAAAATCCTCAAATCTTTGTTTTATACTAGATATACACGTGATATACATAAGTGCATTCCTAATTCGGTTAATTTCATCATTAATATGTTTTAAACCGTCTTATACTATTAAATTAAAAATATGGCATACATATTGAATATGAAATAAATAGCCACCGAAATCAGGATTAAGAATTCTATGCAATTTATCGATAGCAACTTTATTTATAGTAGCGTTGTCGAACGTAAAAGAAGGAATTTTACTCTCACATTTATATTCTCGAATTATTAACATCATAACATTAAATATAGTTTGAGCGTTGTGCGAATACTCAACAATTTTAAAAGCAATAATTTTTTTATGCATGACCCAAAGTGAGTCTATGTAGTGTACAGTTGCAGCCATATAACCTCTCTTATTAATCCATTCCCACATATCTAAAGTTAAAGATATCACACCCCCATATTTTTCCAAATTCGAAATCAATAGTTGCTTTGCATTAAGAAAATATGTAATTGTATCAGAACGAAGAGTATTCCGACTTACTCCTTGGTACCTCGGTTGAAGATATCTTTTGACGTAGTTAACGACATGTTGGCTGTCCGCTATTGCTAGTGGCAACTCCGCCGCGGCAACGAACTTCACCATTCTCGTTCAAGCTTCCTCCTCCGAAAACATCCACGTAGAAAGTGGCGTAGTAGTAGCACCGACTTGTGGAGTACCGTTGCGTTTGACCAGCTGGAAGAAGCCCATGTTTGGCCGAACATGATTTGTAGTGACGGTTGAGGTGGGTGATTCCAATGCCTTTTTGTCATGCCAGTCGTTGTGGCAGTATTTATATACTGCTTTGGTTTCTCAAAGTCCATCGACTACACGACCGTAGGAATCAATTTGAAATGATCCCAACATTTTGTCTGCTTTTTCCACTTTCTATTCTCGGTTGCATCGAGAATATTTAATGTCGGTTCTTCATCTTGTTCCAAATCAATTGGAACACTTGCTGCAACATCAATATCATCCAAATCAATTAGATGACTATAACGAACGTCGAAATCTTCAAGATTTTCGGGGAATGGTAATTCATTGAAATCGGAGAATTCATTCCTAAATTGATTTTGGACAGGTGTTTGTGTTTCGTTTTCCATACCGAACAGATTTTCAACAAATGATCGTGAATCCATTTGTTATGAATAATAGAAATTGAATTTAAAAATATAGAATTGAGAAGTGAATGAAGATTATGTAGTAGTTGTCGAACGTAATTGTAAAATAGTAAGAAATAATGTAAAAAAAAAAGAGTAGAAAATGATCATAGAATGAATGATAATGATATTATTGATAATTGATAAATGAAATTATGGAGAATGTAAATTGTAGAGAGTATTGTATAGTAAAAAATGAGAGATTGATATTGATGAGAAAAATGGTTGATTATGGTGGGTATTTATAGAAGAAAAATATATGTAAAATTGAAAAAAAAAAAAAAAAAATTTAGTGACCAAACGATCACTGAACAAATAGTTCGGTGAGTGGTCACTGAATTTGGTCACTAGTTACTGAACTTTTATCTCTTTTTTTTTAAAATAATTACACACGAGCCCACGAGCCGGCTCGTGGGCTCGCCGAAATGAGCCGCTCGCCGAGCGGCTCGTTTGGTGCGCTAGCCGAGCAGGTTCGGCCCGTGCTCCTTTTTTTACGAGCCCGAGCGGCTCGTGGATATGAATAGTACAAGTCGAGCACCCGAGCCGTTCGACTCAATTACCACCTCTAATGCACAACCATTAACAATAATCACAGAAATGATATTGTTGGCATTGTCGGTTGCTACTAACAATGCTTTTGTATCACTTACGAAATTTAATTTTTTATAAGTTGTCGACAACTATGTTTAAATATTATTTTACTTTTTCTTTATGATAAATTATTTTTTAAAATATATTTTATTTCCAAAGGAATTTTCATTATTATATTATTTTTTATTTTCATGACTTTATTTATTGCTGAATTTTTTGTCAACAATTTAAGCCCCTGTTTGAGCCACCTTTTTAGAAAATGAGAATGAAAAATATAGTCGTTATTGGGGCCCACACAAGAGATAGAGAATTTAAATTTAAATGTTGATGTGATGGATAACGGTCATATTTTTCATTTTAGTGAGAAAAAAATATGGCTCAAACGGGGCCTAAATGTGTAAAATATTCATGTTATTAACAGTATTAACTGAAAAGCCGAAGTTAAATTACTTTTTTAGTTGTTATTTAATTATGAACATTATTTTCTTGAGGTAATATTTATAAATTTAATTGACGGCGAAAGTTCTACAAAAACCTAAATTTATTGAAATTATTACTGAAGAAAATCTCCAGTATTAATCTTAAACTATTAGTTTTAATTACTTTCAACTTTCACGATAGTAATATTCATCATTGCATTTCATTACTACTGACGAACAATCTAACTCAAAGACTTCATCAGTAATATTATTAAGATTTAAAAAAAATAAAAATTGAACGTTTAATCTTAACTTACCTTGATGTTGTGCCGATTCTTTTTTTTTTTTTTTTTGTCGCTTACCCTTATGTCTAAAGAACGATATTCATAATCTTTTATTTATTTACGGTTGATGTGGATTTCGTCGAAAAATGCAATTAAACTATAATGTGCTATCCACATGTTGACTCAGATCGTGATTATTAAAATCGAAACAAATTTCATACTGCACATATCAGGACAATGAAACTGGAAAACAAAATCTCACAAACTATCAACAGGTTTCATACCCTCTTTTATTCTCTAAAAATAAGCATATGTTTGTCAATGATAGGAAATCAACTTAGAGTTATTGTTACTTATATAAATAATCGTACAATAAATACATCACGTGGCAAACGGACAAAATTACTTGCAGCATGGAGACGGGAGATTCGATTCTATACATATCATTCTGCCCATATAGCAATTTGGCCAAACCCCGTGGGCCGAACCTCTATTGGTCGAACCCCATTTGTCGAACCTCTATTGGCCGAACCTTTATTGTCCGAAGCCCCATGAAGAACTTATGAAGATCTTGTATCAAGTGGGTGATGTGACAACTCACTAGACATGTAACTCCAAACAATCAAACAAGTCAAGTCTAGTCTTATATATCAAGCATAGGCTGTCAAGCCATCACAGCATTAAATACAAAGTGGCTTATGAATAATTGATTGATGGCTATGACAAGAGGTTTCGGCTGTGTGGATGAGGCCACGTGCCCCCTCATCTAACGACTCTTAACCATCATCTTCTACTATAAAAAATACACTTAGCACCATTTGAGGGTAATGCAAGTTTATGCACTCAAAGAAAACTTGGACACTCTCTCTACTTAAAAGCTTACTCGTCAAGTCGACCCCCCTTTTATCATAAAAATAATCACATTGCAAATCAAGAAACACTTGGAATCATCATTTTCTATTGGACTATTTTTTGGGGTCAACAGATTGACGTCGTCTGTGGAAAACTTTGGTACCATAACCACGAACATCCTTGTGGTAAAAGCCGTTTGGAAAGAGACTTGAAGAAATGTTTGGTTCTTGAAGAAAGAACCATCGCAAACGAGCACCCCTTGGAAAAAGTAAACAAAGAGTGCCTAGACTTCATCCTGTCAAAAGGCTTTGTTCTTGAAGAAAGAAAATTGGAAGCCACTAAAGAAGAGACTATAAAGGAAAACCCTAAAAAAGGGGGAACAAGATTGAAGTATTAAGGGTTCTCATCCACAAAAGAGTGCCTAGGCTTTCTCCTTGCAAAAGGTTTTGTTCTTGAAGAAAGAAAAATGGAAGCCTCTAAAGAAAAGACTACGAAGGAGAACCCCTAAAAAATGGACAAGTTTGAAGTATTAAGGGGTCTCATCCATAAAAGAGTGCCTAGGCTTTCTCCTTGCAAAGGCTTTGTTATTGAAGAAAGAAAAATGGAAGCCTTTAAAGAAGAGACTACGAAGGAGAACCCCTAAAAAATGGACAAGTTTGAAGTACTAAGGGGCATCATCCCCGAAAGAGTGTCTAGGCTTCCTCCTTGCAAAACGCTTTATTCTTGAAGAAAGAAAGAATGGAAGCCTTTAAAGAAGAGCCTACGAAGGCCTTTAAAGAAGAGCCTACGAAGGAGAATCCCTAAAAAGAAAATGGACAAGTTTGAAGCATTAAGAGGCTTCATCCCTGAAATATGGGTCTTCGCCTCTATACAAATGTCATCTATTCTCAAAGGCTTCATCCTTGAAGAAATATTCCAACTCTACAACCATGATTTTCTCAAGTGTAGAGACCTCATATTGGTCTATCCAACAGCGCTTTTGTATTACAACACCTCTTCCTGGACTATGCATAAGTGCTTCCCACATATGATAAGTAAAAATCACCAAAGTGAAAGAAAACAATGCAAAAAGAAGAGAAATGGACTAAAAGTGAACAAAAAGGTGAACTTGGGACTAAAGTGTGGGAGTGTCGAAAGTTGAAGGACTTTGGATGCAATTTATCAAGGGTACGATTGAAATAAAAGTCAAAATATGGGGACCAACATATAGGAGTGTTGAAAGTTGAAGGACTTCGGATGCAATTTTTAGCTTCGCTTATGTATCAACACATCTCCCATGAAATGAAGACCCCAAAAGATGTGGCATTTGAAGATGTCATGAATAAAAGAACCCTTGAGAAAAGAAACCCCCTTAAATGAGCTATAAATAATAACTCCTAGAGAAGGAAGAACTACTGAAAATGAGTCGTATATGGGGAATTAATAGGTCTTCTTTTGGAATATGGAATTCCATAATACAATGCCTCATCCCATATGTGCGTTAGTGCTTCAAATGTATAAAAACCCTTCCATGGATGGATCAAACATCATGAAGAAAGCCCTTATAAGGAGATAAATAAAGAGCCTCGACAAGGTAAATTAAGCCTCATCTAAGGCTGCCCTTCCGAATTGGCTCTTCCCTTACATAAAAGGGCCACGACCAAGGCATTTCAACCTCATCTAAGGCTGCCTCTTCCCGAATGGGCTCTCCCATGTATAAAGAGCCTCAACCAAGGTAAATTCAACATCATCTAAGGCTGCCTCTTCTGAATTGGCTCTTCCCTTACATAAAGAGCATCGGCCAAAGCATTTCAGCTTCATCTAAGGCTACCTCTTCTCGAATGGGCTCTCCCATGTATAAAGAGCCTCGGCCAAGTTAAATTCAGCCTCATCTAAGGCTGCCTCTTTCGAATTGGCTCTTCCCTTACATAAAAGGGCCTCGGCCAAGGCAATTCAGCCTTCCCTAAGGCTGCCTCTTCCAAATTGGCTATCCCCTTACATAAAAGGGCATCGGCCAAGGCATTTTAGCCTCATCTAAGGCTGCCTCTTCCCGAATGGGCTATCCCATATATAAAGAGCCTCGGCAAGGTAAATTCAGCTTCATCTAAAGCTGCCTTTTCCAAATTGGCTCTTTCCTTACATAAAAGGGCCTCGGCCAAGGCAATTCAGCCTCATCTAAGGCTGCCTTTTCCCGAATGGGCTCTCCCGTGTATAAAGAGCCTCGACCAAGGTAAATTCAGCCTCATCTAAGGATGCCTCTTCCGAATTGGCTCTTCCCTTACATAAAAGGGCCTTGGCCAAGGCATTTCAGCCTCATCTAAGGCTGCCTCTTCCCAAATGGGCTCTCCCATGTATAAAGTGCCTCGGCCAAGGTAAATTCAGTCTCATCTAAGGCTGCCTCTTCCGAATGGGCTCTTCCCTTACATAAAAGGGCCTAGGCCAAGTCAATCTAAGGCTACCTCTT
Organism: Fraxinus excelsior; assembly: GCA_019097785.1. NCBI lineage: Eukaryota > Viridiplantae > Streptophyta > Magnoliopsida > Lamiales > Oleaceae > Fraxinus > Fraxinus excelsior. The sequence goes on from CM032626.1 coordinate 15,797,418, forward strand.
CCCGAATGGGCTCTCCCATGTATAAAGAGTCTCGACAATGTAAATTCAGCCTCATTTAAGGCTGCCTCTTTCGAATTGGCTCTTCCCTTACATAAAAGGGCCTCGGCCAAGGCAATTCAGCCTCCTTAAAGGCTGCCTCTTCCCGAATGGGCTCTCCCATGTATAAAGAGCATCGGCTAAGGTAAATTCAGCCTCATCTAAGGCTGCATCTTCCGAATGGGCTCTTCCGTTACCTAAAAGGGCCTCGGCTAAGGCCTTTCAGCCTCATCTAAGGCTGCCTCTTCCCGAATGGGCTCTCCCATGTATAAAGAGCCTCGACCAAGGTAAATTCAGCCTCATCTAAGGTTGCTTTTTTCGAATTGGCTCTTCCCTTACATAAAAGGACCTCGGCCAAGGCAATTCAGCCTCATCTAAGGTTGCCTTTTCCCGAATGGGCTCTCCCATGTATAAAGAGCCTCGGCCAAGGTAAATTCAACCTCATCTAAGGCTGCCTCTTCCGAATGGCTCTTCCCTTACATAAAAGGGCCTAGGCCAAGTCAATCTAAGGCTACCTTTTCCCGAATGGACTCTTCCCTTACATAAAAGGGCCTCGGCCAAGGCAATTCAACCTCATCTAAGGCTGTTTCTTCCCGAATGGGCTCTCCCATGTATAAAGAGCCTCGGCTAAGGTAAATTCAGCCTCATCTAAGGCCGCATCTTCCGAATGGGCTCTTCCGTTACCTAAAAGGGCCTCGGCCAAGGCCTTTCAGCCTCATCTAAGGCTGCCTCTTCCCGAATGGGCTCTCCCATGTATAAAGAGCCTCGACCAAGGTAAATTCAGCCTCATCTAAGGCTGCCTTTTTCGAATTGGCTCTTCCATTACATAAAGGGCCTCGGCCAAGGCAATTCAGCCTTATCTAAGGTTGTCTTTTCCCGAATGGGCTCTCCCATGTATAAAGAGCCTCGGCCAAGGTAAATTCAACCTTATCTAAGACTGCCTCTTCCAGAATGGTCTCACCATTTTACTTCCAGAGCCCCTCCATCGATTCCTCTACCTCGCAGAGAGTCTAAACTATTGACATTTTCTTCTTTAAAATTGGAAAGTCTACCCATTATATAAATAATCATACTTAGACTTCGGGGATTGATGTTACTTATATAAATAATCGTACAATAAATACACCACGTGGCAAACGGACAAAGTCACTTGTAGCATGGAGACGGGAGATCCGATTCTATACACATCATTCTGCCCATATAGCAATTCGGCTGACCCTCTATTGGCCGAACCTCGTGGGCCGAACTTCATTTGGCCGAACCCCGTGGGCCGAACCTCTATTGGTCGAACCCCATTTGACTTCTATTGGCCGAATCTCTATTGTCCGAAGCCCCATGAAGAACTTATGAAGATCTTGTATCAAGTGAGTGATGTGACAACTCACTAGACATGTAGCTCTAATCAATTAAACAAGTCAAATCTAGTCTTACATATCAGGTCTATGGCTGCCAAGCCATCATAGCATTAAATACAAAGTAGCCTATGAATGATTGATTGATGGCTATGACAAGAGGTTTCGGCTGTGTGGATGAGGCCACGTGCCCCCTCATCTAACGACTCTTAACCATCATCTTCTACTATAAAAATATACACTTAGCACCATTTGAGAGTAAGGCAAGTTTGTGTACTCAAAGAAAACTTGGGCACTCTCTTTACTTAAAAGCTTACTTGTCAAGCTGACCCCCTTTTTATCATAAAAATAATCACATTACAAATCAAGAAACACTTGAAATCATCATTTTTTATTGGACCATTTTTTGGGATCAACAGTTATAGTCTCCAAAATCACAATAGTATAGTTCAATGCTCACAAGCACAATGTAATCATACATTGACAGTTAAAAGTATTCAACCTATTTAATACCATCTAACATATATATGGAGTATAAGAGAAATCATAGACAGAACATGATAAAACCGAAATGTACAAAGCAATAACTGGAGCTTTTCTTCCCTGTTTAATGGTCGAATCAGTTAGGCTCAGGAACAGCCTTCCATGCCATGCAAATCATCGTCCAGAGAGAGCTAGAGAACCGGCCAGAAACTATCCACACCTGGCTTGGATTATCGATCAAGAGATCTACCAAGAACAGCTAAGATCAAGAGGAAGAAATGAACTCCAGAAGACAGAAAAAAAATCGGCTCCAGATATGAAAGAGAGAGAGACTACCAAAAAACAAGAGAGAGAGTGTCTTAATTTTAAAATAAAGGAACCCACATGAGTCTTTGTACCAAAAGTCCAACATAGAAAATATCTCAACTATGGAATAAATCCCAACCATTGATCTCAATCCAATGGCCACAATAAAACCAAACTAACATGATCCAAGTCAAGCCAAAGCTACCAATAGACAAGTGACACCTAAGAAGCTGGGCCCAACAATGTTATGAAAAACACGATTCTCACATTCTTCACCTTGGTTCTCATAACACATATGCTCTCTCGGTTGCGAATTTGCACATGGAAGGACTGTTCATCATCATTGCCCACTACTTACAAGAAAAATTAATCAGTAACAACGATAAGCACAATTTAAATTTTCCTACAGGTAGAATTTTTGTCCACATATCAGAGGGATTCCTATCAGTATGAATCTTAACAAATTCAACTTCACCTTGAGATAGTTTCTCACGAATAAAATGATACTTCACCTCAATATGTTTTGATCTTTCATGATAAACATGATTATTACAAAGTAATAAAGCACTTTAACTATCATTAAACATAATAGGTGTATCATGCATGAAGTCTAATTCCTTTAAGACCCATTTTAACCAAATACATTCTTTAACGGCTTCTGTTATGGCAACATATTTTGCTTCAGTACTAGACAAGGTAACAAGAGGCTATAGTTGAGATTTCCATGTTATGCAATTATCACCTAGGGTAAAGAAGTATGTTGTAGTTGATTTCCTACTGTCTTTATCACCAGCAAAGCCAGCATCAACATAACCTTTAAGAGTTAACTTTTCAGATATTTTCTCATACATTAAGCCTAGATTTAAAGTTCCAACCAAATACCTCAATAGTCATTTCATACCAGCCCAGTGCGGCTTGCCAGGATTGGACATAAATCTACTTAGGAGACTAATAAAAAATGCAAGATCATGTCTAGTAGTAATCATAGAAAACATAACAGAATCTATGACATTAGCATAGGGAACATTTTCCATCTCTTTCAATTCAGACTCAAATTTAGGCGAATAATCATGTGGAAAATTCATATGACTAGCAAGAGGCACATTCACAATTTTACTGTCTTTCATTTCAAATTTTGTTACTACTTTGTTTGAGTAAGCTTCTTGTGAAATAGTTAACATATTCTTAGCCATGTCTCTTGTTATCATCATCCCGAGAATCTTTTTAGCATTCCCTAAATCCTTCATGTCAAATTCAGATTTTAAAAGATCTTTCAGTTTATTAATTTGAGACTTGCTAGGTCCAGCTAATAGCATATCATCAACATAAAGTAGCAAGTAGACTACACAACTACTCTTCATGTCATTAAAATACAAGCAAGCATCAAATTCACTTCTTTTAAACCTTATCTTTAGCACATAGGTATCAAACCTCTTGTACTATTGTCTTGGCTTTGTTTCAGCCCATACAATGATTTTTCTAACTTGCAAACATAATCAGATTTGCCTTGGTGTGCTGTCGTAGGCACCCAAAAATAGTTCTTAAACCTCTAAAACTAATGTAGTAGTGGAACTAAGGGTCGATCCCACGAAGAATGTGTAATTCAATAGTTTATGCTTCGTACAATGATTGGGGGGTTTTTGTATGTAAATAATGCAATTAATAACAATGAAAACTAAATTAACGAAAACAATCAAGAGACTAACCTTGGTCCAAGTCAATATCCACCTTCGGAAATTCACAATTGATCATAGATGCAAGGATAATTCAATTCATATCTTGAATATTCACCGTTGGAATTATTTTCCTATTTCTCCTTAATTTTAGTTAGTTAGAAACCAGCGTTCTAATTAACCCTAATTACTAAATAACCCCAGACCAGCGCTCAAGATTCAATTTAATAACAGCTTTACACAATAGAGAAATCGATGAACTAGATAACACAGACACCAGCGGTTGTATTCAATCTATTTAAACATTCTTCTTAAGATTCAATAACCTTATCGCAGAAAATCATCAAATCCTAGTGCTTCACAAGTTAAAGGGATCAAACAATTACGGATTTGATATTTAACTTAGCGGTAGATTGCAACGAATAATAAACTAGTAGGCCTCCTAGCAAATTAAACATAACAATCATAAAAATAAGTGCAGAAAAATATTCAATACTCAAAAATATGAATTAAATTAAGAAAAACCATTTAGATCTCACAATATGTGGTTCCGAGGCTTCAATCTCCTTCGACCAAGTGTAAAAGTTTAGTTACAATTCATGAATATAAGAGAAAAATAGAGAAGAATAGAGTTGGGAGGCGTTCTCCACGTTCTGGTTATGTTCTAGGGTTTATAAAGTGTAGAAAGATTTGTTTCCATAAGTGTTTGATTGAAATTAGGAAACCAGAATTTTCGTCCCGGAAATGAACCATGCGGCCGCATGGTTTAGAGGCTTGCGGCCGCAAGGAACAAGTGAAATCAACACTTTAACTCTCGGGAATGGTCTATGCGGCCGCATGGAATTAAAGGCTTGCGGCCGCATGGTTTTACGAAACTTCCTCCGGACAGCTTTTAGTATTTTGGCCATAACTTCTTCTTTAGATATCCGATTGAAGTGATTCAAGATGCGTTGTAAAGATAACTCAAAGGGATAAAACCTTTATTCAGAGACCATCGTCAAATTCGATCGTTTACCATGTCCAAAATTGGTCTCAAATGAGGCTGAAAATCGATGCAAAACTTTTCAGCTTGAAAGTTGATCTGTGAAAATATCTTGGCCATATTTCATCCCTTTGAATCCTTTCTTCATCCAATTGACCTCTAACACTCTCGAATCTTCATCACAAGGTTAGACACAAGTTTGGAATATTTGCACTTTAGTCCTTGAACTTTCACCTTCTTTCATTTTGGTCCTTTTTCACATATTTCTTCCAAATTACGCCATATCCATAGAATTGCCACCTAAATCAAAATATGAACGTAATGAGTACATTTTGGCACAAAATAAACATACGAGCGCATAAAATAAGGAGGGAAAAATATGCATTTTACATTCCTATCATGCCTCTAGCCATAAAGCCTTGTGGTTGGCTCATGAAGATATTCTCTTCCAACTCTTCGTGTAAAAATGCAGTTTTTACATCGAGTTCTTCAAGTTCCCAATTGAATTGAACAACAAGAGTCAACATCAATCTGTCTGTCTTGTACTTGATCACATGTGAAAATATTTCATTATAGTCCGCACCCTCTCTTTGAGTATAACCCTTAGCCACTAATATCGCCTTAAACCTTACAGGATTATTAGGACTCAAACCTTCCTTTAACTTGTAAATCCATTTACATGGAACCAATTTTCGATCTTTAGGTTTCTTAACAAGTTTCCAGGTTTTGTTATTACTCAAATATTTCATTTCTTCCTGCATAGCTTTTAACAAATTTTCAAAACATTTTCCATTAACAGCTTCTTCATAAGTGGCAGATTCTATCTATTCAAGGGCTTCACCTGAAACTAAGGCAAAATCAGTCAAGTTTAGGGATTCATATCTAGGATTAGGCCTGATTTGCATTCTTGCCCTATCCCTAGTAAGCTGATAGTCTTGGATCATTAAAATGCTCAACTTCAACTGGTTCAATATTTTCTTGAAGTTCAGTCATCGCTTCAGTTTCATGATGTGCAGGGTCATTATAGTCATTCCTAGGTATAGGTAAATCAAGCTTGGTCAGTTTCACCTCAGTCTAAACACTCCTCTCAGTTTTGGATTTGTTAGCTTCATCACTTTTCTATTTTAGACATGGCATCTTAGATTCATTAAAGACTACATTCTTGCTTAATAATCTTAATGCCCTGAGCTCCTAAACCCCATAGCTTGTACCCTTTAACACCCTTGGGATACCCTAACATTACACACTTGACAACCCTAAGCTCAAGTTTCCCTTCAGATTGATATGCATATGCAGCACATCCAAATACACTCAAGCGACTCAGATTTGGAGGCTCCACCGTCCACAACTCCTGTGGAGTCTTAAACCCTATAATACTGGACGATGACCTATTAGTCAGATAAGCTGGTATACTAGCAGCTTCAGCCCAAAAAACCTTTGGCAAGGTCAGAGCTAATTAAGATGTACCTAACCTTGTTCATCATGATCATGTTCATTCTCTCAGCGACCCCATTCTATTCAGGTGTATACTTAACTGTTATGTGTCTTGTTATCCCTTTCTGTTTACAAAAGTTATCAAATTCGAAATTACAAAATTCAAGCCCATTATCATTTCTTAATGTTTTAAGTTTCTTATCCAACTGGTTCTCAACAGACTTAAGCTAAAACCTGAATTTTTCAAAAGTTTCTGATTTAGCCTTCAAAGGATAAATTCAAACTTTTCTTGAGTAGTAATCCACTAAGGACAAGAAGTGCTTACTTCTACCAAACGTGAAATGTTTTTCCGAACCCCATAGATCAGCATGGACATAGTCCTATGGTCGGCTGGTTCTATGAGAGCTAGCTTCAAAGCTCACCTTATGTGACTTACCTAGAACACAAGTTTCACATAAGTCCAAAGCTTCAATGTCATCATTTCCAAGTAATTTCTGATTACTTAAAGATTTTAACCCTTTTAACCCAATGTGACCCATTCTATTATGCCAAAGTTCAATTTTGTCTTTACTAACTGTAAGAAGACTAGAATCGAGCGGTGTTTCAATTTCACCCTCAAGATAGTACAGTCCATTCCTCTTATGTCTTTTCATACCAGAGAGTCTCTTATAATTTTCAGAATCTTATTTCCAGATTTAAAGGTATATCCCTCATCTTCAAGAGTACTTAGGGAAATAAGGGTTCTCTTCAAATTATGGATATATCCTACATCTTTAAATTGCCAAGCAACCCCATCATACATCCTGATGGCTATGTCACCAATCTCAACCACATTTTGAGAATTATTATCCCCCATGTAAACTTTCTTAGATTCAGTCTCTCTGTAGTTATAGAACCAAGACCTTTCAGGACACATGTGGAAGGTGCACCCTGTGTCTAAGATCCAATTTTTGTCAAATTCTTCCTCAGACACATTTGGGACATGTAAACTATCGAATTCAGATATAACGGCAACATTGTTTTGTTCATTGTTGTTTAAGTCTTTTTGTTTCTTTTTCCAGTCAAAGCAGTCCCTCTTGAAATGTCCTAACTTTCCACAATTATAACATTTATTACCACTTTTGTCTCTAGATTTGGATCTCATTTTAGATTTTCCCCTTCCCTTTTTGTTCCGGAAGTTAAATTCTTTCTTTTCAGATCTTCTCCTAACAAATAGACTTTCTTCTCTCGAATTAGTTTTGTTCTCTCTTCTCAATTCAAGTTCTCTCGATTTTAACGCATCTATAACAATAGAGCGTCCCTACCATATTTTATAGCATTTCTGATTTCTTTATAAGATTCGGACAATAAATTTAACAATATGACAGCTAAATCCTCATCATCGAATTTCTTATCATTGTGAGCCATACTCTTAACGATTATGCTATAATTACTCAAATTCCTTTCAACATCCTTCCCCGAGTCCATCTTAAAACTAAATAGCTTTTCCAATAGATATATCTTGTTATACAAATTTTTAGTCAAGAATAAGGCATCCAAAACAGTTAACAAAGTTCTAGCATCTTTAGCATGATCAACTTGTCTAACAACATTATCTGATAGATGCAAAATTATAGAACTATATGCAATTTCATTCATTTCTTTAATTTAATCAGGTTTAGCCTTTAACTCATCACAAAAATTAGTAGGATCATCGAGGGCTTTTACAACCCTCTGTTGGATCAAAACGGCTCTCATTTTCTGTTTCCATATTGAGTGATCCTCATTTCCATCGAATTGTGATAACTCGACCCTCAAACCCATTCCAGATTCCGTAAAAGAGTGGCTCGTACTCAAGGACATAACATAAAAGATTTTGAAAAAAATCTTTTCCAGATGATCAATATAAAGTATGAATGCAGAGTTAAAACCAATGTCCAGAAATGAAGCACAATAATGAATCAATCCAATCACGAAACCTCATTGTGATGTGTGTGCAAGTGTGATCAAACTCAGGCAATGCACATGTATATAATGCAGACAAGCACGCTTTCCATGTTACAAATTAATCACAAGAATTCATCAACAGAATTCACAAATAGGCAACCAAGCAATCATACATAAACTGGTAAGACTACCAAACCTAACATATCGGAGAGTTTGAAATAATCTTACCAAATCGACTATTGAAAAACAGTAACATATACCACCAGTTCCTCAGTCAAGTGAGCCAGCCAAAGTCTCCAGAATCACCCAATCCAGTCAGCAATATGCACAACATGAAATCACAAGAATCAGTATCGAATTAAAAAAAGGCCCAAATAGCAAATTCAAAAAATGAACATGCCAAACCCTAGATCGAAGGGCTCTGATACCAGTTTTGTTAGGAAATCAACTTAGAGTTATAGTCTCCAAAATCATAATAATATAGTTCAATGCTCACAAGCACAATGTAATCATACATTGACAATTAAAAGTATTCAACCTATTTAATACCATCTAGCATATATATGGAGTATAAGAGAAACCATAGACAGAACATGATAAAACCGAAATGTACAAAGCAATAACTAGAGCTTTTCTTCCCTGTTTAATGGTCGAACCAGTTAGACTCAGGAACAACCTTCCATGCCATGCAAATCACCGTCCAAAGAAAGCTAGAGAATCGGTTAGAAACTTTCCACACTTGGCTTGGATCATCGATCAAGAGATCTACCAAGAACAACCAAGATCAAAAGGAAGAAACGAACTCCAGAAGACAGAAGAAAAACTGGCTCTAGAAATGAAAGAGAGAGAGACTACCAAAATACAAGAGAGAGAGAGTATCTTATTTTTAAAAGAAAGGAACCCACGTGAGTCTTTGTACCAAAAGTCAAGCTAGAAAATATCTCAACTAAGGAATAAATCCCAATCCTTGATCTCAATCCAATGACCACAATAAAACCAAACTAACACAATCCAAGTCAAGCTAAAGCTACTTATAGGCAAGTGACACCTAAGCAGTTGGGCCCAACAGTGTTATGGGAAACACGATTCTCATAGTCAAGTGTTCATACAGTCAAAAAATGGTAAACCAATTTTTATCCACACATTTTGTGATACTCATAAGTACTACTCACTCAGTTACCACTCGTTTTTACTTATTCATAAACAAAGACCATTTATAAATGCTTTCGTCACAAGCTCAAAATGAAAAGGTGAATTTTTTTTTCCAAGGTGTAATTGAGAAATGAATACTTCTAGAATAAATTTGAACTCGAACGTACAAAAACCTATACAAATGACAATTTACTATCCGACTAAAGTTATTTATTAAGAATGCACCATGAAAAGAATGATATTCTTGTAAGTATTTATTCCAGATTGAAGCTTCTTTAGACATCTCATTGTTAGCCGAATAAAGAGGCCAGAAAGAGGAGAAGCATGGTGACAAGAAGGCAGCCATTGCTCAAAGACAATCTCGTTACGATTTTCTGAGTTAGAACTTTAATTGCACAGTTATATGTCATTGCTCAAACTCAAATGTATTAGAGAAGTGTTATTTGCAACCTAAATAACAGTCAAGTCACCTCAGATAGACTCCCAACTAGGATCACCTACGCAAGAAGAAAAGGGTTAATATATCCAACTGCGAGGCAACTAGGTCACCTCAGATTCCAGATAGTTCACCATTCAGTTAACGGGAGGGGCAAGTGGGTAATAGTGGTATAGAAGGAAGGCTTATAAATAGGATGAAGGGGGCTTATGGAAAGGTATGCTTTTGACTGTTAATGAGTTAGGAAATAGGAGAGATCAGGCCTCTCGAATAGGCTGGAGTTTGTTCAACTTCTGTTTTCTTATTTTAGTGTTCCATTCATGTTTCATCTTTCAATTCAGTAAAGAATTCCACATTACAATCAATTCTTTATTCATCTATCATAATATTAAGTCTAATCAACAAATGTACAGTTATTTCACAGGTGTATAGAATTAGCAGCTGCATGGGATTTCCATTGCTGCACAGCAGTAACAGAGGGCTCTACCACTGACTCTTTCCCACACACGACCTTCCCTACCTCCAATCCACCACACTATCATCATCCTTCCACCTCGAGAAATACTATGGCTTTCAACATCTTCTCAGACATTCCCTAAATTGCCAAACAAAAGGCCATGTCCTACCATACTATGCTAAGTTGGAGAACTTTGTATTTTTTATTTCCTCAAAGTTTCCTATTCAATAGCACTATAGCGGCCACATCTGCGTGGATGAACTGTGAACGTTGCTACACTTTAGTCTTCAGACACAACACCATTGATATTAACAGCCAACAGGGGACGTGCGAGTCTGCGGCGTGTGTTGATTGGTGGATGCAGGGGGTTTCTCAAATCTCCGATTCTCAATTTTGTGTTTAACTAGGTGTTGCAATTGCTTCGAAACGCAGCTTGCAGGGTTGCTTCTATCAGGGCCGGATTGGGCCAAATAATTGGCCCATTTTCATTTTTTGCATTTTTTTTACGGTATGTACAACCGTACGCTGTGGAGTCAGATTGAAAAAAAAAATGGCATGCTTTAAAAGTTCGCCGTAAATTGTCATATTTTAGGCATGCAAAGAATGTACGCCGTAAATACTTATGCAATTGGTCATTTACGGCACACATTTAAGGTGCGTCATAAAAAGTCTATTTTTACGGCAAACGTCAATTGCACACCGTAAACATATGTCGTAAAAAACTATTTTTGTTGTAGTGAGTTATAGATTAAAATATGTAATATTACTAAACCCGTCACTGGATTGGTTTAACAAAAGTGGATTAATTGTCCATAGGGATAATCGGGTTTGTTTATTTGAAAAAAATAAAATTGTCAGTAGTGATTAATTAGTATTGACATATATAATGTAATGCTGTGTTGTGTTGTTATGAATGTGTGTGTGTGTGTGTATATATATATATATATATATATATATATATAGACATGTAAGAATTGTTTAATTGTTGTCGAACCTCGTAAGAATTGTTTAACTCTTCACTTTTGATATTTGATTAAGTAGCTGAGTTGAGTTTAAAAAAAAAAAAAGACATTGCATAAAGAGGTATACAAGGGTAGAATACTTCTATTCTACTCTCTAGCAAATCCATTAATTTCTTAATTTAAATGTTGGAGGGTCATAGTCGAGGTACAACTGAACATATAACATATCTATCAACTCGACATTCGTGAAATATCCAAGTAGAGGTTGAGGGCAACTAAAATAATCTCAACACCAAGCGCTACAAACATATATTTTGTGTACACTTGTCCAAAAATCAAGAGATTGGACAATATTTCAGCCAATAAAGCGTGATGAAATACCAAATTAATTTGTATGGTAAAATAATTATTGCCGACAAAGAAAAGGACAAGAGGTAGAGCAACTTAGTTGGTCGTAGCATATCCCTTGGAATATTATGCCATTATCTGTAAACGCGTGGGAGATGCAAGCATATTCTACAATCCCAAGTCTAGTATATATTAAGCTTTTTCCATTAGTTATCTTAGAGGCACTAGGTAGGGCCACCTCCACCAACACCCTGCCAGTCTGCCACCGTCGTTTGACCAATTTGTTGGTGGTGGAGATGGATGTGGCTATATTTGGCTTTTTATTTGTCATAAAGAGAGAGATGAATGAGAATTTTTAAGTGTCCAACAAATTTGTTTCTCCAGCAGGGCAACTTCAATCCCTTGGCATATTTATTGATTCATCACCAAAATTCCAAATCTCAGTATTTAATGATGAAAATCAAGGATCTGTTTCGTAATATTTTGTTCCCATTTGTGATTTTATGTATTCTGAATCTCGACTGTGCTATACCAGAGGCTGTGTGGAAAGTCAGAATAGGAGAGCAGTGGGTTTTCATGTAGTACGAAAGATTTCTAGCTTCTGGGCAATATATCTAGGGTTTTATCTTGTGAATGTAACATGCAGAACGAACATATTCTTGAACTGAGTGTTTCAATTTGATGTTTTGAGCTAGTAGATTTACCTATTATTCCATTCTTTGATTTGTATGGTAAAGTGAAATATATATGTATAAAAAAATTGAGATCCGTTTATTGTATTATGTGCACAAAATGTGCCGTCAAAATTCAAGAAATTGTAATCTTGTATGTTATTTCTTGCTAAGAAAAATTTTAATTGCTAAATTTTCGTAGCTCGAATTCATTTTGATGTGTAAAGGAGTTTAAACAAATTATCCAACTTATTTTCATCGTTTAAACCTAATAAGCACAAACCATAATATACTTATTTGGTAGTGGTTAAATGTAAGTGAAGCTTAGCTTGTGTTTGACACTCATTTTGGAGAAAGAATAAATTCTGAAATAATGATAAATGGAAGAATGTGTGGTTAAAAAATAAGGAGAATTTTTGAGTTTGTGTAATATTATTTTATTGATAGTGCGGTTAAAATGATGAGAGAGAGAGAGAGAGAGAGAGAGAGTGTGTGTGTGTGTGTGTGTGAGTTTGGATGTTAAACAAGGGTCTAGTTTTAAGTTACTTATTTTGTAAACATGATTTCTGGTATTACCTTCTTTTTTAAAAAAAAAAAAATAATAACTTATTTTCTAGAAAAGTAACTTTAAATTTATATTGTTGATTCTTCATCTAAATTCCCGTTATAAGAAATGTAGTCTTCACGACCATTTGATGAACATCAAGATTTCACAAAATTATAATTGTAAGTACGTATCATCGTAATGAAGTTTATTCTCATTACCGTAGAATACATATCAAAATAATCAAACCTGCTCGATCTCTAGCCTGACCTATCTTCATCTCAGCTACATATTTTGGTAGCATCAAAATTCATCCGAAGTTTCATCATCTTTATTAATTTCCATTTGGGGCTCTTCATGTTTAGTGTAAGAATTTGGCACTGGCAAAAGTTGGGAAAAAAGCAAGTAAATGAAAACATTTTTTTTTATCATAAAATCAAGTTATTCAATCATAAATTTCTTTATGATAATTTGAATGATTTTGATTTTTTTCATTAGTGTTTTGTACGATTTTTTTTTTTTTTTCGGGAATTTTGCAATTGCCTTTCTTACTTTACTGTTTCTTCTTTATTTCCTCATTTTTTCACAAACTTTTTATGATAAATTGAATGGGTTTTGTTTTCTTGAAGTTTTCTAAACTTAGTTTTTATATATACTTCAAAAAAAATTCTAAATAATGGGTGGAAATTGAGGTTCCTTTCTCACAAGCGAAGATTGGAACTAAGCAACGAATGTACAGTTTACGTGTCGTCAACATTCTGAAAATTGTAATCTTGCGTGTTGTTTCTTACCACAAAAATGGTTTGATCGGTTTGGATTTCGACTTAAATATTAAAACCCAACCCAATTCAAATTGAAAAGATTACGAAGTCAACAAAAAATGTATAGCCTTTTTTAGTCCTACATATTCTCACTCTCTTGAAATATTACTATGTATTTTGCTCGTGTTTAATCTTTCACAATTGAAAAAATAAAAATAAATTATGTTATTGGCAATTCTCATAACTACATTGAAGAAACAAACTATTTCCAAAACTACTGCTTAACTTTTTCTATTACAGAAAATAGTATTTTTATTGCAAAAATATTATTCCTTCTTTTGGACACTTTTCATTACAATTGTCATAATACGTGTTACAAAAATCTAACGCTTATTTTTTTTGTCAAAAAAAATAAAAATTTGCAATATGGTGTGACACTTTTTCATAACACGTGTAATAGGTGTGTCACACGTGTTGTGAGTGCATAACACGTGTTAGATTTTTGTCAAAAAATTGTAATACGGTGTTACACTTTTTCATAACACGTGTAATAGGTGTGTTACACGTGTTACATTCATATTACACATGTAATACATTGTTTTATGCCATTTTTCATCGATACGAAGATCATCTCCAACACAATGACTAGATCTATACCTCATCTCACTATCGCTCCAAAAACACCATTATTTCGCTACCTATTTCCATCGTGATGACCATCACAAAATGTCACCAGCTGCCACTATCGCGGTTGATAACCAAATTTGCACCACCATCAGCTGCGCAATTGCCATCACCATCATCAAAACACTAGTCCAGTTTTCATCTTACCACCATCACCGCTACCCATCTTTGTCACCATCAGCACCACCTTCACCACCATCATTTCATTCCAAAGCACCATAACATCAATTGCAACCCACCACCGGATCCATAACATATAAAACCCGTAAAATCCAAACTGGTCCACATTCGTGGATTTGTAAAAAATTTCATTCTATGCATTAAGAAAGCCTAAACGTCGGTTTGGATTGCAAATATTTACCCAAACCGACTTGGTTGGTTTCAATTCTAGGTTGAACCGAAAATCAACCCAACCTAACTGACATGGCCATGCATGCTCATCCCTATCAACGACTCCAATTGACAACTCCGCCAGCATTAGAATAATTTCCTGGCCCCACCCTCGATCCTCCAGTTTCTCTTTCAATTTCACAAACCCACAGTCCGAATACTTCCTCTCAGCGATCGCACAAACTCTTGCTTCTCCTCCTCCATTCTCTCTCCTTCCAGTGGTCAAACACCCGCGGCAGCTCACTTTCTCAACTGTAAGCCCCTAATGTTACATGAAATCCATCCCAACAATCATCATTTCTACAGATTTACACTAGGGATCTTCTCTTTATGGTCAAGAATTTAGCACAAAAAAGGTAGAAAAGGTAAGTGAATCAAAATGTTTTTAACATAAAAGCAAGTTATTTATCACAAGTTTCTTTATGATAATGATTTTTATTTTATTTTGCTTTCTTGGAAATTTTTCAACTGGATTTCTTACTCTATTATTTCGTCTTCATGTCCTCTTTATTTCCTTTTTTCTTTTTTCGCAAAGATCTTCATGATAGTTTTAATAGATTTTATTTTTTATGATTCTTTTTAATTGGTTTTTGTTTTCTTGGATTTTCTCAACTGGGTTTTTGTGAGCCCGATAACTCAACAAGCCGACCCGTATTTGCTGGAATGGCTCGGTTCATTTTTTCAAAATTCAATCTGATCGGTTTTGATATTCGAGTACACAACCCAACCTGTCCCGTGGTTAACTATAAAAAGATTCAAAAACTAAGAGGCTATTCTCTTCGTATTTTAGTTTTCAGTTTTAAATTTTGAATTCATTTTGAGTTTTGTGTTTTGAGTGTCCATTTTGAGATTGCTGAAAGCGCGTTCTTTTTATCATTTTCAAAAATTATTTTCAAATATAAAAAAATGAAGTTTTGGCTTGATTTTAACTGAAAACAACTAAAACGATTTTTTTGACGTTTTTCGTTTTCTTTTAAATTTTAAACTCATTTTTTGAAAATTTGTTTCTGAAATAGATAAGTAAACATGTTTTCAATATTTTTGAAAATTGAAAACTGAAAATGACTTGAAAATAATAAAGAGAACATGCCCTAAAAACCCATAATCAAAGCTCTTTCATTTCTCTAACCATCTTCAAGGCCTAGTCTTGCTCCCACATGTCCTTTACATTTTTTTTTTTTAAATTTCTTCTTGTTCTTGTTCTATCTTCACAAGTATATTCAAAATGCTCTATTTCCCAATTTCAAAAGTTCTTCAATGTGCAGATTGAATTTGATTCAATACCCTAGTTGACACTCCAGAATTTCACAGTTTGCACTCTGTTCACAATTTGATTGTATTTGAAGCCTAAATCGACTAACTCAACCAAAGCAAACAGTCCACGTTCGGTTGGGTTGGTTCGAGTATGTGCCTAAAGTTAGGTAAGGCCATCAAGAAAATTGAATTGTTCAATTCGGTTCAAGAAAGTCAAAAGCTTGATCTAGCCCTATTTTATGATTTGATCGAATATGGAGCTTAAACTGTCTAACTCGACCAAACTAACCCAATCATGTTTGATTTAAGTTAGCTCGGGTATTGGCCCACTTTGATCCGGATTGGATTGGGCCTTCAAAAAAACCAAGTTATTTGGTTTGGGTTGAGTGGGCCCAAAATTCAAATCAAACCCTTAGGGTCGTTTGATAGGCCATTTTTTACATGGAAAATGGAATTGAAATTTCATTTCCTACTTTTGCTATGTTTGATGACACTTTTTTTTTCTTCCATGGAATTGGTTTTCTACCTTTGCCCATTTTCTTTGTTTTAGTGGAATTCCATTTCCCACCTTTTAGGTGATTTTTGGTTTTCCATTTTTTTTTTTTTTTGCAATAGAAACAAAATATATCCCTAATTATATATATAAAAAAATCATCTTTTAAATTGACAATTTTCATGTAAAACAAAGTCAAACGAAAACAAAAAAATTTCCAAATTTTTTTGACGATC
This sequence comes from Fraxinus excelsior, assembly GCA_019097785.1. Taxonomy (NCBI): domain Eukaryota; kingdom Viridiplantae; phylum Streptophyta; class Magnoliopsida; order Lamiales; family Oleaceae; genus Fraxinus; species Fraxinus excelsior. The sequence goes on from CM032626.1 coordinate 15,813,998, forward strand.
CAAACAAATTATATTCCCAATCGTAAGAAATTTTATCCTTTTAATTGACAATTTTCATAAAAAAATAAAGTCAAACGAATATCAAAAGATAGAAATTTTCAACATTTTTCAAGTGGAAAATTATACCAATCAAACACAATTAATTGAAAATTCCCATTAAAACAAGTTTTAGTCAATTCAATTATCTGCAATTCATTTTCTTTCCACCAAAATTTCATCTTGGAATCAACGGACCCTTAGTTCTTGATTATGAGAAGAGTTTCTTCTTTTTCTTTTTCTTGCTAATACTTATTTAATAAAATAAAATAATTTTATTTATTAAATTGCTGTTTTTAAATATTTTATTTTTATTTTTTAATGTATTCGGAATAAATGTAAATGCTGGCTAGCCATCACACTAATTTCCACGTCATAAAATTTTTGATTTCATAATGATGCAATTATAATTTTTCTTATGCGCTATATAGGAAATAAATTTTTCTATGGGGGCATTTTAGGCATTACAACTATATTTTCTTACGTTTCAAGATCCTTCTCTTATCAAACCTATACATACATATAGTCGTACAGGTAAGGCTTTTGGGATTTCCATAAAAAAGCCCTAACCTCATCAAATTGCTTTTTTTATTTTTTTTCTCTTATAAATTTAGCCACGTTATCTTGATATTTAAATCGAAGCATTGTAATTGAAATCCGTTCGCATAGAAATAGAAGCGCAAGTTCGTGAATTGAGGTTATTTTGCTGTTGGGAATCTGGATGTTTACAAAAAATTCTAGAGCTTTTTTTTTTTGTTATTTTTGGGTTTCGGAATCTGAACATTGATGGGGTTTCGACTTCGTGATGATATGTTTCCAGGTTTTTTTATTTTAGATCTGTGATTGATTTTTTTTTTTTTTTTTTTGGGATTTGTTGCTTTTTTGCTGCAATGGCAAAGGATATGGATTCAGATGAAATTGTGGTGTCATCAATTCGGGCTGGGATGAAAAGGGAGTTTGCTATGATGATGAAGGCACAATCGGAAATAGGGATGGTTTCTTCGGGACAAAGGAGAGTGACAAGGTCCCAGATTAGTGGTGGTTGCAGCAAAGATGCTGTCGAGAGTGGTGATAAAACTGGAAAAGAAGGAAGGGGGTCCTCTGCGAAGAGAAGAAAAAAGGATACAGAAGAAAAATTGGGAGGAGAAGTGGCCAAGAAATTAGAATATATTGAGGTTTTGGACAACAATGGAGTCGAAAATAGTGATACGATCGATGTAGTAGTTAATGAAGAAGAGAAGATGAAAATATTGGATAACGAGGATTGGCCAAATAGTAATATGGTGGAGGTAGTAGTTAATGAAGAAGAGGAGTTGAGAAATTTGGAAAATTGGCCAAATATTGAAGAAAGGAATACTGTGGTTGAGGTAACAGTTGCTGAACTGAATGGTATAGTGCAGCCAATGTGCATTGAATCATCATTGCCTCGGGTTGGAAGCAATGAAATTAAATTGGGCTGTGAAGAAGATAAAACTTTTGAAGAAACCTCAGAATTAGGACGTGAGAGAAGGTTATGTGGATTATCGGAGAAGCAGGCAAGGAGGTTTACACGGTCAGCTTTAAAGCTGCACGAGACTGTGGAGTTGGGATCCGGGCCAGGAGAGTTGAAGACCGAAGCTGATGAAACTGACGGTGCAATGACCATGACAAGTAGTCCATCGAAGTTAGAAATGAAAATGTCAAAGAAAGTTGAGTTGAAGAGGGTTCCAAGAAAGCTAAAGGATCTACTCGACACTGGGTTGCTTGAGGGTCTAGCTGTTCGTTACATTCATCGTTCAAAGGTAAAAATAATCAAACTTTCTATATTTTTTTTCACTTGAAATGAATTTTGATATGGTTTTTTCGGTATTTGGTTGGTTTTTCTTGTTAATTTGAATATATTTGGGTGAAGAGGGGGCTGGAATCTGGACTTCGGGGATCTATTCGGGGCTCTGGAATATTGTGCTCTTGTGATGAGTGCAAGGGAACAAAAGTAAGGGTTCAGATTAACACTTTTTATGGAGTAAATTGAATCATTATCTAATTCTCTTGTGCTCATTGTCAACTACTGTTGATGTAGGTTGTCACCCCAAATCAATTTGAATTGCACGCAGGAAGTGCAAACAAACGCCCACCAGAATACATCTATTTGGAGAACGGGAATACTCTATGTGATGTGCTAAATGCATGCAAGAATGCTCCCCTGGATGCATTGGAAATGGCAATTCAGAATGTCATTGGTCAGTCTGAGTCAAAGGTGACAACGTTTTGTCTCAATTGCAAAGGTGATTTTTGCACCCATCTATTATAATATATGATAGATAACATGTGCATTATGTGGAGCCTTTAACACGTTATTCTCTTTTTAGGGTCGATACCTGTGTCTGGCATTGGCAGATCAATGCTTCTATGTGATTCCTGTTTTTCAAAAAAGTCACATCCCAACCTTACAGAGATCAGTGATACGGCGAATAGGTATTGTAGATAGATTCAAAGTAATGACTGCTTACGATTATTTTATTCCTATATTTATACTATACAAGACCTTCGATTTCGTGAATTAAAAAAAAAAAAAAATTCAAAAGGAGTGTTAGATGGCAAACTTCAAAGCGAGCATATTAAGATTGGGATCCCATTTCAATCTCTTTAGAGGAGTAGTCCAATTCATTATATGTTGTATATTTATTCCGACGTTAATTGATGTGGAATTTACCTTTAATATGTCCATGAGAGATGATGGCTCGTTTGAGAACACCAATATTGGAATTCACGTACTTGTACAGGTCTTAGTCAAATCGTATTGCTCGTTTAACCATAATGAGCTCGGGTAGATTAGTACTATATTAAGAGCCTGTTTGTTTGCCATTTTCCACATCATTTTTAGAAGAAATGTTACCGTTTATGGGCCACACTTAGCCCCCTTTTTTTGACTTTTGTCTCCCAACTTTCATTTTGTAACATCTATATTTCTTCTAATAATGAGCAAAAAATGGTGCCCAACCACCCTCTAAGATTGAGATTCCATCTTAAAACGTATCTCTCGTTAAGAGGAGTAGTCCAAACATTTATATGTTAGTTATGGTTTTGATATTTAATCGATATGGGATTATCCTTTAAACATTCGTGCAAGATTGTGATTCATTGGAGAATTCCTTAGAGAGAGTTGTCTCGCGCCTCTAGATATTCTCTACCTACCCACCTGTGTCGGTTTCGGGTACAACACACGTCTTGGAATCCATTTACTCATTTTGAATTTGATAGTCCTGATCTCATATAGGACTTAATGTTCCATTTTAAAAAGTCAAATCTTGTTTACTAGAGTAGTTCAAATCCTTATATGTTGTCTATTTATTTCTTTATTATTTGATGTGAGATTTACGACAATGAAGTGATCATATGCAACAGGGATGGAGCCATGTTAGCCTTGACCCCACCCCCACGCCCCCCAAAAAAAAAAAAGCAATTGGGCCCACCTATCATTTTAATGACCAGCCCATGAGCCCACACCACATATTAATTAAGTTAAACCAATTGACAACATGCCCTGTTAATCGCACAAATCACAATTAGGTCGAGAATTCTCTAGTCAACAACACGAATAGAAGCAAGAACAAAAATGTAAAATCTTCTATGACCCAGATAAGACATGGTGGTGGGTTTAAACTGTGACAATGGTCAATAGGAATGAGGAAAAATGGAGCAAACTTAAGTTTAATTTTAAACAAATTTTGGTTGACTGTTAGGTTGTTGGTTATGTTACCTTTTTGGCTCTTCATGTTGCTTGGATGTTTATGTTTAGCCCTTGTTTGATTTAGATTTTTGCAAAATCACTTTTCTCCCAATGGAATAATTTTGCAAGTAACTTTTCCTTTTTTAACGACACATTCTACAAAGAAATAAATAAAATAAAAAATCACTATTAACAAATTAACTTCTCTTAAAATCTACACATCAAACAAGGGCTTTGTCTTTCACTGTGAATTTTACCTGGTGTCAAATATCAATTTAGCTTATATATTGTGCATAATGTTGATAAAATTTATTTTTACTTGGGGTGGCTTGAATAACTTGGTTTTTACAGAAGAATGTACAGTTTTTGCTTGTTTATAATTTTCTGATGAATGTTAAGCACTGTCCATATTGATGCAACAGGTGAAGTTTCAGTTGTAGTTGTAGTTGTAGTTGTGGAAAACGAGTATATTTTTCTCATTTTCTGTAATTGTTAAGAGTTGATTTGTAGATGGAATTTATTTTTGAACTTGATTTGTGAAGTTTCTTTAATTGACAATTTTTTTTATCTATAAATGATAGCAAATATTTGATATTCATGAGTTTAAATATCAATTTGGTTTCAACATCTCTACTGATTCTACAGAATTCTGTTTCTTTTTCTAATGATGAATTGTGTATTGGTGTTCTGGTGTATTGGTTTTTCCGCTGATGGTGGTCCTTTTACCTATTTTTCTACTCATTTAGGATGTTTTTGAGATTAATAAGTTTGTTGCTTGTCTTAATTTCTTGAAATCAAATTATTTGCACATGATAATTTGGAATAAAGTGGTTGCTTATTGTATGACACTCTACATTGTATGACTGCCTATATTCAATGATTTCAGGTCTCCGTTGACTGCTACAAAATCATCTCCTCCAATATCTTCAACTAGTCAGCTTCGAACAAGGGGTCAGGGGAGTACTAAAATGCCTATGAGTAGTCATTCTCAAATAAAAGGTCAGGGGAGGCTAACAAAGAAGTAAGTACTCTTTATTTTTGTGGGGCATTTACTATACCTTCCAGTTTCATAAATGTAAAATCTGAGTATGCAACATGATTTTGCTGTAGCTTGTATTTATTACTAAGCACAGTACTAATTCTTTCTGTTTCCATTTTGCAGGGATCAGAGAATGCACAGACTGGTATTTGAGGATGATGTACTTCCTGAGCGCACAGCATTGGCTTATTATGTTCAGGGAAAGGTCACTGCAATTTATAGCATTTATTCTCGTCTTTTTTCCGCTTCTTTTTAGATTAAATTATTGGTTGTTGCTTGATATATGCATTATAGAGTAGTTCTGAAACGAAGTCATCCATTTATTTGAAGAAAGAGTTTTAACCTTTTGTTACTTCTTCCTTTGAGCAGAAAAAGCTTGAGGGTTACAAGGAAGATTATGGCATATTCTGCTTTTGCTGCAACCAAGTGGTACATTTCCTAGCTTTGTATGAAAATCTAAATTATACATTTTGTGCATGTTTGGATGCGCTTATAAGGTTGTTGTGAACCCCTTAAAAGCTTACTCAAACATGATCTTTGTCTGCTATAGCAGTAAAAAGCACATTGTCTGTGATGTTAACGTTCTTATTGTTATGAACAGGTGAGCCCCTCTCAATTTGAGGCACATGCTGGTTTTGCTTCTCGCCGAAAGCCGTGAGTATTTCTTGCATTTTCCTGTTTAACCCTTTGCCATGAGAGGTCACATTATTCTTCTTGGCAAATTGGTCCTGTGATTTGTTTCACATTATCTGGCAACAAATTTGACAAATGGCCAATCTTTTTAAATATTGTTGCTGACACTTGACATAACAAAGTTGGCAAGAGCACCTTCAAGGACTACATCTATGTTGATCAGTAGCCCTAAGTAATATTTAGTATAATCTCCTTGAATTGGTTTAGGTTTGTGTAAGCATTAACATGGTTCTTGTTGGTCTGACAGTTACCATAACATATTTACATCCAATGGGGTGTCTCTGCATGAGCTATCCCTCAGCCTTTCAAAAGAACGTAGAGTCTCTGCAGATGAAAATGATGATCTCTGCTCCATATGCTTTGATTATGGAGATCTTATATGCTGTGACAATTGTCCACGATCTTTTCACACTGGTAAGTATGTCTTGGTTTTTTTTAGCATTATTGCCGATTCAATGAGTTTTCTGTCCTTTCTTGAACCTTGCAAAAAGTTGCAGTTGTTCAATAGGATATGGCATCCTAATGTATCGATTCCATTCCAGCTTTACTCCTTTAAAGTAGGAGTAATCTGAAATGAGAATTAATAAATAAATTGAGATGCTATTTTGTTCGTCTTTCACCTTATGTCTTGTGTCAATCTTGGTGTTTGAATGTACTTGGTGTTCTCGTTTTCATTTAAGTTAGGTGTTATATTTTTTTTACCGCATTCATGCTGCTGCAATTTTGTTATAGAATGATTTTCTTCTTTTTATTGGCTTATAGGTAATTTATGGTTACCAATCTTATAAATCCTCTTTCCACTGCCTTACTTTTAATGCTTGGTTCCTCTTGCAGAATGTGTTTCTCTTCCAAGCATCCCTCAAGAAAGTTGGTATTGTAAATACTGCGAGAACATGATCCTGAAGGAACAGTATGCGGAGCACAATACTAATGCCATTGCCGCTGGGAGAGTTGCCGGAATCAATGCTCTCCAACAAATAACCCAAAGGTGCATACGTATTGTTGAAACAACAGAGGCTGATGCTGGTGGTTGTGCCGTTTGCGGGTTTGAGTTTTTCTCCACTCTCTCTAACTGAATTTCTATTAACATTTACTTTAAGCATTTGATAAATTGTTCACATATCTGTTTCAGCTGGGTGGTTATTGTAATACGCAAGTCTTTTCCATATCAATGTTGAGCTATATACTTGTTAGAGGTTTCACTTAGTACAGCTTCTTTAATAATATATTTTGTGCTCTTATCCTTTTAAAGATGATCCACTCATTCTTCTTAGTTGTTGATAAAACAATCTAACTTGTAGTGGTTGATCTCTATACTCTGCCATTGACCTTTTCTGTTATTTTCTTGCCTTTTTTGTGGTGCCTTTGGCTTCTTTTTTCCCCTTATAAATGATTCCAGTTCGGTGCTTGCAGGGGTGATGATTTCATTGCATCAGAATTTAATGACCGTACAGTTATTATCTGTGATCAGGTATTACTGTATTCTTGTCATGTCTTCAATGAGACAGGCTTTGAAATCAAATTAAAATGCTTTTTGTTTACCTATTTCGCATGCATGATAACATTGTGGGTCATTTTTTTTAGTGCGAGAAGGACTATCATGTTGGTTGTCTGAGGGAGCAGAAAATGGATGACTTAAAGGTTCGTTGATAATGTAATCACATATTATGGTTCCTCAGTTTCCAGAAATGACTCTGTGTGCTTATGGAATTGTCTTAGTAAATTGATGATGATGTGCACATTACAGGAATTACCAAAAGACAAATGGTTCTGTTGCACATCGTGCAGAAGTATCCACTCTGCTCTCCAGGACTTGGTTATAGATGGTGAACAGATGCTTCCAGAAGCTCTCTTGAACCTAGTAAAGAAGAAACACGAGAAAAAAAGTTCAGAGGTTAATCCTGAGGTTGATATAAGATGGAGGCTTCTGAGTGGGAAGTTGGCTTCTGAAGATACCAATGTGTGGCTTTCCGGGGCAGAAACTATTTTTCATGTATTTCCCCTAGCCATTTCCTTTTTCTCCTCTGCTTTGAAATGATTTTATGCTAATCTACCTTGACTTTTGAAAATGTACAATTAAATGGATTGTATGACACACAGTGGAGACGCGTCTCTTTTTAATCTGCTGTTTGATTTGGGTCCCTGATTTTACTTTTCTGATTGTTATATAATGTGCTTAACGAGTAGTTTCCGTCTTAAAATGTGTTACAGGAGCAGTTTGTTCCTATAGCTGATTCCAGTACCAGCCGTCTTGATCTTATTCCGAACATGGTTTATGGGTAATAACGCCTTTACATTTATGCATGAAATTAGTGAAACTTTCTTTTGTGACCTACATTTTAACTGTTGCTGATGATTTGTAGGAAGCGATACAAGGACCAAGATTTGGGGGGCATGTATTGTGCCATACTGACAGTCAAGTGAGAAATATTTAATTATGAATTATTGCATTGATAATGCCTTGAAATCACATCTGTTCTGATATAGTGCGTTGTTTTAGCTCGTTGGTCGTATCTGCTGGAATTGTTCGGATTTTTGGGCAGGAAGTTGCAGAGCTACCTTTAGTTGCCACATTTAGTGGTTATCAAGGAAAGGTCCGATCTCTCAGTTACACGACCTATTCCATATTTTGTTCAAATATAGAAGAACTATAATTCATGAATCTGGAATACCATCTAACTCAAAGATACAATCTCTTTTTCGCAGGGGTACTTCCAGTCGCTCTTTTTCTGTATTGAAAATCTTCTCGCAACTTTGAATGTGAAAAGCCTGGTGCTTCCTGCTGCTGATGAAGCCGAATCTTTATGGAAGAACAAGTTCGGTTTTGAAAAGATCAGCGATGAAGAAGTATGTTCAGTTTGTTATTGTATTCATTTCACGTGCGTTGTGGGAAACTAGAATTTATTATTAATGCTTATATTTGTGTTTGCTTTTTCAGCTTGATCGGTACAAAAAGGAATACCAAATGATGATATTTCAAGGAACAACCGTGTTGCATAAATCAATCTCCAAGTCTTAAAATATCAGCCCCTTTTTTCGCAAATAGGAATTTCAGCCGTTTGAAAGGATATGCAGGATTTTTTTTAGGTCTTTCTGAACTGTAGGGCCTAATTTTGCATAATGTATAGGGTTGCAGTTGGTGTATGTATGCAATTTTGTTGTGGCTGATATTACATTACTTGAGCAAGGTTTGTAATGTTACACCATCACTCAGATGGATTAGTTGAAATTCGCAAGTACATTTTGGGGTTTGTGAATCTTTATTTACATACACAGCTTTGAATCTAATGGACAAGTGGGTTTTCACTTTTGAAGCAGATGGTTAACTGCTTATTCTATATACTCTCAAATAAAAGCCAACTCATGTTTCCATTTGTTCGACATTTGGTCATCAGTGTGTCCGTACTTTTCATTTCTCACGTGCTCTTGGTTTGGGGCTTGGCTTGACGCGTCACTTTCTTGGCTCCATTTCTTGATTGGCTGAATTTTTTGCTTTCTGCCATGGAGAGATTGCCTTAGACGTGAATTAAAATAATATATGAACGAAACTTGTAGATGGAATATGGAGAACTGACCTGTTGTCTTCTGTAAATGAATTGAACCAACTCTGCTAGGTTAGAAAGGTGCTACATGTACAATCATGGATGACAACTTTGTTAATAACCATAAGTTGGTAAGAATTTACACCATCCATTTTAAAAATTGTTTTTTTAAATCAACAATACGGATCTTGATAACAAATGGGTTGTCAACAAAGATTGTGCAAATAATTTTATTCGGTTAATAAAATGCTCATGCATATGTGGTGGTGGTGATTGAAATCAGAAGTCGAAGTTCAATGCGTGTATTGAAAAATAGCCAAATAGAACAGTCATAAAGATGTCCTTTGTGATGATTTGTTCACAAATTGAAGTTCAATGCGTGTATTGAAAAATAGCCAAAGAGAACAGTCATAAAGATGTCCTTTGTGATGATTTGTTCACAAATTGCTGACAAAGAAAGTATCAATTAGGGTTGAACAATGAAACCGTCAAACCGCAAAATCGAACTGGAATAATTTTTTCTGAAGTTTGTTTTGAGTCCACGATGATCCGTCAGCGTTTTGTTTAGAACGAATCAAACTGCTTTAGAGTGGTTTGGTTTAGATCTATGCAAACTGTTTCACAACGTCAAATCGTTCAAAAGAAAAATTAATTTAATTTAGATTTTATCCAACCTAATTAAAATTAAACACATCTCAAACTAAACAGACAACTATTCATCCTAATTAATTATTTAAATCATACACAAATGCACATCAGTAATCACAACTTTGAATGCAAAACTCCCAAATTTCGTGAAGTATTGAACAATTGCTATTGAACCATATTTTTCTATCATCCATTATAATTGAGTGGACATATATCAATTCAAACTCACACATCTCTTTTTTTTAGTAATAATTTTCTCAAATTTCATCCAAAGACGAGCGAATCCAGGAATTGGACCCAGCATGGGCATTGATCGGTGACCGTTGACCAATAATCATAGACAATCAATGATCGTAATGGCCGGAAATTAACAAAAACTGAAAAAAGGAATACAAAAACAGAAATATACAGTCCAGTGGCTGCACCCATCTATAAATTCTCATTTACTCATTTATCATAATTCATTAATAGCAAATAGCAAAAAGGAAATTGGCAAATTCCAATGCATTCACGGTTTGTATATGGTGCAATATCTTCAAAATACTATAAATTGAATCAAAATTTAAAACTTTATTTGCTATGGATTGAAAAGATAAGGGAAATGTTTGTATATTTACAGTGGTGCAACCAAGAATTATCTTGAAGAAAATTATAAGCATAATAAGTTACTTCATAAATAATTACGGGCAGAACCACTCATTCATAAATGGGAGTTTTAGATGCTTTCTTTTTATAATTTTCACACTGAAACATTCTTTGCATCACACGTTCTAATTAAGAGTATTTCTAAGACTCATAGGCACGGACAAGGCGGAAGCTCCGCTGCTCCAACCTCCACTCATCACAGTTCCACAACCCAGCCTCCATAGTCCACTCCAGCCCAAAAACTCACAGTCACAGCTCCACTCTCCAACCACCACACCAGTCGACAACCTCCACCGTCCTCAAAATAATTTCGCCAATAATTGCGACGTCGCCCACTGTCCAGAAGAAATGAGAAATGAATTGAAAATTAGATTGGAGTCAGTGGATCGATTCCTTTTATTTTTTATTTGTTAAATGGATAGCAAAATCGGCCATGGATTGAGCAAAATAATTGGGCCTTTTTTTTTTAAAAAAAATGAGGCCCCAAAATTTTGAAAACTCCAACCCAACGGCAGCGCCTCCTCCTTGTGCTCTTCATCTTCTTCCCGACTCTCAGCCCTTACCCGACAAACGTCTGAAGTTTTCGACGGATCTAGAACAGGCGGTCGCGGGGGCTTGCCAAGTGCTGGGTCCGCCCCTGTCCAAAGATATTTATTTATTTGTAATTATTTGCTATATTTTATTGATGTTGAGTTGTTATGTTCTAATTTGTGTCCGGCTATCTTAACTTTTTAGCGGAAAGCATTTTTTGTTTGTTTGTTTGTCTTAACTTCCTAATCAAGTCATTCAATTAATTAATTATTTTCATTTTAACTTAGTTTTTAGATTTTTCTGTTGATTTCTATAATCTAGCAATTGATTTGGTGGATTACTTAAATGGTTATCTTGAAAATTTGACCACTAAATATTTCGATATATTATTTTGGTGAAAATCGAATGCAAATAAATAAACGATTGTCCCCTTAAATTGCTAAAGATATATCAGCTTTTCAAATATTCACAATTGCCAATGGTTGGACACATGATTCCTTTATGAATTCATTGAGTGCAAATATGGTTGAAGCGGTGATTCACCCTAAAAATTGGATGACAATGAACTTATAGTGATTCATCCATATTTGGATGAGGTAGAAGCACATGATGATTCACAAAAAGTTATCGAAGTTGTTATCGTGTTTGATCTTTTTTATTCATTTTCTTTTACTAATTATTTTGTATCATTTAACTATAATAAATGAATCCATGCACCATATTCTTATCTTTGTAGAGAATGAATCATGTATTAAAATTGCAGATGTTGCGTCAATTAATATCGACTAGGAGGTTAAAATATTTTTATCATGTGATTAATATTAGATTTTTAGTAGATTGTGATATAAATTTTTGAAATGTGTGGTTGAAAAGTTGTGAGACTCATAAAAGATGTGATTAATATTGATTGTTTGACTTTAATTTAGATTAAAATATGATTTTAATTTATACCAAACAGGGCCTAAAATGTGTAGGACTTATCTAAAGGTCTTGTGCAATCACTTAAATTGCTTTGAATTAATTTTAAATTAATCAATTCAATGTGATCATCCAAAACATTTTTTTACTCGACTCATCTCAACTTTGATTTTTATTATTTAAACATAAGTTCTAAATCATATTAATGGGGTTGGGGTATGATTTCATTCCGTTTGACAAATTTATAAAAACAAATAAGTAATAATTATGATTATGTAAATAACATAAGTAATAAGTGTTTTGCTATTTGTAACTCCAGTGTACATAGTAGGTGGGTCACGCCCAATAAAAAAATCGTGGATCTCTCCTATCGCGAGGGGCCTAGTGTACACATAACAAAATTCAAATAATAATCAATGATTGATGCTACCTAATTGAATGTCAAATTTATTATCAAAGAAAATATACATATAGAGCTTGTCTGGGATAGATTTTAATATGCCAAAAAATGAATTTTACTGTCGTTGAATACATCAACGGTCAAAAAATCATCAAAACTGCTGACACAACAACAATCAAATATGGTGGCTAACGGCTGAAATTTTGATTAGAAACAATTCCGAGCAGGCTCGTATCATGATTGATTCACAAAACCTACATGAACGTTATTGTTGATGCCCATTAGAGTGGGAAAGGTTTCAAAATTTGAAATTCAAAATCATTACAATTAGAACGTTAACACATTTTTTGATTCCAAAAATAACCCTTCGTTGAATAAAATAAATCTTTCGCCTTATATTTCCACGTCTGTCTCACACAGACACATTTCATATGTATGTATGTCTTCAGTATCTTCAAATTTGGACTTTTCTTTGACTTCTTTTTCTTCTTAATTGTTTTTTCCGAGCGGTTATTTAAGATTCAAGAAATCGCAAAATTTGGACGCGAATACGAAATGGGTCAGATCCAGTACTCTGATAAATACTTCGACGACACCTGCGAGTACAGGTGTTTTTTCGAATTTATTTGAATTTCCCTTTTTTTAATTGTTAAATGTTTCGTTTTTTGAGGATAATCTTGCATTTTTTGGGCAATTTTTGAATTTTCAGGCACGTTGTTCTTCCACCAGAAGTGGCTAAACTGCTTCCCAAGAATCGTCTCCTCTCTGAAGTAAGTTTTTCGTATTCTTGCTTATTCGTTTAGTTATGGATAAGGTTTGTTTATTTTTTTATTTTTTTTTATCGTTTTTGCTACTCTGTGTTAGTTAATTGAAAAATGAAAGGGTTTGTAGTGCATTTATTTTGTGTTGAATTTCATGGGCTTTTGTTTGGTGACTAAGATTAGGGATCAGCAACTAAATTGAAAAACAACAGAGGATTTCAGCAGACTAAATTTATTATCATCTCCGCTTGCATAATATTTGCGTTTGTGTATCTGAAAGATTTTAAATCAAGCTTTATAATAATTGTCTTCTTTTCTTCATTCATATAGAAGTTTTATTGTGTTATTTTTAGAATGAATGGCGTGCGATTGGGGTTCAGCAGAGTCGTGGATGGGTCCATTATGCAGTTCACCGTCCGGAACCACACATCATGCTCTTCAGGAGGCCACTGAACTATCAGCAGCAGCAGGAGAATCTAGCTCCACAAGTTCTTGCCTAGTGAAGAATCAACGCTCTGGTTTTCCTAGCTGATATTCTCATTCCTGCTAGAATTGAACTTACTATAAGAAAATACAATATTATGAAATTTGTGTTCTCGGAGTGAATGTTAAAAGTGTTTGGATATGCCTAGCTTAGAATCAAGTGTTGAATTTCTGTTTCAATGACTTTGATCTAAATAGTACTTGAAACATGCTCTTAGTGTTGTGAAATTATTTAATTTGTCATGTGGACGAACTACAAGACCACCCCTTTTATATATATGGTTATGATTTTCAATGCATATGTGATTTTCATTTTTTGTATCATTTCAAAAAACAAGTATACAAGAGAAAATATATTGAAGTTGATCATTCAAAATCCATAATCTAGAATAAGGATTAAAGAATTTAAGAATGCATAATCATGAATCAAAGTGAAGAACAAGACAATCAATACTATAAAGCAATAAGTTAAAATCAAGATCAAGAACTCAAGAATTAATAGAATGAGTAATCAAGATCAAATATTAAAGAATAATTCTCAATGAATTAAGATGTGTTTTGCATTTTATAATTCTTTTGATGATTGGACATGAAGGATCTTGACAATAAAATAATTAGATTTTCATGTTTTTAAGATTTAAAGTTTCATAAAATTCTAATAAGTGGTATCGGAACCAACTTCATGTTAAATCATTGACATTAAAGAAAGAATTTTATTGTTGAAATTCATTATTTGGATTTCTCAATTTTGGGATATAAATTTTATCCCTAAATTTCAAATTAAGAATTTTGGGGGTGTTTTCAAATTTAACAATTTTATGAATTAATTGAATTTTAATACGATTATAATTGATTATTGTTATTGAGTTAAGTTTTGCACAAAAAAGACTTATGACAACAATTTTGTCTGTGCGAATGATTAAGCGTGTGCGTTAAAAACAAACAAAAAAAATCATTCTTGAGAGTGTGTTTGGTAGAAATTAAAATCGGATTAAAATTGAAAAATTAGCCGTTATTGTTAACTTTTATTAGACGAGTGAGACCTAATAACAGTTATATTTTCAATTTTAATTGGATTTTAATCCCTACTAAACACGTTCTGAGTATATTGTTGTCACATCATTACTTGATATTTGGAATATGTGGCGGTAGACAATCATTTCCATTCATATTTATGGAAGTCTTTTGTTGGCATATGTATAATTGGTATTTTATGAAAAGAAAGTTCAAAATTGTGGCTGCACGATACTGCTGGACAGTAAAGAAACGGGCGATGCAGTGTCGACTTTTATTTATTTTTTAAACAAAGAAGATTAAAAGAAAAATTAAATATTTAAAAGGGCAATTAATTTCAAATCTTGATATTTAAAATTTTTTTTGGACTATCAATTTTCTAAAATAAATTAATTGAAACAACATATTACCAAAGTAACATCTCTTATCTAAATTAATTTATTTGAGATATTAGGAAGATAGTGTATACGTAATTCATGCAAATATTTACTAGCCCAAAGTAAGATAAATATTTGGCTGAATTATTTGCACACTCGTAATAATAAATATGTGATAATTATAAAGTTTATTTTTTTTTATGTGAACATTGAGTCGATCCAAAGACAAACTTATTGTTTGACATTATTTATTGTCAATATTTAATTACTGCACCAAGAGTACTACTTACAAGTTGATATTTCTATTTAAAGACATGTCAATGTTGTGTCCGATTTTTTGTGATGTGATGAGGCCTACCATTATTTGAATTTATTGATTGCTCAATATGGATTCTCATGTGAACATGTTAATTATGTTTACGTTGTCTATTCAATTAATTCATCAACTTTTGTAATATCTGATAACATCAATTCAGTTCATGTACTAAACCAAAGTTTGAGGGTTGGATAGATAACATTTGTATCGTTCATGATGTCATAGATCTAGGAATTAATCCCCATGTACAAGGCACTAGGTCACTCACATGGGTGGACCCTACCATGTATTTAAAACAAATTATGCATGGGCCCCACTTGTGTGAGTGCTCTGTAAAATATTTGTGAGTTTTTTCTATGTACGTGTAGCACATATGATAGATTTAGACATTACATTTAAGGACTATACAACCTACTACTCTTATGTATAAGAGTTTCGCTAATAAAAAGGGGGCTTGTCGTTCAAACCGCATAAGTTTTATAATCATGAGGTGTAAAATTTCAGCAACATTTAGGGGTGCTATGTCTAATAAGGTAATTAATGTCAATTTTTTTTTAATAATAAATTGAAAAAACGCTTGTCAAGACGCAATGAGGCTGAAACTAGTGCTCATGAGTGTGGTTCACTCATTTTTTATTACCTCTCAAACTTGTTATTGTGATTGTCTTTAAGAGTTTTTTTGGCGTTTTAATGTGTGTTTTAATGTTATTTTATAGGTTAGGTAAATTGGTGCGAATAGTGTAAAACTTGGAGAAAATAATGATTTTGGCATGAATCAAAGAAAAGTTGATGTTGATTAGGTGAAATTATATGATTGAACTCTAAATTGAAAGAAAGAAGTGAATAACGATGAAAAATGGTGAAATCCAAAGTTTGAAGACTAAATTGTAACTTTTCAATAGTTGATTCAAACCAAAAAACGATAATTGAAGATTGCTAGGAATCAACCGGATGCAATTAGAAGTCAAAAAGAAGTAAAATATGATCAAAATATCTTCACAAATCAATTTTCAACCGCACAAGTATGTTCCAAATTTTTAACCAGAAATTGAGACCCATTCTTAACATAGTAAACGTTCGAATTGAAAAAATCCATTTGAAGTAAAGTTGTAACTCTTCGATTTATCTTTCCAATACATTTTGGATCATCTCAATTGGATATCTGAAGAGAATATTATGATAAAAATATTGAAGGATGTGCAGTACTATTTTTCCACCCGAAAGTGGGTGACGTAGCGCCACCATTTCTAAATTCCAACAGCAATGCGGCGCTGCAGTGCCACGATTGTGGCGCTGGGGTACCTCTAGGCGAGAAAAGAGTTTTGATATTTTTTTTTTGGACAGTTTTCTTGGCCCAATTTAACCCCAACCCTGCAAGACTTTAAAATACTATAAATGCAACTTTAAAGACAACTTTTCAACAACAATTCATCGAATCAAATGTAAGAATTGAAGGGGACGAATCAAGAAATCAAGGAGGAGACAAAGACAACTTGACAAAGAAAATTGATTCAACCTCCAAAAAATAGTTTTATCTTTCTTCCCTTCATGTTATTCTTTATGAATTGTATATATTTTGTCTCATATCATGAACTAAATTATTCTTTTAGGGTTTTATCAGTCAAAACTTGAGGATCTAATTTGATTTTGTTTTAGTTATTTCTATGAAAATTCTCAATTCCATTTATTTGTATTGTTGATTTAATGCTTTCAATTAATTAGCCAATAATTGAATGATTAGATGCTAGTCAATTAGAATACTCGAGCGAGGAGAATTTAGACACAATCACAACAATAACACAATCTAAATCTTACGGGTTTCGAGATAAAGTGTAGAATTTATGAAACTTGTTCCATCTAAAAACCACAATCTTGATAAATCTTGATTTTAATTCGGAATAGAGATATTTGAATCAATATTTATGATTAATTTTTATCGGATACTTGAGAGAGAGAGAGAGAGAGAGAGAGGGGGGGGGTAGAATTAAATTAGGATTCTTGCTTATAAACATGAAAAATTGATTAGGGATAATTAAGTTTTTGAAAATCATATTTGATAGTTAGGTAAAATCATAACCTAGGCTATCCTATATTGATAATTTTGTATAACTTGCATTCATTCATTGAAATCGTCACACCACTCACATTTAATTAGTTCAAACCCATTGATTTTATAAATTGATCGTCTAGAAAAAGTAGATGCTACACAACTATAGTACTTGGTAGAAATTAAATACCGATCCATGTGGGTTCGACATCATAACTCCATTATTATATTACAAAATTTGATACTGTATATTTGCGATATATTTACATTGTATAAAATGTGTGACAAGTTTTTTCGCCATTGTCGGGGATTATTTTATTTGATTTTTAATAATATGATTACTAACTACCTTTTGTTTTAATTTAGATTTCTTTATTTTTTTAACTTGCTACACACCCCGATCTCTCTTTTGTTTGGTATTTTTCATGTACTTATCATTAGTATATTCACAATGGCAAAGGAGCAAAACAATTGCAATAAGTAATTTCGACATAGATGATAGTGATATGCTTGTAGAAGATATATATTGTGAGTTTTGTTAAAGGATGCATTATATTGTGCACTGTTTGTATACATGTACTGACTCCAGTAGGCTAAAGCTTCTGTGGTTTATACAATATTTTATGAGTTTCGAGAGACAATGTAGAATCTATGAAACTTGTTCATTTAAAACCATGATCTTAATAAATTTTGGTTTTAATTCGAAATAGAGATATTAGAATTAATTTTTAGGATTACATTTTACCACGTACTCGAGAGATGTGGTAGAATTACATTAGGATTCTTTCTTATAAACATAGAAAATTGATTAGAGATAACTATGTGTTTGAAAATCACATAATAGATAGGTGAAATCACACCCTAAGCTCTCCTATATTGATTAATTTGTATAGGACAAGTTAAAGAATAATGAAGCTACATCCGATTCAATTCAAAAGAAAAGGCAAAAGCTTGAAAAAGATAAATAATATGGATGTTACTTTTGTGAATATTTGGAACACATAAAGAAATATTGTACTAAACACTACACTTGTCGTGTAAAAAAAAGTACACTTCTAATTTTGATTTATTTTAAGGTTAATTTAGTTTCAATAACAAGACACATTTGGTGGATAAATTCTTGTGCCACTACTTATATAAATGTATTTATGTGAGGTTGTTTGAACTGTCAAAAGTCAATTGATGCTGAAACATTCATCTATGTAGGGTGATGACAAATTAATTAAAGTTGAGGTTATAAGGTCTTTTTAGGTTATCATTAAAAACTGGTTATTATTCTGATTTGAGAGAGACAATTGTGGTACCGTCTTTTAGACGGAATTTGGTTTTGAGAGAGACAATTATGATACCGTCTTTTAGATGAAATTTTGTTTCTGCTTCTACATCAGACAAATTCAGTTACTCTTGTTCATGTGGAAATAGTTAGTTTAGTTTTTTCTTGATTCAAATATTGTATGTACCAGTTTTTTATCTGGTTATGACGACCTATATCTATTTGATACGGTTGCCTCTTATAAAGAAACATTGCATATGAATTCACGTGGTATTATACATAAATTAACCAATAAGAATTATGCTTCGTTATGGCACAAGGTCACATCTCTCAAAAGAGAAATGAAAATCTTGTGTCTGAAGTAATTCTTGATACCCTTAATTTTTCAAATTTAAGTGTTTATGTTAATTACATTAAGAGGAAACAAAGAAATATAATGAGATTAGGTGCTAATAGGATTTCAGACGTTTTAGAACTAATTTATATGGATATCTATGGGTCATTTCCTTTGGCTTCTTAAGATGGTCAACAATAACTTATTACGTTTATCGACGATTTTCTCTCGTTATGGCTACCTATATCTTATTCATGAGAAATTCCAGTCATTGGAGATATTCAAGCCATACAAGGTCGGGGTTGAAAATCAACTCAGCAAAATAATAAAACACGTCAGATCTAACCGTGGTGGTAAATACTATAACAGATATGGTAGATCAGGAGAACAATATTCAAGGTTTTTTGCTAAAATTCCTAGAGGAATGTGGAATAGTCTATAGTACAATATGTTAAGGTCCTCTGGCATAAATGAAGTTACTGAGAGACAAAACAAAACACTTAAAGACATGGTAAAGAGTATGATTATTCATTTCACCTTATCAAAATCTCTATATGAAGAACCATTATAGACTACACCTTAAATTATCAATAAAGTTCCAACTAAAGTAACTTTAAGAGGCTAATTTTTTTTTTAAAAAAGATTCCACTATTAAGTCAATTTCTGAAATGAAAAATGTCTGATTCCTTGAGGATATAGAGTTTACGGAGGGAGATAAAGTTTTAAGGTTAATGATTTTATCTTTGAGGAATGATATGTATATATCTTTTCTATTGTAATTGACAATAATCGGAACCATGTTGATTAGTGTAATTAACTCATTAAATAAATATCTTTAAATCGTAGTTTTTGGCATGTTCTTGAGCACTTATGGACATTTTAATATGTGTTTTGATGTTGTGATATAGATTGATGAGATTGAAGGAAATAAGCAAAAGTTGAAAAAAATGAGAAATGGGCAAAATTGTAAGAGATCCAAAGTTCGAGGACTAAAGTGTAAATACTCAAAGATTGTGTCGGACCTCAAAATGAAGATTCAAGAATACTAGGAGTCAATTGGACGAAGAAAGAAGTCAAATGGATCAAATATAATCAAAGTATGATCATACATCAATTTCCTACCGAGAAAGTTATGCTCTAAATTCGTAGTCGCATATTGAGACTCGTTTTTAACATAACAAACGTTTGAATTGGAAAATGATATTTGAAGCAAAGTTGTAGCTCTTTGAGTTATTTTTTCAAAACATCTTGAATCGCCTCAATCAGACATCGAAAACAAAATTTATAATAAAAATACTGAAATACGCATAGGGCAGTTTTCCAACCGATGATGGGCGCCAAAGCGCCACCAGTGCTGAAAGAGAACAGACTCATGGGCGCCAAGGCGCCGTCTGTGCGAGAAACCTATTTTTATATTTTTGGAATCTTTCATTGACCCAATTCAACCCTAATTCGTTCTAAACTCTAAAATACTATAAATACAACATTAAAGACCTAATTCTAGGGAGGAAAAGGAGAGAAAGATACAAAAATGTTGAATCTCCAAGGACAATAACAAGAAGGAATTGAAGAAATCAAGTGAATAAATGGTGGAAATTATAAAAGGGACTTCGATTAGCACTTCAAAAGAGTCTTTCTTGCATTTTCTTTTATATTTTCTATTATAAATTGTATGGATTTCATGTTCTATTTCACGAGCTAGACAATTTAGCTAGGGTTTGATATAGCCAACTTGAGATTATGGTTTGATGAATACATGAATTATTTCTTTTGAAATTTCCCACTTATATCTAATTGTGCTATGATTATAATGTTTTCAATTACCTTATCAATAATTGAATGAGTAGACGCTAGTTAATTCCGACACTCGAGAGAGGGGAATTTAGGCGTGATCATAAGATTGACACACGTAGATTTTATGAGTTTCGAGAGAAAGTGTAAAATCTATGAAGCTTACTCCACAAAAGAATCACAAAAGAATCGGGACTGTGATAAATTATAGGCTTTAATTCGGAATAGAGATATTGTGATGGAATTCTAGGATTAATTTCTAATCGGTACTCGAGAGAGGGGAAAGAAATACAATTGGATTCTTGTTTTTAAATATGGGAAAACTAATTGGAATAATTTGATGTCATTGAATCATAATTGAAAGTTGGTGAAATCATTTCTTAGGCCTTCTCATTTGATAATTTATATTGTCCAATTTTGTCGTAACATTTTACCTTTGATTAGTTTAAAACGATCAATCAATCATTCATCAATTGTCTAGACAAAATAGAAGTTACATAATTATAGTACTTGGTGGAAATTAAATTACAATCCATGTGGGTTCGACAACCTAACTTCAATACTATATTACAAAACTTGACACCGTAAACTTGCGGCAATTTCACGTTGCATAAAATGCGTGACACATGTACGCATTCTTACTTTTGATCTTGTTCAAGAAGCGATTTTGAATCAAGACAATATTACGAAAAACCTCTATACACAATTAAAATATTGTTTCAGAAAAACAAACTCAACAACCTCAAGAATAAATACCATTAAAGAGATCCACTAAAGAAAAGAGAGGCAATTCAGATGACTTTATAGTCTTTCTCGAAGAAATTAAGGATGGTACTGTATTGGTGGAAGAAGATCTAATCAATCAACTTTCATTATGTAATGCAAATGAATAATTTTCAAGAGTGGATTTATGTTATGAATAAAGAGATAAAGTTAATGAGTGACGACGACGTTTGAAAACTCATCATATTGCCTAAAGATGTGAAACCCATTGTTTGTAAATAGATATTGAAAATTAAGAGGGATTCAAAAGGTGAGTGGAGAGATATAATACTCATTTTGTTGTAAATGACTTTATTCAAAAGAAAGACATTGACTTTAAAAAGACATTCTCTCCGATTTTTACGAAAGACTCTTTTAGGACTATTGTAAACTCGTGACATGTTTTGATCTTGAGCTACATTTGATAGATTACAAATTAAAGAAATTCATCTATGAATTTGAGCAGGTTTCCCATCAATGGTATCACAAATTTCATCAAATAATTATCTTGTTTGGTTTTTAGATGAATTCAGTTGATGATTATGTATATGACAAGTTCAGTGTGAGTAAGCATATTTTTTGGTGTTATATGTCGATAACATACTGCTTGTCTGTAATGATATAGGCTTATTGTACGAAATCCAGAGATTTCTGTCATGTAATTTTGAAATGAAAGATCTTGGTAATGCTTTTTTTGTGTCGAGGATATAGATACACCATAATTGTTCTAGGTGTATCTTTGAATTATTACAAAAGAGTTATATCGATAAAGTTCTTAAAAGATTTAGTTTGCAAGAATATAAATTAGGTGATGCCCTTATTGTTAAGGGAAACAACTTTAATATCAATCAATGCCTTAAGGATAAATCTAAAGAAAATGAATACAGAAAATTCCATGTACTTCAACAATTGAGAGTTTAATGTATGCTTAAGTTGCACACATTCGGATATAGCATTTATTATTGAAATGTTAGACATATATTTAAGTAACTTTGTGGTGGATATTTGAAAAGCAGCCAGGCGAGTTGTTCGGTATCTATAGAGAACTAATGATTAGATGATTACACACAGAAAATCAGACCAATTGGAGATCATGGATATCCTGATTTTGATCATGGAATATGACTGCGTAATTTTGTCAATTGCTGCACATTTTGGATGAAATTGAAAGACCACTTAAGTTATTCTGTAACAATAGCAGTTTTGTATTCTAATAGGAGTTCTTAAAAGATTTAGTTTGCAAGAATATAAATTAGGTGATACCCTTATTGTTAAGGGAAACAACTTTAATCTCAATCAATGGCTTAAGGATAAATCTTAAGAAAATGAATATAGAAAATTCCATGTACTTCAGCAATTGGGAGTTTAATGTATGCTTAAGTTGCACACATTCGGATATAGCATTTATTATCATGGAATATGACTGCGTAATTTTGTCAATTGCTGCACATTTTGGATGAAATTGAAAGATCACTTAAGTTATTCTGTAACAATAGAAGTTTTGTATTCTAATAGGAGTTGACGATGTCAAAGTTTTTCAACATCAAATTTCTAGTTATTAAGTAAAGAATTCAAAGTGATCAGGTTTTCATAAATTATATTAGGACAAACATCATAATTATGGATCTATTTACTAAATGACTGCCACCCAAGGTCTTTCATAAGCATAATGTTCACATGGGCAACATCTTTTGATGATATGTCAGTTTAAAGAGAGTTTGTGTTCGGATGTTATTTAATTTAGGCACATATTTTTATCCATGTATATTAAATTTAATTCAGAAATAAAGTATTCAGTTCAATTTTCACTCTGATTAAAGTTTTTGGTTTGATCCCATTAAAGAATAAGGTATGACCAATTAGAAATAGGCATATTCGGCACATTACATGTAATTTTCATGCTACACATTCACACTTGATTTATGTAATTTGGTTGTGTCGATATACGTGATCATTGAGAGTTTATTATGATATTTGTAATGAAGACCGCTTTGATCATTTATTAACATAATTAATGGACAAGATTGTTTGGAGATACTTTTGGTTATGATAGCAAAAGTATTGAGTTCATAAGGGTATACACATTTATAAGGTAACATATGTGGTCCAAGTGGGAGATTATTAAGAAATTATTTAATTTGTCATGTGGGCCAACATATGTAATTAACTGTGTATAAAGATCATCTTAAAATTAAACCCAAAATTAAACTGATATAATAAAAAATTAAGTAATTGATTTTTTTGCATCTAAATAAAGTGTGAGTCGGATTATATGTGAGAGACCGAATCCATTAAGATTGTATTTGACGATGAACCAATACATATGAAAACTATATATAGGAGTATGACTTCTAATTTATATGTGATTCTCATTCTTTATAGCATTCTATCAACACAATAATGTAAGAGAAAACATATTGAAGAGGAAGATCCAAAACGCACAATCAAGAACAGGGATCGAAGAATTCAAGAACCCATAATCATGAATCAAATTGAAGAACAAGACAATCAATATTATGGAACGAGAAGCCTAAATCAAGATCAAGAACTCAATAATCAAAAGAGCCAATAATCAATATCAAGTATTAAAGAATAATTTCTAATGAATTAAGGTATGTTCCGCATTTTATAATTCTCTTGAAAATTCAACGTAGATGATCTTGGTAATAAAGTAATTAGGTTTTCATATTTTTAAGATTTAAAATTTCATAAAATTCTAAGAGTTTGTACTGCTTGAGTTACTTTCTTGAATGTTTCAATTCATTTGCAAGTATAAAGGGTTTATGACAGATTTTATTGATCTACCAATACATTATTATCTTTTGTCACTTGGTTGCTGATGCTTGGTTATTATTTTGGACCAAGGATTTTTTGTACTTGCCTCTTTATCTTAATCATTCCCATTTCTTTGGGGATGTTAAGTGGTCAGAAAGTATCTACTACTACTACTACATGTTTGCAAGGATGACTGGATAACGCTGGACAAGTTAAAGTAGTTAAAGAAGTTAAAAGTCTGTTAATTGTTGAATATTCTGTTTAATTTCATCTAATGATGAGTACCGAACATGTACTTGATGTTATTGATGTGAACAACGTCCCCTCTCTTTTAACCTGGGCATTTGGACAATGTTGGCAATTATGCGCCCAAAGTTTTTACTTCCAGCATGTAACCAATATTACTGGTTCCTGTTGAATTTTTTCCACATCAAAGCTTTGTGTTGAACAGTATGAAGAGAAAAGATGATTAATTTTACTGGTTTGTCATTTTCCTGTCTTGTAATTGCTAGAATCTTTTATGATCTTTGGTGTCAGCGATTGGTGATTATCAGCAGTTTTTGAATTTTCAATTTGATGTTCGGATGCATTACATTGTTCCTTGAGGAAATTTTGGAACTTTTTGGCATTCCACCATGTTATTGATGTTAGTGTTAGATTGTGATGATATATTGTTGAATATATGCTTGATGGTTTATAATGCACGCTTATGCTAAATTGTTTTATAGATTATTCTCCATTCATCTTTTTTCTTTCTTGACGCTTTGCCTTGTTTACCATAAGTTCCTGATTATGGAAATTGATTAAATTTATACAATTGTTTTTACCTCGTACATGTGAATGGTAGATTTTGAAAAAAGTTGATGGGATCTTTAGTTAAAATTTGATAAAAGTTGTGGGTCTCATAAAATATGTGGTTAAAATTAATTATTGACTTTAACTTAGATTTTTGTCATAATTTTTATTTTGTAGCTATGCCTAACGGGGGCATATAATTGGACGATGTTGCTTATAGATTATTTGTTGCAGTGTTGTGTCTTATTTGTGGTTTGAATTTGATTTGAGCAACTTTAATATCTCAAATTATTATTTATGCAACTTCTCAGCCTGAAATTCATGGTTTGCTTTAGGTAATGAGCAAGTAGAAACTAGTAATATCATCTCTTTGTAGATCTTTTGGTATTGTTGAAGGGTAGAAAGAAAATAATGGACTGGTAATAAATGGGTGTGTTCTACCTTCGACCTTGCTTAACCAGTTTCACCCTGTCAGTCAATCGTGTTGAATTCTATTTTTTATTTATTTACTTTTTCTAACTTCAATTTTATCGGAGAAATAAGTAGTGGTTTCCATCAATTACATAATGCCTTGTCTCAAACATGCTCAAGCATAGTAATGGCCTCAAACACCATGTTGTGTCTACATTTCTTGAATGATTATATATATATAATTAGAAAATATTTCTCAACCAACCAATTGTCAAGCTGAAAAGGCAGCCACCTCAATATTTGCGTGTATGGAGTTGTCCACATGATACTATTGGATTGGAATGAGCTAATTAATAGCCAACACATGCCTTGCACACCTCATTTAGCAACTAAGCCAAAATATATTAATATATTAATATAAATCATCGTTAAGGACCAGATGTTCTAATTTAATAGAAGATTGAAGATAAGAATTCTACAAAAAAAAAAAAAAACTAAGGAGATCATTTCTACAATAAACAAAGATTGAAGAGTTTAATGTAGTGTAACAAATAGAAATTTTGGTGGAATAACGACCCTTGAATCAATATTCTTGCAAGACTCAAAACGTGCAAAATTACTGTAAATTATAACAATAATCAATAGTCCCCTACCATTTGTGCTTATCTCAATCAACCTCCCAATATCTTTTGAATTTTGGACATCTCCGCAAGTGCCCACATGCTTGGCTTAACAATAATCACATAAACGTGCAAATAACAAACACTTATGTGTTAAGTCATCATAAGTAACTTAAACCATCCAACCCCACACCCCCTCTTGTGTGTGCGTGTTTGGTGAAAATAAGAATCAATTCTATTACAATACTTGGCATTTATTGATAACTAGTGGAACCCTAATAGATTCTAGAGTGAAAATATCTATGCTAAATGTAATACCTTATAAATACGATATGAAAGTATAAATGACATGTTTAGTATAGTACATGTCACTGAATTGGAAAAATAACATACTTGTCGGTTACAAAAACCATCTTAATATTCATTAATATTTGTCAGCTAATGAACCAGAGATTGAAGGAATTAGGAAGTCTTTATTTAGCTTTATTTGTCATTAAAAACAGATCAAGATCCTAGAACATAATCCATGAAAGTAGTTGTGGTGCTGTTTATGCCTAACCTTACCAAATAGCAATGCCAACCCCCCCACCCCACCCCCCCAAGGGGGGAGCAAGGTGGCGTGTGTGTGTGTGTGTGTGGGGGGGGGGGGGGTAGTGAGTGGGTAGGAAAATGAAAAAGATGCCTTGCTCACTTTTCTTGAAGGAAAGGCAACCATGAACACTATCCACCTACTCACTCAAAGAATTGAATTTCAACATAACATAAAAACCAATAAGCGTTCAGAGATCAATTAATGAAATAATAACACTTGCTAATAAGACCAAAAAAAATAAAATTGTGAGTGAATTTTTCACATTGATCAACAATTATCAACCCATTCTTTTTCTTCTAGTAGTGGCAATCCACCAAGGCCACGGCGGAGAAGACTAGACCTTGATGGTTGGAAGAAAATCGAAACTTTGTCTCCGGTCCCGACCCTGGCCCGTGATCGTCTTCTGCCGGAGCCGGCAGGTTAAGATCCAACTCAAGAATACTTTTAGGCTTCTCAGCATCAGGGGGTGATGATTCATTAACTCTTGTACTATTAGGATTCCTATGTCTTCTCATATGTCCTCCCAATGCTTGTCCTGACGAAAACTCTGAACCACATATTGAACACTCATGAATTTTAGGCTTATCATGAATATGACCATGTAAACTTTTGTGGGATTGTCCTTCTTTTTCTTCTTTGTGATCGCTGGACGGGGCATCGACCGGAGTTTCTTTTCGATCATTTTCCGGTTGTTTGGGCTTCTTGTGACTTGCTCTATGGCCTCCTAATGCTTGAAATGATGGAAAACTTCTATTGCAAGTTTTACATTCATAAGTATATATGCTATCTTTCATCGTCGTCGCGTTTTTTGGTAGTGAAACAACACTTTGTGCCAAAAGAATTAGACAATTGGCCATATCTTCGTCTTCCTCAATGTTTGTAGAAATTGAGGTTGTGGGAGATGTAACCAATGAATAGAAACCTCCTCCTCCATCTCCGGAGGTGGGAGCGGTGGCACCGCTTGACGACAAGGTGGAGGACGATGGCCTTTGCCGCTTGGTACGTTTCCCTTTAACAATTGAATGATCATTGGATCCCAAAAACTCTTCCAAGATTTCCATATTGGATCCAAAAACTGCCAAAACTTAAGGGCTTAAAAAGAACTAGTGAGAGAAAGAAGAGTAGTGAGTAGTACTGTAAGAAAGTGAAGAAGAGTGATGAGAGAAACTGTGATAGGATTGTGAGTGTTGCTGTATATATACATATATTGTGAACGGTGAACCTTGAGTATTTGGAGTCAAAAGCCACCCTTGTGAACAGTTACCATGAACTAACCCATTAGGACGTTTAGTGCATTAAAGACGTAATTAAGAAAGAAAGACTCGTAATAAAAGTTGTTAATGTTAAGACGGGAGGTTCCATTTTAAATAGTCAACCTAGTATTTTTATACTTAATTGATATGGGATTTTACTTTATTTCGGTTGTTAAAATTAGATTTTCTTGTTTGGAACTCGATCTCGTACTAAATGAGATCTCTTCAATAGGGTTTTTCATTTTTGTCAAGTATTCCCTTAGTATTCATATTTGCAATTCAATATACTAAACATACTAGGATCATATCAATGTTTTGAGAAATTTTAGGTTATATACACACGTTTTCGATCACGATGATAAATGATGTTTGCAAGTACGGGATCTTATAATTTGCAAGTTCGATATTCCCCTTTTTTTTTTGGTGATTTTAAGTATATTTTCACTTTTCACAAACTATCTTTGACATATTTTGCCTGAATGAACACAAGCATTTAAGCAAAAAGCATTCCACGTTAATCGTTATAACCATGTTCCACCACATTTTCTCTGTCTCTCTTCTTCTAACTTAAAAGAAAAAGTATACTGTATACTATTTTTAGAGATAGAGAGAGAGACGATAAACAAGAATAAGTTAGCTTTCAAGCAAGAGTTCTATTGGGCTTACAGATGTGGGGGCTCACAGAACCCCCACAGATCACTCACAAGGCGTGGGGTCAAGAAATTTTTTATCCATTTTTTAATGGGCTCGATCTCATATGGGACCCACCTCATGTGAGAGGTGGTAGAAGTTCTGTCAACCTATTTTCTGTACATTTGGCTCAACTCTTCAAGCAAACCTATAACTTCTTTTCATTCACTATTCTATTAAAGGATAAATCTTCGACGTACATTTGTCCATGTCGTGAAATATGTACTTGAAAATGAATTTTTAAAAAAAAATGAAATTTAAGAAATGGAGTCGAATATGAACTTAATTACATGCTTAATATTTCTGACTAAATGATATGAGACACTATCAATACTATTCAATCTGTCTCGTTATATTGAATGTAGGGATGTCATATAGCTCGTTAGCTCGAGCGACTCGTGGTTCGGTCCGGGAAAAGCTTGAGCTGAGCTGAGCTGGCTCGTGGCTTGATGAGACCGAGCCGAGGCTTGGATTGAACCACATTTTGGGGCGTCCGCTCGAGCTAGAGCTAGCACGTGGCTTGTCCCCGGCCCGTGTCACGAGCTGACTCGAGTCTTAAAAAAATACTCACGCAACTAAAATTAAAGCTGCTTGCAACGCAAACAGCTATCATTAGTCAAGGTAGACATTTTTTTTAAAGTTTTTTTAATTTTAGCTGTATTTTTTTATATGTTAATATTTAGTTATTATTTATAATATGTATTCAATAATAAAAAAAATTTAGATTTATGATAAATTTTAAATAAATAAAAAATTGAGCCGGCTCGGCTCGCTAAGGTTTAGCCTAAATTTTTTGGCTTTAGTAAAAAAAAAAGTTCGAACCATTTTTATTCGAGTCGAATTCGAGTTTTTAGTTTCGACTTGTGACTCGTTTCGTATCATTGATACCCTAATTGAATGGAAGGGAGAATGAAACTTAGGCATGGACACTCAAGTGGGCATGAGATGATGGGTGAGCATGTGCACGCTTTTCTATTTGTGACCACTGGCTATTATTTCATGCGTGATGTCACGCTTTTGTAGTGGCGCGTCGACACAAGTCATTTCAATGCTAGTTTACAATTTCTATGCTTCGACCGACTTGTACCACCTTTCGGTTTCTTGGATGGCAATGCAGGTACAACAGGTCAAAGGTAAGATAGAGTGTTAAAAGAAATAAAAATAACCCTCCATTTATTTCAAAAATACCCTTCTCACTTAGCCCCTCTTTGTTGGCAACTTTTTTTTTTTTTTTTTGGAAAAAACATTAATTTGAATGCTGAATT
Source organism: Fraxinus excelsior (assembly GCA_019097785.1). NCBI lineage: Eukaryota > Viridiplantae > Streptophyta > Magnoliopsida > Lamiales > Oleaceae > Fraxinus > Fraxinus excelsior. The sequence continues at coordinate 15,843,718 of CM032626.1, forward strand.
TTAAAAAAAATATATGATTAAAAATTAGAAAAAAATTTGAATTTGAGTGTAAAATATTTTATCATATAAATGTGGTTAAAAATGAATACGTAAAAAAATAGTTTTTAAAACATGGAACAGGGACTTAATGTATACGAGCTTTGTATAGTGATCAACTTCCCAACTTGACTACCTTATGTGGTCAAATTTAATACTTAAAATCAACATATTAAAAAAAATAATAATAATATTAAAGTGCTCAAATCTTGCCAATACTGCGTAAAAATTATTTTTAAGACTCCCCTCGATTTTCACTTGAGTTCTTGCAAATTGATCGCGTGTAATCCTTTCACATTGTGTTGAAAACATGAGATTTGACAAAATCTTAATGCCTTCAGCTCATATCAATTTTTCTACCTTTTTCTTTAGACTATTTTATTATTTAATCACGTCATATTATATTATTGAGTTAATTGTTTGAATACTCACTGAACTTTAACGTAGTCACGACTTACTCACTAAACTTTAAATATCGTCTCAATGGTCTTTCGGCCGTTTCACCACATCCACCACTCACCAAATTCCGTTACCATCGAGGCTGACATGGCGGACGGAAAACACACGTGGAAGGTGATGGCCGTTTAAAAATGACAACTCAACGAAAACATTGTTTCATTACTCATCCAACTTACCTTATGTCATGGTTTACTCATCGAACTTCAAAATGCTTCCCAATGGTCACTCATCTTTGAAATTGAAATGTTGCACTCTACTCATCATCCGCATATTTTGTTCCATTCATTCCTAATGTTCGCACAAAAAAATTCCACGTGGTAAGTTACAAATGTTCAAAAAAAAAATTGCAACTCAACAGTTTTTTGATAATTTTTTTAAAAAATTTATTTTTTGGTTCCTTTTTTATACGTTTCTTTCCGGTTCACTTAGCAAACATGACAACTTTGTTGAATATTTTTAATATTTATAACTTGCCACGTGGAATTTTTTTGTACCACATTCATTGTCAACTGCTAATCTCAAAGTGGAGGAGGAGAAAGCCATTTTGGTCACAGAAGCACTGAAATTACCCAAATTTAAACTGTCAATCTGCCAATAATAACAAATGAGTTTATGCTAGGAACACAAATATTAGCATACTCGTGTGGTAAGTAAAAATTACACTTATCAGTGTCCATTTTGATATTATTGAAAACGTGTTCTTTTTGCCATTTTTAAAAATTGTTTTGAAAAATAAAAAATTCCAAAATGCATTTACTTTCTTCGCACAAAAAATTCCACGTGGTAAGTTATAAATGTTAAAAATATTCAACAAAGTTGTCATGTTTGCTAAGTGAACCGGAAAGAAACGTATAAAAAAAGATTTAAAAAAAATATTATCTAAAAACTGTTGAGTTGCAATTTTTTTTTAAATATTTGTAACTTATCACGTAGAGTTTTTTTGTGTGAACATTAGGAATAAAAGGAACAAAATATGCGGATGATGAATAGAGTGCAACATTTCAATTTCAAAGATGAGTGACCATTGGGAAGTATTTTGAAGTTCGATGAGTAAACCGTGACAAAAGGTAAGTTGGATGAGTAATGAAACAATATTTTCGTTGAGTTGTCATTTTTAAACGGTCGTCACCTTCCACGTGCGTTTTCCGTCCGCCACGTCAGCCTCGATGGTAACGGAATTTGGTGAGTGGTGGATGTGGTGAAACGGCCGAAAGTTCAGTGACCATTGAGACGACATTTAAAGTTCAGTGAGTAAGTCGTGACTACGTTAAAGTTCATTGAGTATTCAAACAATTAACTCTATATTATTGAACTATTTCTCTTATGAAATAGTGTCCCAAAGTAAGTGATGATTGCTTAAGAATGCAAAATTAGTTTAGTACACTACTATGATTTATGCATAATGGAGCAAGAAACTTACCCTAGTTGTTCAACCAAAAGGGGAATTTAGAGAGGTTTTCAAGTAAAGAATAATAAGCTATTTGTTTAGTCAATTTGTATCATTGAAAAAAACATTTTTTTTTTATTATAATGAAGGAAGTATAATTGATCTTTTGATCAACAAGTAATAATAAGTACATTTTTAATTATATAATATTAAATCCGGTCAAATATAATTTAACATGAATGAAATATTATTAGGGTAATTTATGAATACCCTTATTTTTCTTATCCATTGGTCAAAGTGGGTGGGGGTGATGGTGGTGGTTGGATGGTTGAAGCATGTAAGGTGGGGTAGCGCAACCGCCCACGGTTGTGCTGTTGTTTTTGGTGGCTGGGTAAGCAACTCATTCATCTTCCATTTACTTTCTTCAATTTTATTATTCACTCAAAAGAAATGTGCTTACATTTTCATTTTTAATCTAGGAATAAAAAATTAAAAAAACCGTTATACCCTATACCCGCCCCGCACCTCTTCGATTTGAACCCCCCGTCCCTTCCTGCCTTAATTGGATTGGGGTGGGGCAAAATAAAAATATCCGATAGGACGAGAGATGAGAATGTTGCCTCAACCTCGATCTCGACCCATTACTATCCCTATTTTAACACGAAGTTTTGCTGCAATACAAGTCTCAAGTAAATATACTAAACACCACACGCGTATATATTTTGTTCTGCTTAATTCGTTTTTGAATTTTGTTACATATTCATCAAGGTTTACATCCTAGTGTACATAATGCTCATGATAAAATGTCACTTAAACATTATGTACACTAAAATGTAAACCCTTATGTACATGTAGAATAATTTTTCTTTTTTTTTCCTCTCTCAAAAATGTCCTATGTCTTAATATAAACAAGCGTACTAAACACGACACGTATATACATGTGGCTATTATTTGCTACAATTGCTTCCGCTTCAGCCGTGGATCTCGGACTAAGGTCATTTCCAACACTACATCAGAATTTGAGGTAGGTTTTACACCATTTTACATTAAATCTTGCACCAACTAGAAATCATCTTCAACCCATTACACCAAATGAATAGTGTTTAATCATTTTCTTCATTTTTTCGATTCTTAAAAAATTATTTATTTTACAACTACATAAATTATTAAATAAGTAATTACTTTAAATTAACGAAAAAAATTGAATTATTATTGATTGCTAAATTATTTACTTGTTTTATGTATTATGTTAAATTGACAAAAAATGATTATATTATTAAAATTCATTATAAATACGTTAAATTAACGAAAAACAATTACTAACTTTTTATTCCTTAAATCATTATTGATTATATTTTCCCTTTTTGGCATAAGCAAAAAGGCATAACATGTAAGATTAAAAGACAACCATATAGAACGATAAAAGTCTTCTCCCTTTTAATTTATCTTACTCAATCTCTCCACTTAGCATAAGCAAAGTGATATCACCAATGAGAGGAAGAGCATGACACATAAGATTAAAAGACATTAAATCAACCAAAAATATATATATTCCCCCTATTTTTTTTTATATATAAACCAACAATTTAATGAAAAATATTCGATTATCGTCAATCATTTCGATTATCATTGTTAAGCATATCATCATTCATATCTTCTCTCTTTGACATTATCAAAAAGAATTTGGGGTCTATATCATTTTTTATAAAAGTTAGCATGACATTTCCATTTTTCAACATTCTCCCTATCATGCATAAATCAAGTTATATATTTCTTGCTCTTTTTCATGCATAATTATCCATTCATTTTCTCCCTTTTGTCATAAGCAAAAGGGATAGCATGTAATATCAAGTCACAATTTTTATATTTACGATAGCACATATGAGAGGAATAGTATTGCATATAAGATCAAACCTTTTAAGTCAACCATAGAAAATAGTAATATATTCGAGTTAATACCCTAAATAGTCACTGAACTTTACCAAAAGTTCTCAGGAGGTCATCGAACTTCAAAACTTCCCTAATTAGTCACTCAACTTTGCAAAAAGTTCCTAGGAGGTCACTGAACTTCAAAACTATCATAAATAGTCACTGAACTTTGCTAAAAATTCCTAGGAGGTCACCGAACTTTGCAAATTGGGACCCCATACATCAATGATTCAGTGACCCCCTAGGAACTTTTTGCAAAGTTGGGTGACTATTTAGGGAAGTTTTGGAAAAGTTCAGTGACTATTTATGGTAGTTTTAAAGTTCGGTGACCTATTGGGAACTTTATAAAGAGTTCAGTGACTAATTAAGGAAGTTTTGAAGTTCGGTGATCTCGTGGGAACTTTTGACAAAGTTCAGTGACTATTTAGGGTATTAACCCAATATATTCCCCTTATCGTTTTCACTTATATTCCCCCTTTCAATAGGAACCGAGTTTGTCTCTATTTCATATTCCATATAACGATAGTATAATATTTAGAGACATGAATTTCCACAATTCATGAAATAATAGATCACATTAGAAGTCATCACAATTTATGGAAATAATGGAAGTCATAATTCAAGTTACAATGCATAGATTAGAAGTTATATTTCATAGCAATTAAATCACATACAAAATATAATATCGAGTTTACTCCCAATTTAAAGAAGAGGGTTAATCATACCTCGATATTTTTGTTAAGCATATAGAAGTACCTTGATTATCCTTTGTCCACTTGATTGATGAGCTCATAGGAGTGTTTATTTCTTGGATCTTTCTCATCGTCGATTGCCATGAAGCACATGTTGGCAATTTTTTCTTGACTTTTATCTTCATCTTGATCATCATCATCGCTTTCATTCCATGTCGCTTGGAGTGTCTTCTTGACTTTCATCTTCTTTTGAAATTCTCGATTGTTTCGAGAACCTCTCCATTTCTTGACAAGACGAACTAAGTCATCGAGCTCTTCGTCGCTCATATTATTTGTTGTTCCTTCATCATTCATATTTTTACTCGAAGTGCTTTCATCAACAACGGAATTGAAAGCAACTTGACGTTTTTCCTCACCTATGCTTTTCAACGTTTTCTCCTTCGTCTCGGTGCGATTTAGCTCATATGTCATCAATGTTTTATAGAGCTCTTCAAATGGATATGTGTTGATATCTTTGGTGTTTTCTATCAACATTTTCAATGGACTCCATTCTTTTGAGAGCGACCTAAGTATTTTACTTACAAGCTCACCATTAGTAAATTCACGATCAAAGCCTTTGAGACTATTAGTAATATTGGTAAAGCGAGTAATCATGTCAACAATAGGTTCATTCTCTTTCATGAAGAAATTCTCAAAATCTTTAACTAAATGATTTATCTTAGTTTCTTTTACTTTACTAGTTCCAATATGAGTAATTTCTAAAGTATGTCAAATATCATAAGCCGAATCACATGTACTAATACAATTAAATTCATTTCTATCTAATGCACAATAAGTATATTTTTGGCTCTAGCATTTAAAGACAATTTTCTTCTATCTTCTTCATTGTATTCTTCTCTAAGTTTAGAAATTATTTGATCCAATTTTTCATCAACTTTAATAACCTTAGTAAGCTTATGAGGACCAAATTCAATAACTTCCCAAATATTATAATCTATGTATTGAATAAATATTGACATCCTAGTTTTCCAATAGTTATAATTAGTACCATCAAATAAATGAGGACGATTTGTAGAACACCCCTCAAGAGTTTGAAAAAAGTGGTTAGCCATTACTCAAGATAGTGAAATCTTTAAAATTGAGCATATCGTTCTGATACCAATTGTTAGCCCAAGAATAACTAACCAAGATGGGGTAAATTGGTTTTTGAAACTTTTTCGACACTTAGTCTCAAAACTATTTAATACACAAGATATAATGCAAAGTGTAATATAACAAGTAAATATGCAAATACGATAACTTAATTCAAGTATGGACATAACACAATATAAATGACAATGTAAAGTAAAGTGCAATAATGTAAAGATAACAAACCAATTTAATGGGGTTCGATACACAATGTGTTCTACGTCCCCGTTATCAAGCTCTCCGTCACGAGCAAGGCCAAGTGCAATATAATGGTAACTTACAAAAAGGAGTACCAATCCTTAAGTGACTTACAACAATGAGCATTTATCCTTAGGTGACTTACAACAATGAGCACTTATCATTACAATCGAGTTTTCACAAGGCTCTTGAAACCATCAAAATGTAAGTGATAATTTTACAATTGAAGAAACTCGTTTAACCAAAGATATAATCAAGTTAAGTATTAGAGAGTTAGATAAACACTTCAATAGATAGCAAATAATAAAGTTCAAGTGTTTTGTTATAAACTTTGATGAATGATGGATAATGAAATAGTTTGTATCTTGTATCAAAGTTTTCAACCAATGATCTCTCTTAACAAATAATACAAGTGAAGTATGAAGAGAGATTTTACTCTTTAATAAAAGTGTTTGGCAAAGAAATCTTTATCAAGAATTGAAAGAGATGAGATTGAGAAATTTCTTTGTAAAATAGAATTCTTTATGAAATAAATGAAACTAGTTTTGATCAATCAAGAAATTTTTTGTATCAAAATTTTTCAACCAATGATCTCTCTTAACAAATAATACAAGTTAAGTATGAAGAGAGATTTCCACTTAAATCAAAGTGTTGGCAAAGAAAACTTTTAGCAAGAATGAAGAATAAATGAAGTAATGAAAAGTTTTTTACTAAAATTGAATTCTTGAGAAGATGAATAAAATAGGTTGAATCAATCAAGAAATTCTTTTGTAATAAATGAAATAGAATTTAGACTCAAGTAATCTCAATGATTTCTAATAAATAAACTCTTAAAAAATCTCTTATAAGTTGGTTAAATTGAATGCAAAAGATATTAGTATTTATAGAACAAAAATAGGCACTCTCGGGTAAGTTTGGTTGAGCAAGTTCGGTGGACCAAAAGTTTTCGGTTGACCAAAATATAACCGTTGCAAAATATTCCCGTTGGACTTTTGGTTTACCGAAAGTCAACTGGTTGACTTTTTTTTTTTTTTTTGGAAAATTGCTTTTCAAAATCTTTCATATTTTAAATGAAAACATTTTTATGCAAGTGATGAATTATGGAAATAATTTGAGCTTTATGCACTTGCTAAAGAATTGAAGAGTTAATACATTTACATTTAAATTTCGATAAGCGACTTATAAGTTTTACTCTTCAAAATTCTTGTTCTTGTCGTTCTTTTGACTTGTATCTTGATTTGCATTTTTTGCGAATCTTCAAGTTCCAATTCGATTTCGTCGCATGCAAATCTCTATCGTTTCGAATGCTAATTATTCACTTTGTTTTTCATTTCGAGTCCGATTTATAATCTTGATAGCTTGAAAGCTTAATCACTCAATTTCAAATGTTAGTAAATAAAATGACTTGATTGTTATAATCAAAACATTAAGGTTATAATCAACCATAGGTCAACATTCTTGACGCTTTTGCCGTTTCGCCTTGATTGCTTGAGTTTCTTCACTTGATGATTATGGTAATAGCGTCAAATCTGGATCAAGAATATAAAAAATTCTCCGCACTGTTAGTAGGAACTTTAATTTATCTTGCCATCGTGTGAAATTCGTCTCATTGAAACGATCCAAGCGAACAAAATCCTGATTCATCAATTTTATTGTTGTCATTGTTGTTTCACTCTCCATCGCACTAATATCGTTTGAGAATAATGGAAAATGTACCGGAGTTGAAGAAGAATCACACCAAAAATCAGAAATAAGAAAACACGAACAAAATAAAATCAAATTTGAAAGCTCAAACGCGTGATCGTTATCCTCAAACGATATTTGCCTCCACTCTAATATAATATAGTTAAAAGTTTTCCAGCAAACAGTTTGAAGGATTGATCAACCCTTGTTGCAGAAAATACCAAAGCTCAAAATATTTTCTACCCAAACTTGAAGAACGTAAGAGGGTCTATGAATATGATGAAGAAATAGATTGATTTCTTGTTGCTTTGGAATGATTTGTAATTTCAACAATGAATTTTTTTTTTTTTTTTTTTTTTGCACATAAATTGGGATCACCTATATATAGCCCTCAGAAATCTGGTACGAAATGGTGCTAAAATATAATGAAAAGCCACCAAATTCAAAATCACAATGATTATAAAACGATAAAAAATTGATCAGAATTTTACTTCATGCGGCCGCAGGTAGAGCTCAAAACAGGGATTTTAATCCCAATCGCATGGCCCCATAGGCCAATAATTTGGCCCTCTGATCCATTTTCATTCCAAACTTGATATTTTCAATTTGAACCCAATAGTGGTTGGGTGTTAGTGGTGAGAATTTATTGAGCTCTTGTTTTTTATTTTGGGAGTGGAGTGGTTTGGAGAAGATGGTGTTCACTTTATTTTTTTATTTCTGCTTTTATTTAATTATTAAAATGTCAATTTATCATTTTATCCCTTATTTAATTTGTCACTTTGAGTCAAAATTTCAATTTCAGTGTTGACTAATGGAATTCGGAATATATTCTCTCCAATGAACTCCGGTTATCGTTAAAATGAAAGGTATGGGAATGCAGCCAAAAAATAAAAGATTAAGGTGTATTCTATAGCAAATTGAAAAGTTTGGGACCTTTATTACAATTTTTCTTTAATTATATTACGCAAAAATACGTGCATATAAAGATGATAAAATTACGACTTATACTTGCAAAATATAGAATATAATTTTGACTTATTAAACCAAGATACACGTACAAAATATCGATTTAATGAAATGTAGAAATTAGAAGGAGATTAAATGAAACGACATATACGAATACAAATTTTCTTAAGACAAATCAGCTTTTGACTTTACTCTTCTAGAATGGAAGATATCGAATACTAAATATCGCATACGAAATTCATAAATAATTTGAAAATTATTTTGACATAATTTGGAAATGAAAGAATTTAAAATTGATTATATGAAGTTGATTTGAAGCGTGATATTGAATTAGGATGGTCCAATTTACATATTTTCATGTATCCATTCGAATGGTCGCATATTTTAACACAAATTAATTTTAACCATTAGATAGCACAATTTTATGATTGATGGTTTAGATCGCATCCTATCAAAGATTGTAAGCCTTTATTATACACATTTTGCACTTAAATAGTCGTATACAATCAATGCACATATTGAGACTTTCAATTCACACATATTAAAATCATGAAGTAACCAGTAAATCCCAACAACTTTTAGTGCGAGATTTTTAAAAGTTAATAGTAATTCATGTTAACCACATAATATTTACGTGGTATTTACGAGCACGTGTTTAAGCAATTAGTAATAAATACAATTACATATTTAATACGTTAAAATAAATAAAATAAAATATTTATAGTACAAAAAAAAGTTTTTACCGGTATTTTTCTTCATTCTCATAAGAAAAATAGAATTAATCGAAATATAACCCATCCCATAGTAAACAACCATGAGATCCTTGTTTGAGCCAAATTATTGTAGAATGAGAATGAAAAATATAGCCATTATGTGGCTCCCACAAGAAGTAGAAATTTTGAATTTAAATGTTGATGTATTGGATAACGGTCATATTTTTCATTTTAATGAGATAATAATGTAGATTAAACAGGAGCATGTACCTTGACGACACACATGTCCAATGACGACGTGAATCAGTGGCCCCCAATTTAACCCGGGAAATTTTTTTCAAACACAAAATATATTAATATTAAAAATAAAAAATTGATATAATAAATAAATCATTTAAAAAATTCACAAGGAGTCCAGGAAGCGTACTACCCCCACCTCCCCCATCACTGCACACGTCCTATTTTAATGAAGCCTCCATTCTAATTCTGTATTGCATCTAATTTTGTTTAATATTTTGATTAAAATATTTCAATTATTTTGTTTAAATCTAATATTCTTCTTTCATTCCCAAAGTCAACCACCATTCATTATAAGATTATCTTGAGTCTTAAAATATATACTTATTAATCTTTAGTCTTACTCAAAGAGCTTTATTATTTCTTCTAATCATGCAATGAGGTGTTGTGCAAGGCACATCTATGATCAAATTCTATGAAATTCAACCTAACGAGTATTGCCTTTTGGATTAACTCATACTATCTCTTTGATTTAGACTTACATCTATAGTTTTACCCTTTTAGTTTCTTAAGAAAAAGGGGAAAAAAAAATTCACTGGGTAGCTAAATCCAGAGGCGGACCGAGACCAATTTTTTTGTGGGGTCAAAAGTGAAATTTCAAAAATGTTTAGGTTAAAAAAAAAAAAAAATTGTGACCCCACATGATCCCATGTGGATCCGCCCCTGGCTAAACCTATGTTCCATATTGTCGTAATTGAAAATTTGAAGCTGTACATTTATTTTAGTTAAATTATCCCATTCAAGTCTATTAACTTGACAAAGGAAAATAATAATGTTACAATTGATAATTGCGCTAAAGTCAAATTCATTTTATATTTGTACCATTTTTACAAATTTATAAAGTTAAGTAGAGTGACTTGATAGAAATAAAAATATGAAATAAATGGTACGACTGTGACATGATAGAAGATTTATGTGCACCCCATTTGCCTACCCCTACCGTCACCCCTCTCAAGTGCTAGTAACAGTAGTGGGATTAGTGATGTTTAGGAGAACCACTTTGTGAGGTGCCCTCATTAAATATCTTTCAAAGACACTGACTTTATGCCAACTCCCACCCAATATTAGGTTCTAAATTATGGCCTTTACTCAAATCTTACTACTTGCATACGCTGTTTTCCAACTCTCAAACTTTGCTTGTGAGTTGTTAATACTTAATCAAGCCCTTAATATAGCCTTCAAATAAATGCTTCATTAGTTAGGCAATTTGCATGTGCCCTAACCATGTTCAAGGTTGAAACAAATACCAAAGAGCAGGGGCGGATTCAGCACCCGACGAGCCGGGTGACCGCCTGTACTGGATCGGTCGAGAAAAAATATTAAAGGAAGATTTTATATTAAATATATATAAATATTAGTGCACAATTATTACAAGATAAGCAATGTAGTTCAAATGGTTGGGTGCTTACTTTCTATGTGTGAGGGCTGGGGTTTGAATCCTTTAGCCGTCGTTCCCTTTTTTTAATGTTTTGACAAGTAATAAATGAATAAAAAAAATGTGTCAACCAATCAATAAAGTATTTTTAGCATGAATCTCGCATGATAAACAATGTGGTTCAAATGGTTGAGTATCCAATTTCCACCCTAGACTAGATAGATGAAAGGGGTTCGATTCCTTTCGCTTGCTCTCTTTCTTTTAATATTTTGACAAATAATAAATAAATAAAAACAATACCAATTTTTAATCAATAAATAGTGTTTCTAGTATTGCGAAGTTTTTGTTGTCTTCGAAAGGTTGTGGGTTTGATTCCAATTATCCTCTTCCCCTTTTAATTTTTTTTTTAAACAAATTAAATTGAAAGCCTAAATAATTATATATTATTAGTTTTCGATTCCGAAATATCCTTTTAAAAAAATTTATTGACTCAAAATATTATTTCATAATATATACTTTTAGTATTAGATTTTATCAATTTATTTTGTAAAATTAAATTTGGACAATTTAAGTACTTTTTTTTTTCTTTTAAGAGTTGGAAAAAACATTAAGTCAAAAAAATAGTTCTAGTTCTAAAAATTATTGTTTTAAAAATTTTGCATAAACTTCGTCTAAAATCGTGTTTTTCTTTTCCGTTTAATCATGTTTTAAGTATAAACTCCGTCTTATCTCTTTTAAATTTGTAAAAAGGGTAATTAGCGCAAACGTCCCTACCTTTACACGGTTTTGTGCAAAACGTCCCTACTTTTCATTTCTTGGTGCAGAACGTCCTTATCTTTCCAATTTTTGGTGTGAAACGTCCTTTCGACCATTTTACCCTTCTATTGAAATAACACAAACACAAAAGAAAGGAAAAATAAAGAATAAATTACAATTATGGGTTCAAACTTTTAAAAATGTGCAAATTAGTCACAAATATGAAAAAATCATCAACCTCTAAGTTGCCACATTTGAAGGCAAAATCCCCAACCTCCGATCACTTTGGCCGTTAGATCAACATACCACATTGAAACCCGCATTGTCCTCTTCACAACCCACCCAACCACCAGCCCATACTCAGACATATTTGACCGGAATCGAGCTACAAACTTCACCGCATGAAATGCGTTCAAACGTTGGAATCACGCTGTCCGGCCACCTTTCGGCCAAAACATACCACCAGCCAACTCCCCTACTCAAGATGGCATCGACCATGCAAACAATTTAGCCAAAACAGTAAGGATAAGATCTGAATTTCAAATTGAAAGCTGCATGTCGCAACTATCACGACACCGCACCAGTTTTCCTCCAATTCCGAAGCCAGCGTGACGACCTATGGTGGTGAACCACCTGGGTTGGGTGCTCCATCACCAGCGTAGCTAGCTCAGCCATTGGTCCCCTTCAATTTGGCTCCAATCATCTTCAATTTGGGTCTGAAATGCTCGCTGGTGCGAACTCGCGAGCGTAACGATTGGACTATTTTTCTTTGAAATTGGTGGTTGTTGGTTGCTTGTTGTTTACATAAGTAGCTTCGAATTTATGAGGGGAGTCGACCAGTGGTGGATTCCGGCCGATTGGGTGGTCGGACGGCGAGTTGTGGTTGTTTAACTGATTTTCATGCTACGATTTTTGAATTTGAATTTCGGCCAAATTACGAGTTATGGGGATTTCTTAGTATGTAGTTGTAGAGTGTAATGAGGAGAATATGTTGGAACCAATATCTGATGATTTGGACGGTCAGGAGTCGCGCGGCAAAATGAGTTCATATATTTAGTTAAAAGGGGGCAAAATAGATTTTTTTGTTCTTTTTAATATTTTTATAAGTTTTGGATTAATTTGCATTTTTTAGAAGTTTAGTAGTAAGATTGAAAATTAGTCTTTATTTTTCTTTTCTTTTGTGTTTGTTTTATTTCAATAGAGGGTAAAATGGTCAAAAATGATGTTTTGCGCCAAAAATTGGAAATGTAAGGACGTTCTGCACCAAAAAATGAAATGTAAGGATGTTTTGCACAAAATCATATAAAGGTAATGACGTTTTGCGCTAATTACCCTTTGTAAAAACTTGAAACTATCATCCCTATATGATTGACAAATATATTTTTGTTTTTTTTAATTATATTGAGTTGTATTGAATTATATTTTCATATGTATGTAACTTTTATGTTTTAGTGGATTTATATATTGTTTTAAATTTTTTAAATATTATTTAATTAAATATTAATAAACAATCTCGTTTCTATGGTTGTCAATTGACCGTCATAGCTAGCTCAATATTCTGGATTAGCCCCTGCCAAAGAGCCATCTTTCGATGTTACTAATCATATGATTCTAATTGCCGTTTTCTCTAATTCTTACTTTTCAAATGGCAAAGAAGAAAAAGCATCTAAGTTCTATCGGGTTGATAGTTTACACAGTGAATGAAATAGAGTATCGTGCACTAGCGGACCAGATTTTTTTTTTTTAATATAAAATAATGTTTGGTATCGATTGAAATTTAAATTTAAATCTTAATCAAACTTAACAATTAATTTTAATAACATATTTCATGAAATGCATAATTGTTTAACTTTTATCAACATTTACTAAAAATTTGATTTTAATTTCCACCAAAAATGGGCAAAATCATGATACATTTGAATTTCGATAACATGTTAATTTTAAAAATTCTCCGATGATCGTACGTTAATCGAATCTACAAATTGTTTATGTCATCTTAAAACTTATTTCAAGAACTATATTATGAGCATATTGAAAGTCCAAACATGTAGCGATAGAGAATTTTAAATAATATAAAATTATTTTTCGTGAAAAACGTGTCGCTAAATTTTAACCCCAAATGTTAAAATGAAAGCGTGTTCGTCTAGCCATTTTAAAGCAAATTTAAATCTATTTAAAACGAGTCCAATCTTGATTATTTTAAAGTACCAAATTCCTTATCACTTTGTTAAATCCATATTTTAATAATTTTAAGTACAAAATTTTATTTTTAGAGTCCAACATTTTGTTAATCCAATCTCAATTATTTTAAGAGGAAATTACACACAGCCCTACTTTTAGATTTCCATTTTCAAAAATCCTATCACAAGTTTAACTTCGCAAAAATCAGATTTTTTATATTTAATTTAATATGAATTATTTAATTTTCATCCCAATTAAAATAACTCAAATCAACCCTAAAATTCATTCAACCTATCATCACATTCTCTCCTCCCCATCTCAGCCCAACCGTCCCATTCTCTCCTCTGTTTATCTCCCCTCCATCCACGATTTCTCTCCACTCCGTCCCATTCTATCCTCCCCGTCTCTATGCTTAGAAACCGCCGCCCAATAACATATCTCTTCGCCGACGAGAGCCCACAGATCCAAATCTGTGGGTTTTTTCAGCAGCGCGATTTGAACCTACAGATCCGATCCATATCTCCTCGTCGGCGAGAGCCCATAGAACCACATATCTCCTCGACTACATACGAGAGCCACAGATCCAGTTGTTTTTCAGCAACGCGATTTGAACGTCACAGAGTGAAGTGATGTTGGTTGTCTCTTCTCCGATTCTTCTTCCCCTTGTGGTGAGTGGTGTGGTGATGGGTGCTGCAGGGATGTACACGGTGGTGCTGTAGATGTTGCTGGAAGTTATTGCTGGAAGTCGCGGCTGGGTTGTTGTGGTGGGGTTGCTCGCGTGGCTATGGTGCTCGTGGTTGGGTTGTGGTGGTGATGCTCGTATGGCTGTGGTTTGCCTGTCATGGCAGGAATGATGTGGTTTTTGGGTGTGTTTTCAGTTCATGGTGGTGTTTGGGTGGCGGCAGATCTGGTGATGGTCTCGGTGAGGTATGGTGTCGTTGCAGACGGTGTTATTATTATGGCAGTGGTTGTGGTGGTTATTGTAGCGGGTGAATGATAGGCAATGGCGATTTTTTTGGTGTTACGGTGCAAATGATGGGGGTGGTAGTGTGACAGGGGTGACGGTGGTGGTTTGGGTGGTGTTGTGATGAGGGCGGGATTGGGGTAGTGTTTGTAACCAATTATTTGGTTGCTTTGTGACCAAAACATTGACGGAGGATCTGGGACTGGGACTGGGACTGGGACTGAGACTGTTTGGTGTATGTGACGACATTTTGGTTCATTGTGACCCATCGATAAACTGTGATTTATAATTTTCTAATATGTGACCCATGAATTAAATTGTGACTTATAAAATGTTTAATTTGAGACCTCGAAATAATTTTGTGATCAATTAATTTGATGTTTTGTGACCGTAAAATAAGTTGCGTGACTTATAAATTTTGTGATTTGTGACCGATGAACAAATTGTGACTTTTAAAATTTTAATTTGTGACTGATGAATGAACTGTGACCTAAAATATTTTGAATTGTGACCTAATTTTTTTTTAATTGTGACCAAATTGCATATATCTGTGAACTTAATATAGTTGTCGGAATCGGAGCAGTCGCCGGAAAAGAGTTGTGATCGGAACGATAGTCGGAATAGTCCCCGGAGCTGTAGGGGTGGTGGAGGTGGGGTGGAGTAATTATATTATATTAGATTTAAATATTTAATAATAAATTGATTTAATAATTCATTATTTCATAAATAAAAAATTAAAAAAAAATCTGATTTGTGAAATTTGAAACTTATTTTTGTATTTTTGAAATGGTGTAAAGTAAACCCCTTATAAATGTATTGTTCCCTTATTTTAAACCAAATTAGAAAATATTTGAAGCCCAAATTCTTGGCCCATTTAATTTCTAGATTTTTGTGTTCTAAAATTTTACTGTTCATATAAATCCATTTCCCTCCCTCCTCACCATCCACATGACCAAGTAGTCAACCAAATTGGTAAGAAATCTCCCTCAATTTGGAAAAATCACGCAAGTTGTAATGATATATTTGAGCTCCATTTTTTTAAAAAAATTCATTTTTAACAACATAATTTTCAATAAAATAATTTTAAACGTAAATCAATTTTTTTTTCTTTTTTAACCACGCATTCTTCTAAAATCACTATTCTAAAATGCATTTCCCCTCCAAGCAATCAAAAAGTTATAAAAAATAATTAAATAAAAAAAATGGGAGAATCTCATATCTCATGATTGATAACATTTTTTTTTTTTTTTTGAAAAGACTGAAATCACTTTATCAATTTATTCTTTGTTGGGCTTCAAGTAGATGGACAAAATCCTATTGAAATGTGCATTTTCATTGAGCAGTGTGATTTATTTATATTACGGTTTAATATTCAATTAATTTTAAATTTGTTTGTGTTAAAATGAATGTAGAAAAATTACTTATAAAAATGAATAATGCTATTAGTATTGCAGTAAGCATCCTACACGACATCTTGTTATTAGATGTATAATATTCTACAATTCTGTTGTCTCAAATAACAAGTAAAAGTCTCAAATAGTATCTTGCATAAGATTACTAATGTAGTTCGAGCCTATCGCCTATGAGCTCATCTCGTGCTCGCCATGAACCGAGTTTTGGCCCGTGAGCTCCTCTTTTTTTTTTTTTTTTTTTTCTAAGATAAAATGCTCATTCTTTATTCGAATTTGGGATCGGCTACTTAAATTTTGAGTAGGTGAAGTTAAAAGTTATATTCAAACAACTTGTAAGGTATAAATTTTTTTTCTTTTAAATAGTGTTATAAAATAACAAATTTCATTAATATTGTTAAATTAAATATCACTTAACTGATGACATGCAATTTTGGCATTTTTTTTTTTTTTTTGCAGTCGGAAATGAGTGTTTTGCCAATCCTCCATGCATATTAATGCTTTCAAAATATATTTTTTCAGTAGGCTCCTGATCTCAAACAAAACCTTCTTATATGCACTCAGACTTAATTCGAAGCTACAGTGATAACTAGAAATATGCCTTTTGCAATCGTAAAAAATCATTGGTCATCGTCGTTCGTACTTTTGCCAAAAGTCAATTCCTTATGTTGAACTTTTTTAATTGATTTATTACAAGGAATATTATGATTAAAGTAATCAAGTAATTCAATGGGCATACTACTACTACCACTACTAGAAAAACCTATTGCATTATATCTATACGTAATAATTCATTCAAATAAATTTAATATTTCAGGTTCTTCTTCTGCAATATTAGCGGAAAGAGTAGGTGCAGAGGGTGCCTGACTAATATTTGCACACGTTCGTTCTACATATAATTTATACATTTCACTTAAAATTTGTTCTAAATTTCTATAAGTGATAGGTGTATTAAAAGTTAAAATTTTTGAAATTTGATCGATTACATATTGGTACCTGATAAATTGTATCGAGCATCCACAAGGCATGCTAAAGGAAATAACATAGGTAAGTCTTTCCAATATTTTTTAAACTTCAATTCCATAAAATATATAATTTCACTAAAATTGGGATCATTTTGTATTTATGAAAAGCCCTTGCAATTATATAAAGATGTTCAAGTACCATACAACTAGTAAAATAGTACGCTCCAAATAAAATATTTGTAGAATCAGAAAAACTTATTAAATTTTTTTTTTTTTTTTTATCTTAAAAGCTAAAAGTCAGTTAGATTCATTCAAAATAGCATTATCATTGTTTCTAATATGCCTATTGTTATAAAACTCAATTACTAAATGTTCAAATCATTCGCATAATTTTAATAATAAATAAATGGAGTTCCATCTATATTTTATGTCACTAACAAAGTTTTTCGTATTCGTCATCCCAAATTCGGTACAAAATTTCTCGAAAGCTTATTTTTACTAGGTGAAATCATGATTATATATATATTGGTGTATCCCTAATTCTTTGAATCTCTTTATTAATATGTTTCAAATTATCTTGTATAATTAAATTAAAAATATGATACACACAACAAATATGGAATAAATAACCACCGAAATCGGGTTACACTACCTTACACAATTTATTGATAACTGGCTTATTAACATTAGTGTTGTCAATGTAAAAGAACAAATTTTACTCTCGCAATGATAATCTCTAATAATGTTCATAATAGTGTTAAATATTTTGTTAGCGTTGCGAAGAAAGTCAACAATTTTAAAAGTAATAATTTTTTTATGCATGCATCAAAGTTGGTCTATACAGTGTGCAGTTGCAGCTATATAATCTCTTTTATTAATCAACTCCCATAAATTCGAAGTTAAAGATATAACACTTCCATATTTTTACAAATCAATAATCAATTATTTCTTTGTATTAATGAAATATTTTATTATCAAAATGAAGTATGTATCTACTTACCCCGATGTATCTCCATTGAAGATGTTCTTTCACGTAGGAGAAGAAATGTTGGTTGTATGTTATTGTTAGAAGCAACTCGGCATTGGCAACGAAGTTCACCATTCCTCGTTTGAGCTTTCTCTTTCTAATATATCCGCGTGCAAAGTGTCGTAGAAGCAAAATCGACGGTTGGGCTACCCAAATTACATTTGAGAAACACCAACAAACCCATGTTTAGCCGCACATGTTTTGTAGTGGTAGTTGAGGTGGGTGGTACCAATGCTCTTTTGTCATGCCAATCGTGTTTGACAATATATACGTACTGCTTTAGACATTGCGACTCTATCGACTATACGACCATTTGGAATCAATTTAAAGTGATCCCGATATTTTTCTTGTTTTTTCCCTTTCGCTTCCCTCTTATATCGAGAATATCTAATTCCTCACATTTCGCTCTGAAACGTCAACGTCATCCAAATCAATGGATTACTATTTCCGTGAGTATCTAAATCTGGAATATTTTCGAGAATGGGTACTTGGTTGAGACCGGCAAATTTATTGTGAAATTAACTTTGTGGCGTTATAGGTGATTTTCCTCCGATATCGAACAAACTCTCAATAAATGATTATGGATCCATTGGTGAATTGTGATGAAATGTCTAGAATATGTATTGTATTTTGTATAGTATATACTATATAGTAAGTAAGTAAATAAAGAGTATGGAAATAAAGTATAAGATTGTATTTATAAATTTGTAGTGTGATAATTGATATTTGATAATTGAACTAGGTAGAATGTAGTAGATTATAGAATGTAGAAGAGAGTAAGAATTTTGAAATGGGTTGAAATATTCATAGAGTAAAAGAAAAAAAAAAGAGAGGAAAGGATAGTGGTCAAAATGATTACCTTTGCAAGTTTAGTGGCCGTTTTGGTCACTGTAGTGGCGAACCACAAGCTGGCTCGTGGGAGAGCCAGCTCACTCGGCTTGTACTCAAGTACTAGCCTAAGTAGTCCATGGGTCGATTTTTGACGAGTCGGGCCAACGAGCCGCTCGACTTGTTTGGCATCCCTAGAGGAATGGCAAGAAATTTGGTTGTGAATGAAAATTTGTTATTTGAGGAGCATTGACTTTTTGATCCATAATGAAATCGGAACTTTTCTAATTAAATGAAGTATTGCATATATTTTTTGAAAATTTACGCAGTTAGAGTTATATAGTCGATAATACACCATTAATATTAAGTCATTGTTTGATCATCATTATTTTGAAAATATATTTTTCTCTTTTATATTCAATCGCATATTTTTCAATAAAATAATATTATTGGCAAACTCAATTTTTTTAACTACACATTTTCCATCAAAATATTTTTTCAAAATGCATTTCGGACAAAAAAAAAAAAAAAAAAAAAATTGGACTCAAACAAGCTCTAAATAATCAATTAAATTCATTATAACCCATCGATTATATCGATTTAACACCTCTATTTTGCCACATTTGTTTAAAGTGACTTCTTCAAATTAAAACTCTTTATTTTTCGTACTCATTTTTATCCACACATTCACACAATAAAAAATTATGCATGTTAACCTAATTTTTTTTTCTAATTTTTAAGAGTTCGTTTTCCAAAAAACTATTATTCAAAACATCATTTCTCTCGATAATAACCTTCAAATAGGGGGCAGTGTGTGCTAAGAGAAGAGATTAAACTAATAAGGTAAGTAGAATGGATTTGGACATGCATTAAGATTTGATTGGGAATGTATTGAAGATTAATCCTGACAAGCATGATGAAATTATTTAATTGGAAGAAAAAAAAAACAATTCATTTTCTTGCAAGTCTTAATTCACAGTGCACTTGGCATAAATTTATAAATTATTCATAAATGGTTGAACTTTATTTACAAGCATGAACTCATAGCCGTTAATCACTTATCTACTATTTCGTTTCTATTTATTTATAAATGCTTTCCAATCAGAAGCGTAGTTGATCAATAAAAAAACCATCTATTAATTTTAAAAAGAAATTATGTGCTAAATTCTTGAAGGTTAAAAATAAAAATTTGACAAAAGAAGTTACAGACCCAAGTAGGATCATGAACAAAGATTGAACAAATAAAATTGTGGTAAAAATATAATTGCTATTTTCTATATACTCGTGAGTTATGGGACCAAAACTAAGTTCAGAATTACAGCTAAGATTTTCTTAATCTTTTATTATTCTTTACCAGAGTCGTTAAAATCTGTTTTTGAATTCAGATCACAGTTTTAATGGGTGTTAAAACTTAAAAGTAACTTTTTTTAATTACGTTAAGAGAATTTATTAATTTAAAATATGAGTTTACTATTTTCAAAGTTAAAGTAACTTGCAAGAACACATTTTATGCAGGCTTTAATTTGATTAAAATATATATTAAGAGTATTTTTGTAAGATAGATTTTGTTCAAAATGTGTGTTATTTGAAGATGCGTGAATTGCTAAAAATAGTTAAGGGTATAGCTGATCAAATAACGAAACTTTAGTAAGAATACTAAGGGACGTTTGACATGATTTTTTCTTTTACTTTTGCTTTATGTAGAAGAGTTACCTTAATATTTGTTGGAAAATTAAGCCCATGTTTAATGGTTATTATAAAGAGAAATTGAGGAAATAATGTTTTGAATGGTTGTTTTTTGGAGAATGTTTGGTTAAAAGTAGGAAAAAGCTTTGAATTTATACGCTAAATATTTTATTAGTGTGAATATATGCTTGAAAATGAATATAAGAAATAAATAGTTTTAATTTAAAGATAATTAAACAGGGGCTATTTTTTTTTTTATAAAAACTCAAATCTTAGAAGTGCTTTTAAGGAAAGTTATATTGAATCGACTTTCTTTTTAAAATATTCTAATTAGAAGAAGCACTTTTGTCTTTTGGATCCTAAAATTCCGTTTGAATGACTTTTGAAAAGTTAAAATGATCCAAAAGCTACTTTGGACCCGTTTAGCTAATTTTATGAAAACGCTTATTCTAACTAGAAGAGTTTTTAGAGGAAATTAATCCAATATGACCTTATCTAAAAACATTTTCGAAATAGAAACTCTTTTAAAAATTTGTTTTCAAATAAAAAATAAAATAACTTCATCCAAAAACTCTTTTAAAAGAAGTAAAAGGAAAATGAAAAATCGTGCCAAATGAGTCTTAAATATACTATCAAAAGCTTCTTTTGTCTTTTCAAAAACCGTGTCATGTAGACTCTAAATATACTATCACGATATATTTATTTATTTATTATTATTATTATTATTTTTGGAATGATTTGATATTATCTTCAGTACCAATGCCTTCTATGAAGTGATGGAGTTACTTGAACCTTAAATTAAAAAAATAATTTGGTACCCCCGACAAATAACAAAAGATGCATATGTTGCGTTTTTTATATCGTAAGTGTACGATATCATAAGAAGTAATATAATGAACTTTTAAGTTCAGATTATCGTTACGAGAATCAAACCTTTAGTGTTTAATTTGCTATTTCTAACTACTATTTGATGAAAACAAGCAAAGAGTCGTGATTTCTGATCTAACTACTTGAAAATAATTGGATGAACACAAAGATCGATTTAAAATTTAAATATGAATGAGATGTCAGGGCAAAGTAATTTCATCTATTGATCACCTTTAAATCTTAATTCAAGATTCATAATCTGATGTAGCGTTCGATCGAATTCTTTTATTATATTCAATTCACCCATCTCAAATTTTCATGGAACATAAATCATAGCTCTTGATATGTTATTTCCCCCCCTTTTGATTTTCTCTCGAATTCTCGAGTTGTATTTTGTGCCTCTCAATGCGTGCCACCCTCTCAACAATGAAAAAAAAATGTATTTATACTTCTCCTCACGTTTTCCCCTAATTTAAAATTTTTGTGAGCTTCAAAATGCGTCGTAGATGCATTCGGTGGCGCCTCGGTGCCACTCCCACACCTTTGTATTGTGCAATTTGATGGCACTTCAGCACTATGATGCCACCTTTCGGGTAAAAATTCGCACTGCGCTTCTCTTAGTATGTTTATCATAACTTGCTATTCCAATATTCAATCAAGACGATTTAAAATCGGTTGTAAAGATAACTTAAATGGATACAACCTTTCTAGAATTTTTTTTTTTTTCGAACGTTTATTGTGTCAAAAATGGGTCACAATCTGGGCTAAAAATCTGAAACATTCTTGTGCGATTAAAAATTGATTTGCGAAAATATTTTGATTATATTTCACTCTTATTTGACTTCTAATTGCATCAAATTGATCCCTAACATTCTTGAATCTTCATCATGAGGCTCGAGACAAATTTTTATTATGTATACTTTAGTCCCAAAACTTTGGATCTTGCCATTTTTCTTCAATTTTCGCTTATTCCTTTCAATTCCACTTACATTCATCGAGTTTCACCTAATAACACATTATATAATAAATTATACTATAATTTCATTAAAAAAAACTACAAAATGTCTATATTTTAGAGTCCAAATAAGTGTATAAAACACACTTATTGACAAATAAATGATGGACGTGAAGTAATTTATTACATTTATGTAGTTCTTATCAATATCATTTTTTCCCGATAGACCTAACTCTATTCGACATTAAAGATGAATAAAGTTTGATACGATTATATTGACACTGTCACTATGACTTAATTTAAAGTATAATACTTATTCTTTTTCCTAAAAAAAACTCTTATTGACTGCACGGTTAACTGCATTTTAACGGACTTTTTTTTACTAAAGATAATCATGAATTAATTGTCCCAATAATTATTGAACTTATATTTGTGTCTTCCGTTGCTCACTGAAATTTAAGATGTCGAGTTTTAGATACCAAACATATCCAAACGTTGAACATTACTCATTTGCAGAAGATTCATTCTAAATCTCTAACGAAATTAGTGACATGGCTGATGAAGTGCACATGTGTCGTTCGAACACGACGTTGTCAAATTGCCACGTAAGAAAGTATCTTCAACTTTCATTGCTTACTAAACTTTGAAAACATCTTCGATTGCTCACAAAACATCGAGGTTATCAATTTTTCATCCCTAAATTAATAAAAATTACGCTGGCTTATTGTTTGCTAAAAAAGGTGTACCACAAATGTACGAGTAGCGTATAAGTATAAAGTGGACAAACAAGTCCAGGTTATCGATTCCACGAGAAATGATTACTCAATTCCATAATAGTTAAATTTAATTTTAACAACGAAACACACAATAAATTTGAATTTTTCACATGATGAAAATTAGTTTAAAATTCTACAAAAATATCGGAAAGATCACATGCATAAAATCTTTCCTAAATTTTATTATTTGATATTTTTATTATTTTTGGAGAATTTTAAGCTATTTTCATCATTTGAAAATTTTAATTTATTGTGTGTTTCGTTGTTAAAATTAATATTAACTATTATGTATTTGAGTAATTATTCTTTATGGAATAGACAATTCAAACTCGTTTGTTCAATTTATTATTTGCACACGACACGTGTTTGCTGTACATACATTTTAGTGAACAAAAATTCGATGTCATTTTTATAATTTTACTAACAAAAATTCGATTACCTCAAAGTTCAGACGTTTTTCAAAGCATGGTGAACAATCGAAAAAGTTTTCTATAATTTAAGGAGCAATAAAAGACGTTTTCTTACTCGACAAACTGATAATGGCTTGACTGACAACACATGTTCATTCTGTTAATTACGTTACCAATTTCATTAAAGTTCGACATCTCAAGTCATATTCAACGTTTGAATAAATTTAGCCGTTAAACTTCGACACTTTAAACTTACACGTATATCAAGCTGTTAAGGATATATATCCCACATCGATAAATGATGTTGATACAGATCAATTAATAAAGATCTTGTACTACTCCTCTTAACAAGGTTGACCTTTTAAGATGGATCCTCAAATCTTAACATGGTATCAGAGCCCATTATACTCCAATGAACGATTCAATCACGTTAAGACTATAAAAATAAGCACGTAGATTTCAAGATTGGTCCGCTCAAATGAGCCATCATCTTGCGAGGGCTTGTTAAGGGATATATATCCCACATCGATAAATGATATTAACACAGACCAACTCCTCTTAATAATGTTAACATTTTAAGATGGAACCCCAAATCTTAACATGGTATCAGAGCCCATTATGTTTCAACGAGCGATTCGATCTCATTAAGACTCTAAAATGAGCACGTAGATTTTAAGATTGGTCTGCTCAAATGAGCCACCATTTTGCGGGGGTGTGTTAAGGATATATATCCCACATCGATAAAATGATGTTGACACATACCAATTAATAAAGATTTTGAGCTACTCCTCTTAATAAGGTTGACATTTTAAGATGGACCCTTAAATCTTAACATAATATCAGAGCTCATTATGCTTCAACGAGCGATTCGATCCCATTAAGACTCTAAAATGAACACGTGGATTTCAAGATTGGTCTGCTCAAATGAGTCACCATCTTGCGGGGGCGTGTTAAGGATATACATCCCACATCGATAAAAAATGTTGATACACCAATTAATAAAAATTTTGGATTACTTCTCTTAACAATGTTGACATTTTAAGATGGACACAAACCTTAACGCAACACAACTGCACGACATTATTGGAACAATTAACTCAATAAACCGTTTTGTAAGAACTGAATTTTTAAACTGACAACGCAAAAATTTCCGGCAGTGTTTCTCTGTTTAAACTCCGGTGATCGGATCCTTTGTTCGTCACCGCCATCATCGATTCCCTTCCATATTCCCCCGGCGGAAACCTTTCCCGCCATTTCTTTCTACCCCCACTCCCCTTCGGTTCATGTTGTCAATGCTGTCATGCCGCCATCGTTGGATCTTCAACACACTCTCATGTGATTTCGCAATAAAACTGTCACTCAAATTCTCCATTTCTTTTTCTCTAAACCTCCAAGAACCCTTATTAGCGTTACCGAAGCAAAGCTTTACATTCGGAACCATGTCCAATTCTCACCCCTCAGCCTTTGACATTCTGATGGCGAATGCTTCGAGAATAAAGCAAAACCCTTCACAATCTCAGAAGGAAAAGCCGCAATCATCACCCAGGAAACGCAAGACCCCAGCTGAAAGTTCCCAAACCCCCGATTTAAACCCTAACACTTCTCCGATTCAAAGTGAAAGAACCGTAGAACAAGACCAATTAAGCCTCAAAGACTCAAATTTCGCTCAAATTCAAGATGCCCGTTTCAAGAACTAGTGGGAAAAGGACGAAAAAGCAACGGTTAGTTCATCCTCACTTCAAGAATCACGTTTAAAGCAAAATGCAGCAAGAAATACTGATTTGAATGAAGACTTGGGGGTGGCGAAGAAGACGAAGGTGTCGATTAATCCGGATGAGAGTATTGTGGAGTTGAAGAAGAAGGCTACGAGTTTTGATGCGAAGAGAGCGGCATATTGGGGAAAGGGAGAGAGGTTACCTTTTATGTTTGTGGCGAAGACATTTGATGCGATATCAAAGGAGTCGGGGAGGATCGTGATCACAGAGATTGTGTGTAATATGCTGAGGACTGTGATTGAAGTGGCACCAGATGATTTGGTGGCAGTCGTGTACCTTCTGGCAAATAGGATTGCTCCTGCGCATGATGGGTTGGAGTTGGGGATTGGAGATTCTTCAATTATCAAGGCGCTTGCAGAGGCTTGTGGGACTAAAGAAGCGCATGTTAAGAAGCAATACAAGGTGATAAATTAAAATATTCTCATTCAAACTGAAGTTTCCACTACTTGTGTGTATTTGAGAGTAAATCTACTTGTCTTAGTGGTGAACTGAATGAATTTCACGTTTTCGCAAGTTTCAGGAGGAATATGTTTGGTTTCACGATTACATTATCATGTAATGTATTATTAATGCAAATTACTGCATGCTGGCTGTGGATGAATTCATGTCTAGTAAAATTGCAGATGAATCGTTTATTTTGTTGAAACAGGGGATACAGTCTTACAGAGTTGATCTTGCTGTAATGGGGAAGCTTGAATGTATACATGGTTGTTTGAGCATATAGTATAACGTGAGACAAAACTGAGGAGAAAAAGAAATTGCAGTGATTTTACAATACGGGATGTGTGACAGAAAATGTGATTGCTTGAACTTGGTCCCGACGCAGTCGTGCTCACTTTGAAGTTATATTTAGCCCCTGTTGGAGCCCCATATTTTTTGAGAATAGATTTTGTAAAAAGTGATACTTTTGAAGAATGTGTGGTTAAAAGGAAGGAAACTTTTTTGAATTTACGTGCAAAATTATTTTATTAGAAGAATGTGTGGTTGAAAACGAGTTTAAAAAATGTGGCTCAAACATGGCTAATATGGTGATCTAGGATTTAATGTCTCTGATTTTCAATTTATAAAAACTCTTGTATTAATTTTACTTCTTCCTTCCATATGTCAGTTTCATTAATGTGCATGAATTGATAATAATTTTGTGATGGAGGAATAACAGAGGGAAGACTGTGCATGCATGGAAACATGTTCTCTGTTTTCATTTTCATATTGTGTGTTAGAGAGAAAAAAAAGAACAATGGAGGTGTAAAAAAATGGCAAAGATTCATTTCTTAATTGTGAAACCGGTCCTTTTTAACTCATTACAAAGACATGGCTTTGTCATTGGACAGGTGATTAACAAATGGAAGTGAGTAAAACTTGTCAGAATCTTACATGTTTCAGTGCTTGCGAGCATAAGGACTGGCAGTCAATTTTAGACTGGAAATCTTGCAAAGTCAAAAAAGTACACAATGTCTTTTATGTTGAGTTTTATTCTTTATAGATGGTGATATCTTGTTATCAGTTTTTTAATGAAATCTTGACTGATCAATGACCATGTTTTTCGCTCTTGAAGTGGTAAATCATGAACTTTAACATTTGCACCATGATTTAAACAATCAAGATTCAGCCATACTAATCATCAAAAGAAATTCTTAAGAGGATGAGTTTGGACAGCTTCTCTAAGACATCGTTCAATTAATTAAATATAAGATGGTTGATCGCTTTTCTCATTTCAATGGGGCTGAAGTTGTCTATGCTGCTGTCTAAAGGTGGTGAATGATATTCACTTCAAAATTTGTTAGATGCATCCCACCTTTTCCTCAGCACTGTAAACATTGTAATATTCTTTTAAGACAAGTAGCGTTATGCTACCATATTTACTTTAGGTAATCATCTTTGTAAATGAGAAATATGCACATGATGGTTTGCTATAGTTCACACTGCTAGCTGATGTCTTTGTATGCTGCAGTATCCTCCCATTTATGATTTAACAGCATGTAGTTTTTTCTGGAAAAGGAGCATTTTATTTGCTTGTTTCTGCTTCCTCTGTACTGTTTTGTGTTATTACATAAAACTAAGTGCATCTAGTTTTTAGAATGCAACTTGTATGGGTTCTGGTTATATTTAATCATTCCATTTTCCAAATTTGATTAACCTTTAAAATACTGCATTTCCATGTATTACTAACAATAGGAGCTTGGAGATTTAGGCCTTGTTGCGAAGGCAAGCCGTTCGTCACAGCCTTTGATGTGTAAACCAGAAGCATTAACTGTCTCCAAAGTTTTTGATACATTTCGGCTCATTGCGAAGGAAATCTATTGTCATCCTTATTCATTTTTGGATTTGTTCAAAGTTGATCTTTTGTCATCACCTTGTGCACAGTCTCTGATTCAGATTCACCATATCCTATGGTCATCGCCTCATCGGTGTGTATCCAAAGAGAAATTTTTTAGAGTTAATTATCCCATTCTGAATATATGGGCCCATACCTCCACTGCTACATATGCAGTCGAAGTTAATGTTGTCATTGATTACTATATCCTACAAATGCCTGAAACATATAATTTAGTTTTTGATAAGACAGTTTATCATTAGAGATATGTTTGTCTAGTTGAATTGTGGAGGATTGTAGGAGGGAAAGGATCCAATTGGTGTACTCTGAAAGACTTCGATTGCTTCCCTATCCCTTTCCGCCCTGCTCTCCCACTCCTTTTATACAATGTGCAAGCAGCTCTAAAAACAGTCAACCTGTTCACATGATATGACAAACTTAAAATCTTACAGAAGTGATGACAAATGTTTTGAGGTCTGTCTGTTTTCATTTTACCAATTGACCGCTGTTCGTCACTTATTCATTAGTGTGGGAGAGGGATTCCTTTTCTCCTCCTCCTTTTAAAGTCAATAGTGCTGGAAGTGATTATCTCCTTTTGATTCTGTCCTTAAGTTTATCTTCAGTTATATTTGTATTTTGGTAGGAATCCGGCAAGGATAGTCAAGAGAAGAAAAAGAATCACATAAAGGGACTACTAGTTGCTGCCACTGATTGTGAACCTCAATTTTTTATTCGTCTACTCCAGGTTATTACAAGCTTACTGTTTGATATTCTTTTGGGTCTCGTCACACATTGTAAACATGGTTTCAGTAAAATATGCAGACAAAACTTCGCATTGGTTTGGCAGAACGAACTCTCTTGGCTGCACTGGGGCGTGCTGCCGTGTATTCTGAGAAGCAGTCATCCCATCCTGCAAATGTTGATAATCCTTTAGAAGAGGTAAATTATTGTGCATTACATCTGGACAAAGTTCTTTAATCTGTGATTTGTTTGAGAACTGTGACAAAAATCAAGGTGCTTTCTAATGCATAGATATGGTAACTCTAAGAAGAATAAAAAAGAAATAGTAATATCTGCAAAATAAACTATTAACAATAGAATGTAATCCGACAGTCTGAATCTGCTGTAAGAAGATGAATAGACATGCCGATCTCAGATCAAGGGTAAAGCTCTTTGTGAGTAGTGGAGTTTAAAGAGAAAAGGCCGCACCACTAAAGCTTCAAAATCTTTCAAGGGACTGACATTGCTATCATGGTTATATCATGATTGTCAAAGCAAATCTATTTTCCTACTTCACAAGTCCTTGGACAAAGCTTATCTGGTCTGAGCTCGTCTCCTTGTTTGATGTTATGTCAAAATGGTAAATGATTATAACAGATTAAAATAATCTCTTAGAATCAGATTTTTGAGTCCCTTAGATTTATGTTTCTGTTTTCTATGTTTGTTTCTATCAAACAGCGTTTAATATGTTAGTATATGCATATAACGTGCAAGTTTAAGAGAGAACGTCTCTTATTGTATTTAATATCTTCCATATGACTCTTTATGTCTGTTAGGCTGCGAAACTTGTGAATCAAGTTTACTCTGTGATTCTGGTCTATGATAAGATCGTTCCTGCTCTTCTCGCTGGTGGTGTATGGAATCTCCCAAAGACATGTAGTTTTTCACCGGGTATTCCAGTTGGACCCATGTTAGCTAAACCGACTAAAGGAGTATCAGAAATTGTGGAGAAGTTTCAAGACATGGAGTTTACCTGCGAATACAAGTATGATGGAGAACGTGCTCAGGTAAATGATTCTTTGTAAAAGAAATACATTGTAGTTATTGATGGTTGGCCGTCATGAATTTCGTATGCAATAACTGTAAATGCTTCATTTAGATACATTATATGGGAAATGGTGCAGTAGAGATATATAGTCGAAATGCAGAATGGAATACTGGAAAGTTTCCTGATGTTGTTGCTGCTATCACAAGGTATTCTTTTCCATATGTATCTATGGAAGTTACCTTAATTGATCTATGAAATATGATAACTAACTGCAGCATTACTCCTCTACCGGTAATGTAAAAAAAATTTGGGAACAGCTATGCTTTATTGAATTTGTTCTGTCATATACTAAGGCTGATTTGATTGAAATGGATTTTGTATGAAAACTGATGGTTACTTTCATTTTGTTCGTAGGGTTCATTTTTATGATCTCGGGCTTCTTGTAAATTGTAACAGCTAACGGGTTGGTTGAATATGATATATTGTAACTTTAAATGCTGGGCAACTCATTAACAAACCGCTAAAATTTACTCAACAAAATTGCACGACTTGTCCTTTCAATATGAAATACAAGACTAGTGACAGTGGATACTTTTTCCTCCTCGTTTATAGTAATGTAATGTATGTATTAAAATTCTTGTACATACATATTATTTAGTCTATTTCAGTGGGACTCTGCATCCAGTGATAAAATTGTACTGCTAGCTGGACTCTGCCTGGAAAAATATTTAGAAGCTACCTTTATGAGTTCCTAGGTCTTTTATACTTCGGTTAGTGTATTGTAGTCATTCATGTGAAAACCACATAACATTTACGCGCATCTATAAGTTTTATTCTGCGTTTTACAAATTCATGAATTTTAAAAACTTAGTTCTGACATTATAATGTTTAGTCAATGGTGACTGAACATTGGCTTTGTGATTGCAGATTGAAGAAGCCTTCAGTAATGTCATTTGTCCTCGACTGTGAACTTGTTGCATACGACCGTGAGAAACAGAAAATCCTGCCTTTCCAGGTCAATAATTTTAATTTTAGGTTGTTTTTATTTCTATTTTGTACTAGAAGTAAAATCTTGGTTGTCTCTTTGACTGCAAAGTAAAAATCATTCCAATTGTTTGGGTTCTGCCCCACTGCTATTTTTCTCACCTGTCAGTTTCATTTGCTAATAAGTTTTTTTATTTTTCACTTTGTTTTCTCTTGGCTACTTTTTTCAGATATACCTATTGTATATGCCTAATATAACATCTTTGGTTCCGTCTGTTTTGATGTCAGATAATATCATATGAAACCATGCACTTACCAAATATGTCTCTGACAGGTCCTCAGCACACGTGCTCGTAAGAATGTTGTCATGAGTGAAATCAAAGTTGATGTTTGTATATTTGCTTTTGATAGCTTGTATCTTAATGGACAAGAGCTTCTGTAAGAGCAGCTTGACATTCGTAGAGAGGTATGATATCCTTGTCTCCTTAACTATCTTAAACTTTGTAGTTATTGATGAATGGTTTTATTTGCTTCTAAACAGTTTTTCTGGTTACGCAGTTGATAAACTAGTGATTATACTTATTAGGAACATTTTAGATCTTTTAGCAAGTTTGAGCCTTCTATCTAGGTTATCATGTTTATTCTACAATGTGGATCGGGTCAACAATCCAAATGAAGACCTTGAGCATCAATGTATGACTTTAGAAATTAAACTGGGCTTGAATGTCATTGTAGGATTCAATCTTATAGAACATTGACACCTAATCCATGAATGCTAATAGCACTGGTTTCAGTGGCTAATATCATGTACTTGTATCTTCCATTCTTTCAATTTGGCTTCTCTAATCAATTGCTGAATCTTCCGTCCTTTTAGTTTGGTCTTGTGCATCAATTACTGAATCTTTATTTTGGGTGACTCAAAAGGAATCTTCCTCTGCCCCTTTTAGTAAAATTTGAAAGTTGATATCCATAAATTGCCTCTTTTCCTATTATTTAGAGGATGAGTCTTTGAATTAGTTATTTTACTATGGCTTGATATCTTTCACGATGTAAAGATCTGTGTTTTGTGAGTTTTTGCCTCGACCCACCCTCTTTTATTTTTATTGATTTTGTATTTTTTTTATTTAATTTATTTTCGTTGTAGCAAAATAGGATTGTAAAATTGCACTGTTACAAAGTCAATGTTTGTCTACTTATTGGCTTCCATCTTGACATGAAATATTTATTGATCTCTCAAGCCTGTGCCTTTGTGCAGCATCTTTACAAGTCCTTTCAGGAAGAACAAGGTCTTTTCCAGTTTGCCACTGCTATAACATCAAACGACCTTGAGGAAATACAAAAGTTTCTTGATGGTGCTGTTGATTTTAGGTAACTTATAAGTTCTTTTCATTTATGACAAAAATCTATTTGTAGTTGATCTATGAATTCCTAATGTCCACATATATAGTCATTGCCGATTTACTTGTGTCCCAGAAAACCAACTATACCTCTCATCCAGTGGCAATTATTGCTTCATTGTATTTTTTATTGTTGCAATTAAGTTTATTGCTATGCATGCTTAATGAGTTCGTTAAATAATCTTGAAGCCGACATCATCATTAATACACTACATAATTTAGTCTAAGCTGATGTGATGCTTGTTTTGTAGAGAGAACCAAAAATGTCCTGGTCCTTTTTTCCCCATTTTTTCCATATATAAAGCAATTTACCGATTAAGCCATTTCCTAGAAAGCCAACTATGTCTCTCATCCTATGTCTATTATTGCTTCTGTCGTAATTATTTTTTCCCTGTGGTTAAGTTTGTTGTGCATGCATAATGTGTTTGTGCAATAGTCTTGAAACCTGCAATTTCATGAATGCACTGCACATGACTGTCGTCTAAGCTGATATGATGCTTGTTCTGGTGAGAAAACTGGAGACTACCTGGTGCTTTTTTTTCCTTATCTGGTTTCTGTTTTAGGTGCATGAAGTACAAATATGGAGATACTAAGTTCCCTTATTCTGTGGTGTTGCATTGTGGATAGCTTGTGAAAATTAACTAAATTTGTCAGTGGTATTATTTATCTACGTCATGGCTATTAAATCATAATGATATTTTTGTTTGGTTTTGCACAATCCCAAGTACTTGATGCATTTGATTATGTTTAAATTTATGGTTTCACTTCACTTTTATGTCACAGTAGAGTGATTATAATGCTAATCATGGTATTTCATCAGTATTATCGAGTTTGAAATTAAAACACAGGCTATGCTGAAATTTTTCATTTTCCCTTATCCTTGTTATTCTTTTATCCTACCAGTAGGCTTTGTTTTGGTTGTTTAGATGCTAGTGGTCATACTAATGCTAAGGCCATGCTAGTTCACTGCATGGCATAGGCCATGTTAATTTAAGGTGCTTGAGGGTTTGACGGCATAAATCTCACTTTGTATCTGTCCATCATATATTATTCTTAGTTTTTAAGAAATCTCCTTACTATATCATTCACCAGATGTGCACATATTCCGGTGCCGGTCACTATGAAGGCAAGCAATCAAGTAACTTATATTTTCAGGATTCGATGATTTGGCAATTCTCTTACTATGTACTGCATTATAATTGGCTTAGCAGCTTTTCCAGAACCAATTAACTAGAATAAATAGCTTTTTCCCTTCTGTTTTGTGTCATTTGGTCATCCTGCTTTATAATTGCGAGGGGTTGATCATCAAAACGTTGAGTAAAGACGCTACATATGAACCTTCAAAATGGTCTCACAACTGGTTAAAATTGAAAAAAGGTTACATGGAAAGGTAAGTGTTATGTCGTACTGCTTTAAACTAACAATGCTGCTTAACCATGTCAGGAAACTTGTGAACAAATTTTCATGGAGTTAACCAGCCACGCGATGACCATGGAATTTTCGGAATTCCATCGTTGAAGTAGTGCAGTCGCCGTTGGTCTCTTCGAATCGCCATTAAGATAACCCAGCTTCCCTTTTCCATCAATTACCAATTTTATTGATTGGGCCCATTCACGGTAATTTTTTCTGTTTAATTTTTCAGCGGTGAGCTGAAACGATGAGTTCTCGAGACTATGGGGACCAATTGTGGAGTTACCTCCATTTCGGTTTGAGCAGCGTTAGAGTTGACTGATCCTGAGCCGTTGACGGGAATTTCAGCCATAGGTTGCTAGGTTTAGACACCTAAGGCTCTGATACCATGAACGAAACGAGAGAAATAATATTCTCTTTCGATAAGATTTACATTACAGCTTAAACACCCTTTTATAATACATTGATGGAACTAAAAAAGGAAAAAATAACGACAAAATAAGTTATAGCCTATAATCTATCAATTTACACCAATATGGAAAGATTTTATTCTCCTTCCATATACACAATTTCCTACAGTTCTACTATGGACTACATTCAGGATCTCATTCTTTATGTAACCAGTTTAATGGTCATGCTTATCCTCTCTCCTTCAATCATTAGATTTTTGTTTTTTAGCTAATCTATTGTTAGCTTAAGTTTACTTCCTACAACTGTTAATGATTGTGCTATTTTTGTAGGTGTATATGGTGCCTTTCTCCTTGCTTGTTATGACAGTAACAAGGAGGAATTTCAAAGCATCTGTAAAATTGGTATGCTTTTCTTCTTGACTCTTGCATTAAGTTATTGTGTCAGTATAAAGATTTTCTACCTGCATGACAGAACATATTAATGCTGATATATGGCAATAAAGAAACTTATCTACCTATTTATATCGTCAACCTCTAAGTTCTTTGGAGACTTGTGATTTTAGGCACTGGGTTTTCTGAAGCAATGCTTGAAGAACGTTCTGTCAGCCTTCGTTCTAAAGTCATTCCCAAGCCAAAGGTTAAGTCAAATTCGTATTTATTTCTTCATGGCAGGTTTGCCGTTCTTATGGGATTGTCAATGGAATTTCACGTTCCTCTAACATGCACGTTATTTCCAGTCATACTACAGGTATTCAGATTCAATCAATCCAGATGTCTGGTTTGAGCCTACTGAGGTAGGAATGAGCATCTTTTTTTTCTAACCTTATATGGTTTTCAGTATTTCTGTGCACCAAGTTTCATTATTTTGTTAATAGTACACAATGCTACAGTTTCCAAGAACTTTCTGTATTTTATTCTATTAACGATACTTTATGAATTATGATAAAGGGAACTATTTTCTCCTCATTCCTTTGCATCAACATTCGGATTTTGTGCCTGTTACATTCGGATTTTGTGCCTTTTACTGTGCCGTGTGTGATATGAGAGCTCCACAGATACTCTGCTTGGCCATTTGGATGAATGAACGGATAGTAGTGCATGTTTGTACACATTAATACACAAGACTGGAATATTAAATAAGAAAAAGGAGCTAAGTTCCTGTTTATAGGATTGTTGAATCTTGCTAACCAATCATGCTAGTACTTTTTATTGGCTTGAAGAGAGATGGATAAATATTAAGAAAATTTTATTTTGATAGTAGTTGTGCAAATGGTTCAAGCTATAGGGGAAATAATGCAAGTCAAATAGAACTTCTATGCTTTGACAACATTTTCACCTGCAAAGAGAAGGTTGAGAACTGAGTGACCCGAGGATAAATATATGGAAAGTGAAAGCATTTAGTCTTTAAGCAAAATTGATAGCCAAACATGGCTGTAGAAATGTCGTGTTAATTGTCTAATCCACGGTGAAAATTTGTATTGTATGAACATTGTGTGGGAGGAAGTGAAAAATTTAAAACTTTTTTCTTTAAGTGATGAGCTTAGCATGGATAGACATAATTTGTCTAGTGTCCACGAGAATTTGCTTGTTTACTTGTTTCTTAGATCTTTTCAGTAGTGTGAATATAGTACCTTAAGCTTGAGGCAACAGGACAAATAATATTAGTATATCCATTTATCGTGATTTGCTTTATGTTGCATTCTCTTCAAGGTTTGGGAGGTGACTATAAGCCCTGTTCACCGTGCTGCCTTTGGTATTGTAGATTCTGATAAGGTACCATTTTTGCGCTCTTATGGAGCTTAATGACTAATCTCGTGTGTAAGCTTGGTTAAATTGTACAGGAACATATGAACTTGAAACCTTGAACTGACACACTCAAGACCTTTGCAATAGAGTATTATCTTTTGATTATGTTGTCTTGTATCCTTTATCCCCTTTTCTCTCTTGGCATGTACTGGACAGTATCATAATCATTGAAAAAAAAGAAGCTTATATCTTGTTCATTATAAAGTCACATTCAATATTGTGTACTAAGCATGCACTCTATTTTTTCTGCTTTTTTTGCCTGTTTATGTGCAACCTGTGGAAATTGAAATGAATTTAGGTTTGTGGTTGGTGAACGTGGCTTTTCGTTTCCTATATATCTGTTATGTTCCTTACATGTTCATTTTATCTTTACAAAGGGGATCTCGCTGAGATTTCCTCGTTTGCTTCGTATCCGAGAAGACAAGCGTCCCGAGCAGGCCTCGTCGTCTGATGTGGTGAAGAACATTGACCTTTCTTGGTCTTTTCTTTCAGTTTATTTTACACTGGCTTGATTTCTGTGTCTCATGTTGACTTCACATTCGGTTTTGGTCCATCAGGTAGCCGAGATGTATACTGCTCAGAAGCACAATCAACGAGACAATCAAGATGAAAATGACGATGATTGAGGAAAAGAACAAACCGTATCCATTGCAAGTACATTATTATGTTTGGGACATTCGTCTAGACTGGATAGGGCAATAAACAACTTACAAATTTTTCGCACGTGTCTCTTCTATAATTATATCCAGTCTATTGTATCAAACATGTACAATATGACATACACATGTTTTTACATTTTCTTCCAATCTGCCGTATGAAATGCGAATTGGACGACCTTGACCTTGACATTTGTCACATGGGCATGTGATGCCTGGCTGGAATATGATGTTTCTTAAGATACATTGATTTAGCCGAATGAATTTTCAGGGTCAAGGGGTAAATGATCCATGCATTGAATTTGAGAGTTCATTGTGCCGTGTGGACCAGTCTTTAAAGAGATTTCTTTAGGGTTGGACCCGACCCCTCAGAATTATATCCGTCATTTTCTGCTGAAAACCCGTCATAATTTTTTCGTAATTTTGATTTTCTTAGTCCAAGAAGAATATGTAGAAGATTAGTGAGATAACATGTGAACATGATTATTTTTTCACTAGTTAATTCTCGCATGATTCCAAAATGCATTAGATTTCCGGGTCCATTGTTTAAGAATATAGCAAAAATCAACTATAATTCTTGTGTATTGCATTTTATTATTTACTACTACGAGTGGTCCGGTGTCAATGAGATCCCAATAAGTAGTTAACAAGTCAGAATTAGGTGTTATTCGTTGAATAAATATTCGAGTTAATAGGATTGAAAAGGGGAAATATGTGAAGTTTCAATGATGATCAATCATTTTTTTTTCCTCCCTAAATCAAACCATTGCAGTCTGTACAATTACATAATTTTCTTGCAATTCCACTTCCTCCCTCCTAATCTGCTCTAGTAAATATGAAAGTTTGAAACATAAAATTGTTATAAAGGTAACCATATTAATGCAGACCGACTCTTTGATATTTTGACTCAATGGAACCATCAAAGTCCGCACAGAAGAAGCCTCTTTTTCTCTCTATCCTGCCACAGTTGTTTATGTTGCTGGTGGCAATGATATTGTGGAATAATTCTTGCTGAATGGGTTTTAGTGGTGGTGGTGGAATCTGATGGGTGTCAAGTGGTGGTGGAGGGTGGCGCCACTGTGGAAGAGGGCCGGCAAGGAGGAGTGTTTGAAGGAGTGGCCCTGCTTCCATAACTGCTTGCAAAAGCTTGCCTTTTATTGGCAATGGCCTGTTAGGCATAATTGGTAACTCTGCTGAAGTTGGTAGCGGCGGCCCCACCTGGGCTGGTGATGAAACTATGCTTTCTTCACAATCTGAGGAAGAAAAGCCATTAATGGAATCCGATCTTCTTCTAGGTTCATCTTCAATGCTTGTAGTCGATTTTTGGCACTGGTTTTGGAGCAAGAGTTTCCCGAAGAACATTTTTTGGCATTTGTCTTGTGCTTCATCCCTCTCTTTGATGGCTCTGCTAAGCATAATCTTGAGTTGAACTATTTGCTCATCTCTCATTTTGAGCTCCTCTTGTGCCTTCAATCTTGTGTCTTCTAACTCCATAGTTAATAAAAGAGATTGCCTCAGCCCATCCATACCCTGCTCAAAACACGGGAAAACACACCTTAGATCCAGTAAAACTAAAATCTTATCTGTTATATTGTTTGCATTCCTTTGATCCATCTCATGTATCATAGTTCAAACAGATTCGACTAAGAATGCCGAACGGAAGAATGTAGATACATGTATAGTGTACTGTGTTGCTGTAACCAAGATTAATGAACTCAGCAAAAGTAATTCTACATTTGAAGTAATGAAATTAATAGGTTTCTCACCTTTTCTTGATGCAAGTGTGCCAAATTAAGAAGAAAGCTCTGATCATCCATGCCCTTCTTGGATGGGGAATGGGTGGGGGTGGGATTAGAGAGTGAGAGGGTTGAGGCTTAGTGTGTTATTAATTATGCTTCTTATAAGGACAACATAATGGCACTGTTTGGGTGTTATCCTTACCATAGTGTGTGCTGTTTTTTTCTTAAGGGAGTTGGGAGTGTTGGACTTAAGCACAAAAGGCCAAGAATCTCTCTCTCTCTCTCTCTCTCTCTCTCTCACACACACACACACACACACACACACTAAAATTAAAAGAAAAGGCAGTATTCTCTTATGGAGTCTTCTTTTGTAATTTAATCACTACATTACATTACATTTCTGTTCTTTTAAAAACTAATACTGAAACAATCTAACATTTGCCAATATTAAGGTTATCCTATTTAGTAATTGTTTAACTAATTGTGAACGAATGCATTTGAGAACAAATGACAGTTTTTGTACAAAATCTAGTTCGTTGTATTATTCTCGACACAGAATTTTACATATTTGTCGAAGCATAATCAACTGCCTCCTCTTATTAATGCTTGAGCAGAATACCATCTCTATTTTACAGAGTTAGTATTAATATGCAATTGTCTGACAATTTTAAAAGAAAAATGTTATTTGTACACCAAATTTTACATTCCCCTCACAAGAGGGGGGGGGGGGGGGGTGGGGGCTTCAAGAGGGGGTGTCATGCTGGCTCATTTAAAAAGTTAAATAGATCATTTCTCTAAATTTAATACCATTTTGGGTGTACACAAGTCACACGCGTCTTATATAAAATGACATGTCTTGTTGCAATTAGAAGATAGAACAGTTGAATAACTAATAATGCTGGAATTCTAAAATGCAATGGTACTATAATTTGTCATGTTATCCCATCTTTCTCTAAGGGTCAATTTCTTGTTAACAAGAATATTTTTGTCCCCAAATTCTTCAGCACATGGGCTGCCAATTTTGTAAAGTTAGGTTTAAGTCCACTCACCAATAGTTGAACTTACAATATAAATACATAAAAGGCTCTCTTTTATTAATAATTTAATTTTTTAAATATGGTTTAACTTGTTATTGAAGTGGATAAATGTCTAATTCCAATCTCACTTTTAAACAATTATGTTTGAGAATTTTCAAATAATGTTGATTTTAAACATTTCCAAATATGATTATGAGTTGAGGAAACATTGCCAGATATTGAGGAAATATTTGCAGAATGTTTGATATGGTAAAGGACAATGTTGGATCACCCAGTGCTCGATTTGGCTATGGGGCATCCACCTCAAGTTACTGGGTGACTGCCCAGGCCCCTTGGGCACTAGTCCCATGCTTTCGGGCATGCGCCCATTTTTATTTGATCTTCTACATAGGCTTTTTGCGATTTCTCCAACTTTTTTCGTCAACCTAGAGTTCAATGAAATTTTCTCCAACTTCATCTACTTATGTCCTTTTCATTGCCAATATAACACTATCAATTTCGACATCTCTTTTTCTCTTTTAATAAAATTCACGATAATTGGTTTAAAAAAAAAAAAAGAAAGAATCAAGATAATTCTAATATAGTTGAGAGACTAGTCGCATTACTACAAGTATACCTAATGTACACACCGTGATATAAATAAACACCTAATTCAACATAATTTATTATTTATATACCATTTCGGGGGTGTGAATTAGTCAAAAAGAAATGTTTAGCATTTATTTCTCTTTTAACTAAATGGTTGACTAATTTGACTGTTTAGATGCCACTTTATATAAGCTTGATTTCTTAGTGCTTAATCATGGGAATCTCCTAAGCAATACCATGACATGCAATACAAATTACCAAATTAATCAAATTGTACTAAAAATAAACCTTAATGGGATTTAGGTAGGATATTTTCCTTTTTACGAGATGCCCCGTTTGATTTAACGATGTTGTTTTGATCGATGCATTTTTTTACGAATTAACATAATTTATATCGACTTTAGTTAATTACGTCTGGATCAATATACTACAATAAAACTACTAATATGAACCATAGATGAGTGCGTGCTCTCTCTCTCTCTCTCCATCGTTATATTTTCTTTTTTGGAGTCTTCATACTATTTTCACACAAATATCGGTAGTGATGTAGGTCATGGATTGTAGCATGGACCCCTTGCAAACTCAAAGTCTTATTTGATTGGAAAAAATAGGTTTCCCACATTGACAATTTCTAAATTTTAACATTTTTCTATTGCCTCAATGTGAAAATAAAATATAAAATATATAAAACTATCTGACTATAATTTATAGGACATAAATACTTAAAAATCATAAGTATAATTAATAGAGCTAGCTTTTAGGGCAAATATCCACACTTAGTCGAACCAATTGAACATTATTTATAGTGTGATAAAGCTTTTGTTAGTGAATTTTGATAAAATTGGATGAAATTATGTATTCCATAAAATATATTGTAAAAATTAATATTTGATTAATTAAAAAGTCGATAAAATTTTCGCAAACAAGCACATAGTGCTGAATAAGATGATATATAAGACTTGAAATTTTCTCTTATATACCACCCATTCTACCAACCGACCGAAAAGCGAGTAACAAAATTATCAGATGGGACCCACTTCACCGTGTGGTAGCTAGCTTAAGCGATGGAGAAAAGATTTCTGTGGGATCCAACGTCAAATACTTTAGGTGGGCCGTCAAATCCTACATCAATGTCGAAATGCGAATCCCATGTGCAATATGATCAGTTAAATTAAAAGCCCATTATTTTTAAAGTGACTCTAGATGTGCAAAGCCCAATAAAAGGTTTATTGGGCCATGGGCCAGTCTAGAAACAATTCTGTGGGGCCACATATTTTTACTACTTGTTATGGAAATTACCTTAAAACCTATTTTTTAAGATTCAGGTACAAATTATTTTATTTCAATAATCAAATTATAATTCTTTTTAATATAAAAATATATAGACCAAGTTATACTCTCTCTCTCTCTCTCTCTCTCTCTCTCTCTCTCTCTCTCTCTCTCTCTCTCCATATACATATACATATACATATACATATACATATACAAACACAAATACATGAATATATAATTTATCTTTCTCTCGCTCAACTCCTAGCCAATGAAAACTCCAACCACCACAAAATTTAAGATTTGTATACATGTAGCAATGGACGCGAAGATCAGGTGTCGTTGAAACTGATCAATAACTAATACGAAAATCAGAATTTTCTAATTGTGGCTCCCAAAGTGAAATGCGCCGGTTGAGCTAGATCTCACTTACCTCGTTGGTGCTATCACAACTATAGTAGATGAAACTGGTGGTGGTGATCTTGTTTGTGTTAATTTCGGCCTCCATTAACAATGACGAAGGTAGTGGTTGTATGTTTGAGGTGGAACTGGTAGTGCTGAGTGTGGATTTAAGGTGAAGATGGTGAATGTGGGGTGTGGATTTGTGGTGGTGATGGTGTGTTGACTAGCCATGTCAATGAGTCGAAAAAAATGCTCGGGCTCGACTCGACCTTTTTTGGGCCGAATTTTTTTGGGCTCGAGGCGAGCAAAGTCCAGCAAAAAAAATGAAGACAGATTGTTTTTTTTTAATGTTAAATCTACATTTGTTAATTAAACAATTTAAAATTTGTATCGTTTATACGTACTATAAATTAAATAAAAAACTCGAACTCAACTTGAGTATTTTTGGGCCCGAGCCTGACTCAAGCTTTTTTCAAGCAGAGCCTGAGCCTGAGCCTGAGCCGACGAGCTTTTTTGCCATCTCTAGTATTGACTGTGGTAGCCTTTGATTTTGGAGTATTTTGGGTAGTGGTGGTGATGGTTATGGATTTAAGGTAGTGCCAAGGTGGTGAAGTGGGATGGGGTGGGGTGAAATAAGGATTGATTGTGACCAAGTAATTGTAATTTGTGACTAATTAAATGCTCCGTAATGTCAAATGTAGCCTATGAGTATGTTGGGTATAATGTGAATGGGTTTGTGACTTGATTTTGGTAATTTGTAAACTGATTTTGACAATTTGTGACCTTATTTTGGGTATAGTGTGACTTAGCATCTGTAAATTCTATGATAATTTCTTGCTGTAGTCATGTATAGGGAAAAATATTGATTATGAACTTGTGATAACAGGTCATGGTCATAAAAAACAGGCCACATTGAATGCATTATATGTCACATACAATCACAGTTAACATAGACTTAGTAACAAACAGTCACAAATCACTGATAACATAGACTTGGTCTCAAATGGTAACAATTAACATAGAAGTGGCCACAAACAATTACTATTAACACATACACGTTCATAAACAGCACAAAAAACACATCTAATAGGTCACATTCATGCAGATATTTTATGTAATACAGACTCCTATTAAAAATTTACGACTTTTTATGTTACAAGATGAATTCAAAATATATGATCCACATAAATTCTTCGAATCTATGTGATCCAATATCAGGTGAAATGAAAGGGGAATCACTTGATTTTGAAATATGAAGGCTCAGATTCAACAAAATGTTCAGTCAAGGATATTTCGGCATCTCCAATGAGATGAATCTCAAAAATCAACGATGACATTGTGACTCAATCAGGAGAAACATGCTTTTGATAGTAGAATCATCAATTTATGGTTAATTTGTATGATAAATTGTTGGAGATTTTGTAATTAAAGTAGTGAATCGTGTTTAGTGAGAGAAATTGAGATGTAGAAATACATGTCAGGTGAGAGAGATATGTGAGATGAGATAGGTAGTTAAAAAAAAAAAAAAAAAAAAAAGGAATAAAATCTATATTTTAGTATGATGATAATGATGATTCATTATCCTCATTTAAGTTGTAAAATATATTAAAATAATATTTATAATGCTTTAACACTTATTTGTGAAACTTTTTCATAAGTTTGGTAAATATGAAATTGTATTCTTAATGTAATGTCATTATGTATTTTTCCCTATTATTATTGTACAATTTGAATATTTTTTTTATGGACCCCATGAACCAATGGAGATTTGGACTGTTGGCTGTCAAAAACATGGCTGTCTCAAAGCCTGAAGAGAAATAAGATTTAAAATATGTATCCAAATGCAAGGACAAATAAAATTATGAAAAAAATTCCAATTTAAGAGCATTGACACCATTACCTTTTAAAAGAAAACATTTACAGCAACAAATTAAGCATTGGACCCAATAACTTTAGGGCTGTCTCATGCTAGATCTATCATCTATGGAAGGATCCATAACAACTATAAAAGGCCATGTAAGTATCTCTCTAATTGAAAATGTATTATCAATTTAAAATTTATAAAGCAACATCTAAAAATATTTAATCTGGTTAAAAATATTAATTATCATACAGACATGATGTGATATAAAAATTAATTACCAAACATGTATTAGGAAAAAGAATCTTTCTATATAGAAGTTAACATAATTGACTAAATATTTTATTGACTAAATCTTTCGCCATCATGCGAAAGATACCAAACATGTGAATTCAAAACGCATGAATAACTTCAAAATTAATTTCACATACATGGAAGTTAAAGGTATGAACTCCAGATATCAAAATGCATGAATTAAATGTATGAATCAAAAGACAATGATTGCTGTAGAATTAATATATATGTAAAAACAATTCTCATGGATATAAAAAATTTGAGAATTAATGCATATGTCAACAAATTAATTTCGTTACACGTGATATATTATTATGTTTATAAAAATTATTATATTCTAACTAATTTACTTTGATTTTGAGAGAATTGTGCTCATAACGTGTTATATATTAGAGAGAAAAAGAGAAGAATGAGAGAAATGAATAGACTTGTTTGTTTTATTAATAACCAAAGTTCCATATAATAGGAAAAAAGTAAGGATACAATGATCGAAATGACTAGGGCTGCAAAGATATAAAAGTCATTCATAAATATTACTATATTTACAACCCTTTTCTAATTTATGGTTCCAAATATTTA
The DNA here is from genome assembly GCA_019097785.1 of Fraxinus excelsior. Lineage (NCBI taxonomy): Eukaryota > Viridiplantae > Streptophyta > Magnoliopsida > Lamiales > Oleaceae > Fraxinus > Fraxinus excelsior. The sequence goes on from CM032626.1 coordinate 15,887,754, forward strand.
ATGGCATCTAGTTTTGTGCAATTGTTAATTAAGAAAAGTGTAACACCTAATTGTCTCTGATTACCTTATTTAACATTAAAATGTATAAAATTTACTTAATAAGAAGAGAAAATCTTCAAATACAATGTCTAGAATCAATACGTAGTGTCACAATATATATACACACACGCGCGAAATTAATTTCCTAAGCACCAGGTGACGTGGCACTCTAGCATATTTGGTGTAATTAGTTTTGTATCCAACCATTATCTCTCACCATATTGTTCATCGTAGTTCGAGACTTGTTCCAAGTACCATGATTTTATCAGTAATTACGGACATAAGATCTGTAGGAGATCATATATTAGATTGAGATGTATCACGTGATTGGACAATATTACAACTTGAATAGAAACAAATGTTTGTATGCATCAATGGTTTCAAGACGACGAAGATGGCCTTTCAACATCTTTTCAAATGTGTAATTTATATTAATAAGGTAGAATTGTAAGTGTACTTTGTTTCTTTAATCGTTATTATATTTTATTTATTTAATTATTTTAAAATCTGTACGTATAATATTCTTCACGTATAGTTTCAACTTCACATGTATTATAACTGATCTCAACCTCGAATAGAGGATTTTTTTACAACATTATAATACTTTGTCAAAATATTATTTTTTACGTTTCTTATACCCTTCTCACTAAAATAATTATTTTGACAAAAATATAGTTTCCTCACGTCTTCATTATACCTCGAAATGAGAGAGCACAATTAACATTTTAATTAATGAATCATAAAATATAAGCGACTCACGAGCCAACTCGATTCGCCCCACCAAGGGACGAGGCAAGCCACCTTTGATGAAGTGATCCAGGTCGAGGTCGACTGGCCACGTAGGTGACTCGTGCCGACTCGCATGATGAGCCAAGCCAAGCCGAGCACAACACGATAATGAGCAAGCGGAGCAGTGGACCCAACCCTTTCATCACCCCTAAGATTTTTGGTCACTCTTGTGGACAAAAAGTTTCTTTAAATTTACATTAATTATATTTCAACAACTTAAAGTCGTAAATCCCCATTATCCATCGATACAAATCGAACCAAATTCAATTAAAGAAATATTGCACAAGTACAACAGGATATAAAGTATGTCTGGTTTATGTCAAACGTTTGACATATTGATGAACTATTCTGTACCTTCTCATGAATTTCTGACATGATAATAACCAGATTTAGAATTGCATTCAATATGCATTATTATTTGTATGCCAATAGACAAAAAGTTGCAGCATAAAAACTAGGACAAATCCTGCAGGCTGCAATTCTGATAATATTTCATCTGAAAATTCATCCTCGTGCATTTCATCAACATAATATCACCTGGGAATTGCGAAAAACTAGTCATTTTACTTCTAAGAAAGAAAACAGATACGATAGAATCCTTCTTCGAGTTCCAGTTTACAGTCTTCATCAAAATATGTTGAATCTCATCACGTCACAAAATCATAAATCTTCAACTTTTTGTGGAAATAGAAACACTCTGGTAGTCACATTCATCATTCAGGAAAACAGTGGTTAGAACATTGCTTGAATGTAGAGATGCCTTCAAAAGCTTCACAGCCTAAAGAAAAATAAGATTCAAAATCAATTGTGTACCCGAAAACAGGGGAAAATGAAATTGCGATTTCTGCAAGAAAATGACTCAAAATCAAGAACATTGACACTGTAACCTTGTTGAACTACAACAGCTCCAAATTAAGCATTGATCTCAATAAGCATTAACATATTACATGAATTTTTTTTTTTTTTTTTTTGTCATTCTTTCTGTTGCTAGATCTATTGAAGGATCTAAAACAAGTGATCCTTAGCAATTATAACAGACTGGCCATGTGAGTATTGGTTTAACCATTTTTGTTAATTGAAAATAGAATGTAAAATAGATGAAGTGGACCTCTCTATAATATGTTAAGCTTTTAGATAGGTGGTTCAGTGTGGTATTAGTTTCTTGTGGTCAGTCATTCAAAAAGTACAGTGCAAGTGTTAGGCATTACGAAAAATTAACTCGGTTTGCACAAGTGGGAGCACACTGCGACACAATCTAATAATTAAAATTTGGAACTTACCTAACATCCCAATTTTTTAGATGGGGTGGTTCGACGTACCTCATTCATCCCAAACTGTACATCCTTTTCTTGCAGTGCAACCAATTCCTTAACATTATATTTGTTAAGCAAAGCAATGCTGGATACAGTCGACAAAGGCTTTACAACCAGATCATCCATTACCATGTAAGTCACTGCATCTTTCACAAATCCGCCTTCATTCGGCCCATCTTTCTTTTGTGGAGGAGCAACATAACTAACACCTCTGGTCATTGCTCTGGAGCAACTTCCGCAAAGTGCATTGGGATCATCTGAAAAACTGGATCGATAACTGCAGTTATTACATATATAGTAGGTTTTGTCATCTGGTTTATCAGTGAGCAATGCTAAAGGCACAGAAGTAATCGAATTCGGTGCCTTCGGTTCCAGGAATATCTCCTTGTTCTTGCCCTCTAATATATACGCATCGTTCAAATTCTCAACGCTTTCATAGAGCTTCCCCAAGCAGCCCACCATTTCTTGTTTGCCGAGTAACCTAATAGCAGTAGCTAATGGCATAGAAAGAATGTGAAATATGAAATCGACAAAGTCTTTCCCAGCTTCAGCAAATAAAACCCTTTGGTTTTTCGGATCAATCAACAGCTTCAAGTGCACCTTGGATTCTGCCATGCTGCTTATGAAAATCTATCTGTGATAGTACCCGTTGCTGAAGAGAAATTTAGAGTCTATTTATATAAAGATTAATCACAAGAAAATCAAATTGCTAAAAGATTCTCAGAAGTATGGTGCAATTAAGCATGTGCGAAATAATTTGTGCAGTGGGTACTTTAACTGATACCGTCCATTTTTTGTCCCCTGAGAAGACAGGAAATTTTTAAAAATTGAATTCTAATCTCTTTTAATTTGTTTCTCGATTAACACCATAATTACTCTTTTCACGTGTGGTAAGTGGACGAAACAATACTACCGTATGTTAAGCAATATTGTCAAACCAAGCCGGATTTCGACCGGGAAAAAACAAATCCAGTTCATGCTAAAACCTCTGTAGTTAAAAATGGGGTCGGGGATCTGTCATATGGCTGGTTCAACCAGTAACTGAGTGAACTGGACCAGGTTTTACTGGGTATCTTCAATTCAATAATTCCTTGAGTATAGAATTCATACAGGAATTTAAAATTTATCTCACATGGAGGTGGTCCCACATGATTGATGTGTGTTGTCGGGCAGCTACAAATTCTTGTACCTGTAGCTTAGCCCTCTTCAATTTTAGTGTCTATTTTCCAAGTCTAAAGTGTTAAAATAATCATAAAATGAATATAAATACTTCGTATATAAGGATAGAACATCATTAATTCTTGTTTTAGGTAAAATAAACCATCAATTCGCCAATGAAATCAAGCAAGAACTTACATGGGTAATTAGAGTCAGCGCCTGTTCGGGAGTTTTGGGTAGGTTAGGGCTTGTTCTCTTTGTCATTTTCAAGCCGTTTGCTGTTTTCGATTTTTCAAAATAGTGAAAACGCGTTTTTGAAAATAAGTTAAAAATTTATAAAGAAAACCCAAAACAACAATAGCAAATTGTCGTTTTGGGTGTTTTCGGTTATAATCAAGTCAGAATTTTCAAAACGTGTTTTTGGTATTTTCAAAATACCAAAAAGAACACATTTTCAACAATCTCAAAATGGACATTCAAAACACAAAACCCAAAATGATTTGAAACCTCAAAACACAAAACTAAAATACAAAGAGAACAACCTCTTACGGTTTCTGAAGTATCGATTTTGGTCGTTTGTTAGGTCTGTTTGCGATATTTTTAGTAGCACTTTTGAAAATCAAGAGAATATATCTTAACAAACCAAAATGAACAATTTGTTTGTTTTAAGTTTATTAAACAAAATATTACAAATTAAATAATTTTATTAATTACGTTAAGAAAAAATAGAACAAGTAATCTAAAATTGCAGAAAATAACAAAAGAGTGAATGAACTTTGAAATCGAGGTTTGTGTGAACACAATTTCCTAGCAATAGATTGGGTCATTGGCCAATTCAACCAGCAACTGAGTGAAATGTTACAGGGTGAACATATTCGCTCAACATGATTCCTTAGCCTTCTCTTTAATTTTAGTGACATTGCAACTTTTTCCTAGCTAGACTATTTTCAAAGTTTAAAAAGTTAAAAATAATCCTAAAATGTTTCTAATCTTCGAATATAAGAATATAACATCATTTAATTCTCCAAAGAGGGAAAAAAACATCAACGAAATAATGAAAGAACTTACCTGGATATGTTTAGGGTTTCTATTCTTCCACTTTGTAATCACCAGAATTAAAACTACTTATAGACCTGAAATAGGTTGAGATGAGAGTGTTTTTGTGCAGTAAAAGTGAGTGAAATAATGCAAAAGCATCACATTCAAAGTAAAAAGCGAAGTTTATGTGTCGCGACAGTCAAAAGGACTAAAGTTTATGTTCTCCCATTAAAAAAAAGTGTCAGTTACATGATTTTCAGGTTGAATATTTGTTTTGTTCAAATGAATTGATATTCTTTTTCTTTTTTTATAAGATTTTTTATCCAAGGATGATCAATGTGATGTGATAGGTCATAACCAATTAATCTCCGGTTCATAGTGGATAAAAAAATATGTCATCCACCATCAATATAACAATATCTGGTGTTGCCATGTCGAGGGCTGTGAAATAAATTTGAAAAAACCTTTGTTGCCTTCAATCAAACCCAATATATATATATATATATTTTTTTTTTTTTCTTTTCTGAATCAAGCATGATATGAATATGATCTAGTACTATGTACTATCAGGCTGGCAGAGAAACTTGGGGAGCAAGGAAGTGCGACAAAGTTGCGTGAAAAAAACAAAAACGGGGAACAGAATTTAAGAATCATAAAGGAGATTAAAGATAAAGGGGTTGTACGGATTGGAAACTTTATGTGACGGCTTTAGTCTTCGTCAAGTTGTTGCCCAGAATCTTCTTGATTGGCTACACATTTCCTCCATTTAATTAGTTAATAATCATGTATTATTAGTTAATCAATTATTAAGAAAAAATAGCTAACAATAACACTTATCCACTGAATAATAAGATGTGATTTATTTATTTATTTTTCAAAAATTTCCGTGGAACTTCCTAAGGATACAACATCACAAGACTTTTTCACTATGACCTCTTTGAAGCAATACAGCCTCGTTTAAGCAATAAAATCCTAAATAATTAGTTCAAAAACCTGCAATCTGTTATCAAAGAAAAACGTTCCATTTAAAATCCACCAATTTTAATCTAAGAAAAAAAAAGAGATATATCTTAGAAGCAAAATTCAAAGTAAAATATATCATAATAACATAAAATCAAGTCATTTCCGAGAATTTTCAATAAAATTGCATACTACAAGTTTAAGACACGATATGGTTTGAAGAAACCGGATCAAACATTTGAGACGTGTGATAATAGGATCCAAAACTTTTTAGAGCCCCTAACCTATGAGAAATTTGCAACGGAACCCCGACTTCAGCTAGTAACATTGTTAGTTTTCCATAGATCGTTGAAGAAGACAGTAGTAAATACATTGTTTGTATGTAAAGAAGTTTTCAACAGTTTTAAAGCCTGAAAAAAAAAATGGATTGGATTGAAAATAAATTAAAACACATTGCATTCACCATTGCTACAAGACAAACAAATGATCTTTGTACAATCTATTATCATGTTAAATCAGATTTTCTAAAACTCAAAATGTTAAAAGACATAAGACAAAAATCATTCTAAGGTAATTGCTTAAAAAAGGGATTATTAGCACAAAATGTCTATGTTTGGCTTTTAGCGTGCAAAACATCTATATGCTTCAAATTTTTGCATTTTCTTTCATATTTCCATGTTTCATCGTGGAAAACGTATTTCTCATCAATTTTTATCTAATTTCTCAATTAAAAACTGTAAAATGATAAATATACTCCCTATTTAAATAAAACAAAAAGAAAAGAAAAATAATGAACAAATTGCAATCATACTCTCTATTTTTTTTTTTTTAAAAAAAATACAAATAAATCACAAATAAATTAAAAAATTAAAATCTTCTTGTTCTTTTCTCCTCTCCCCCTCCAAACCCCATACTACCCCTTACCCTCGCCACAAGGGGAAAGGTATTAAAAACATGTCTCAATAACTTAAGTCATCGAACTTTAACGCTGAATCGATACCACATTTACAACTTGATTCAGCCACAAATAAACGTACCTTGACCCAGTAGTAATTGTGCTTGTTTTACAGCACTACGTACTAATTCAACTTCCTTTTATGTTCCCTTTCAATTCTAATTTTTTCGTGTTATCTTTTAATTTTATTTGTTTGGAAAGTACTGTATTCTTTTGTTTATTTTGAATGTCCATTGAAGTTCTAGCAATTTGAACTCTTTAAATGCTGAGCTGCATCAATTGAATTCACTACTCAAAATGCATTTTGTTGACACACTAAAAGTGCAGCCCAAGATTAAAGGTCCAAGGTGTGAAACCTAATTCGAAAGTCCAGGATAAAGGCCTAGATAGACCTGTTGATGAATCTAATAAAAGCCCAAGAACCAAGAAGTATCATCACCCAAACTTGCAAGATGCCAGAGGCTGAGCGAATGAGATGCCATATGATCGTCCAGAGCGATAGTCTTATCGTCGCCCAAACCGTCAAATCACTCAGGAGTTAGACGAATTTAAGGCGTTATGGTCATCTAATCTAGCAGTTAGGGAAGCGGTTATTAGACAAATTCGAAATACCCCACGATTCAAAGATGGGCAGTCAAAAGACGAGTAATGGCAACGGTTATGAGATAACCTCTCCCCAACAAGTCGGTCATCATGAAGAAAGTTTACAGAGTAATGGAGCAATTCCAAGCGGTTTTATCACCCAGAAGTCACTAAGGAAATATAAAAGGAAGTGAAGACATAAAAGAAAAGATCCCGAATCAAAAACTCTCAACATAGAATATGTAATTTCAATTTCTTAGTGTAACTTTAAAATTCTTCTTTTAGTACTCGTGTGCTTGTGCCCTTTGGAGGCATTTTGTTTGTCTCCAATTGTAAATCTTCGCCAATAAAACACTCCTTTTTGAGATTTCGTCTCAAGAGGTGTTCCTTACACAATCGTCTGATCCATTTTTAATTATTAGCGACTAAACCCGCGAAACACATTTGTTCCACCCGATAATACAATGGCAAGTGTGTATTTATGATTCATTTTACGTACATTCGACCAAAATAAAGAATAATGTATTTAGTCCTATTGAAATTTTAACCCCGTTTATATGGCGCTAACGTATTAAGAAAAAATAGACATTATTAAGCATGGATAAGGAATTTAGTTACGTCACAAATGCAATATTGCGAGATCATAGAGCTATTTGTCTTTCTAAGAGTTTGAAAAAGCATATTCAAATAAAATATTATTCTTAATCGAATAATCAGTTCGCGTGATTTGTCTTAAATTGTGGCAATAATATCAAATAACAATTACCATTTGATGCTAAAATCTTTGGCAATCAAACAAACTCGCACAAAGACTATAAATAGATTTTGAATAACGCTTCCAACTTACTAGTCGACCATTACTGAGTTTTTCACAAACAATCATGGTAGAATCCCATGTGACAAAAAAGTTTCTGGTTGATACAAAAAGGAAAAATGTTTTATTTGCTATAGCTGGAAAAGACTTTGTTGATTTCATAATTCACATTCTTTCTTAGTCGTTTAGGCAAGGAAAGCAAGAGACGACGGGTTGTTTAGGCAACCTTCATGAAAGCATTGAGAATTTGAAAAATACTTTTATTAAACCAGGATCAAATGCAGATAGTATGACTTACACGATAATAAGTGATTTTGTAGTGAAACCCGTGTCCTTTCTTACAAGTACCTTTGATTTGTTCAACAAGTATAACATCATAGAGTGGACTGATATCTAGAAGAAAAGGATGCAAACTTGGGGTTGAATGAGGTAATATTAATTCCAAATAATATTTTTTTATATGTTATTTCACTTGTATATGCAAACCCAATCGAATATATTAAGAAATTGATCGTTTCTCAATTATTCAATTAATTTTTTTATGATGATTAGAAAAATTTAAATTTTCTCAGGCTCGGAAGATGTTGAAGGCATCCTTGGATACCAAGGATGTTCTCACCCCCCGTGTTTTTTGGAGGTGGCTTAGCCAATTGAAGTCACTAGCAAAAACTCCAAGGGGACCTTGTTGAAAATAATAAAAGAATTGATTAAAAATATTAAATAATATCATGTCTTCTATTAATAAAGAAATATGTATTTACTAGATAGAGCAACAAAGGAAAGAAGTATGGAAATTCTTACACAGCAAAAAAATATTCTTGTATTTGGTGGGTTGGTCTTTGTATAAGGTATATATTCGTGAAAGTACCCTCTATCGCTACAGAGTTTAAAGTGAAGTTGATGTTATTAGGGTACTTGTACTTATAAAGTTAGAATATTTATGTTAATGCCTTAGTAAATGATGTATTTCGAGCATTATAACGATTAATATAAGTGAATCATTTCTTAAATATAGAGTTGGAATTTGCACGAGTAATACAATTGTGAGAGTTGTGTTTCTCAAAACCCTTTTAAATTGGTTCTATTTGGGATCATGCTATAAGTACATAACCATTTACATAATACATTCATAATTGACATGTGGCGCGCATCCATTGGTAGTCTACAATTTTTGACTTTTCCACACTTCACATCCACGGCCGAATTTCTTCCACATGAGCTTATGTAATCCATTATGCACATGAATTATGTACATGGAGATTTATCCTTTGTGTCAATTGCCTTATCTGCTTATTCTTTGGCCTGAGCTACTTAAGTGGCGACCACTTACTAGTAGTTGAGTCCCTCACACGGATTGTGCTAGTTTAAACTGATGATGACCGTTGGATGAAATCAAGGGCTGAGATCTATTGATAATATCGTCTGTTTAGTTTATTGTTGTGTTTTTTACTTTTCATTGTTTTGGACTCTTCATTTCTCTCTCTTTTGCTCCTTCGTGTTTAGAGTCTGTAATTTCTTCTTCTTGTAGTGTTCTCTGTAATAGATCTAGGTGATTTTAGAGGTGAATCGTGTGTGATTATCAAGCCTGAAATATAGGCTGAGGTTGTATAGATTATCTCTAAGTGTTAGGGTTAGATCTGTGAGTTTGAACTTTCTGATTTACGAGATCTTAGGATCAATGACCAAACTTTAGTTCTGAGTGGTTTGATGTAATCGTTCTCTCTCTAGAAGGTGGTTTTTGCACTAGTGGAATGGGCTGTTCCTGAGCTCCCCAATTAGGCCGTTTAGCTGAACTGGGTCAACAATCTTGTGTTCTTGTTATTTTCTTTTACTGCTCTTATTCATTTATGCGTTAGCAATTCGATTATGAATAGTTTTTCATAAGTAAATCCCAACAAAACTGGTATCTGCGCTAGCTTAGGGTTCCGGTTGTATTTTTCATTTTTTACAAAAATAATCTTTTCTTGGGTATTTTGATTATACATCTGTATGACCTTCAAAAGGTCTAAATAGATAGTATTATTTTTGGCATCTTGAATCTGATCGATATTGACTGTTTTATTCTGTATGGTGTGGGCTGTTGTCTGATCGTTTGCTCTGACTGATTGGGCTCGATTGAGGGCTTGAGGTTAATAATACTGTTTTTCAACAGTATTGGTAAGATCTTTTCAAACCTGCTTTAAATTCTGGTTTGGTGTTTTTCTTTAAATGATATATGAATAATATGTTGTATGTTTTTGAATTCTTGTGATTAATTTGAAATTTCAAAAACACATATTTGCATCATATATCTGTAAATTGTCTGAGCTTATTTCATACATGCACATACATCATGCACATACATTTGACTGATGATTGTTCGAGTTAATTCAATATATTGTGAAATATTTGCCTTAGAGACTTCAATTTTTGAACACTTTTGACTCCATGTTTCTCATTGCATTGATTATCTGAAAATTGTTTTTCAAAACATTTTTCTGCTATGTCCACGAGTACAAACCACCCTTTTATAGAATCCGTAATGGGTTCGAAGGTCGAATTAATACAATTCGATGGAAATGGGGATTACTCGATATGGAGTAGTAGAAAATAAGGGTAATTCTGGTCCAACAAAGGGTTGCGAAGGCCCTTAATGATCCTGCAACATTTTTTAATGAGTTGAAAGCTAAACTTTCTAAAATTGAAGAGATGAATGAAATTGCATATAGTTCTATAATTTTGCATCTGTCTGATAATATTGTTAGACAAGTTGATAGTGCTGAAATTGCTAGAACTTTATGTACTGCATTAGATGCCTTGTTCTTAACTAAGGCTTTGCTTAACAAAATATATCTGTTAGAAAAGCTGTTTAGTTTTAAGATGGATCCTGGAAAGGATTTGGAAGGAAACCTAAGTGATTATAGCATAATTGTTAAGAGCCTAGCACGCACACAATGACAAGAAGTTTGAGGATGAAGACTTAGCTGTTATATTTCTAAACTTTTTACCTAAATTTTTTTAAAGAGACTGGGAATGCCATAAAATATAGTAGGGGCACTCTTACACAAGAAGTTGTGATAGATGCACTGAAATCCAGAGAGTTAGAGCTTAAGAGAGATAATAAAACCAATTCAAGAGAAGAAAGTTTGTCTGTAAGAGGAAGAACTGAAAAGAAGGAGTTTAATTTTCATAATAAGAATGGAAGATGGAGATCTAAAATGAGGTCTAAGTCTAAAGGCATAAGTAATAAGAAATGTTATAACTATGGGAAGTTATGACATTTCAAAAGGGATTGATTTGACTGGAGAAAGAAATAAAAGGACCTGAATAATGTTGATCTGAATAATGCTACCATAGTATTTGAACTAGATAGTTTACATGTCCTGAATGTGTCTGATGAAGAACCTGATAAAAACTGGATTCTGGATACAGTGTGTACTTTTCGTATGTGCCCTGAAAAGTCTTGATTTTATAATTACAAAGAAACATAACTTAGAAATGTTTATATGTGAGTCAATAATTCTCAGACTGTGATTGGGACTGGTGACATTGCCATCAAAATGTATGATGGCATTGTCAGGCCATTTAAAGATGTAAGATATGTCCTAAACCTAAAAAAAAAGCCATCATCTCTTTATGAACTCTCAAAGATGATGGATATACCTTTAAATATGGAAATAAAGTTCTGAGATTTATGAAGAGATCTCTAATAGTAATGAAAGGGCATAAAATAAATGGTCTATACTATCTTGAAGACAAAACTGTTACTACACCTGATTCTAGTCTTCTCACTGTTAATAAAGATAAAACTGAATTGTGGTACAACAGAATGGGTCATATTGGTTTTAAAGGACTAAAATCTTTAAGTAACCAAAAATTACTTGGAAAGGATGACATTGAAACAATGAACTTTTGTGAGACTTGTGCATTGTGTAAGTCCCATAAGGTGAGCTTTGAAACAAGCTCACATAGAACCAATATACCTTTGGACTATGTACATGCTGATCTATGGGGCCTTGAGAAGCATTCCACATTTGGTGGAAGTAAATATTTCTTATCCTTTATGGATGATTACTCTAGGAAAGTTTGGATTTATCCTTTGAAGGCTAAGTCTGAAACTTTTCAGAAATTCAGAACGTGGCTTAAGTCTGTGGAGAATCAGTTAGAAAAGAAATTAAAAACATTAAGAACTGACAATAGGCTTCAGTTATGTAATTTTGAATTTGATAACTTTCGTAAGCAATAGGGAATAATGAGGTATAGAACTGTTAAATACACATCGGAACAGAATGGGGTTGCTGAGAAAATGAACATGACCATAATGAATAATGTTAGGTGTATGTTGATCAGCTCTGGCCTTGCCAAAGGTTTTTGGGCTGAAGCTACTTGTACTGCAGCATACCTGATTAATAGATCACCTTCAAGCAGTATAGGTTTTAAAACTCCATAGGAATTGTGGACAGGGGAGCCTCCAAATTTAAATCACATAAGAATTTTTGGATGTACTACATATGCACATCAGTCATAAGGAAAACTTGAGCCTAAAGCTATCAAATGTGTGATGTTAGGTTACCTAGAGGGTGTGAAAGAGTACAAATTATGGGTTTTAGGGGTCCAAGGCATCAAGATAATTAACAGCAGAAATGTAGTCTTTAATGAATTTGAAATGCCCTGCCTAAAACAAAGTACTGATAAATCAAAAAAATCTGAAATTGAAAGAACTATTCAGACTAAGGTGAAGCTAGCTAAGTTTAAATAAAGTTGTAACCAAATTTGGGATGAAGTAGAGCAAATATGTGAATGTTCCTCTTGTTGGTCACATGAATCTTTCTCATTCTTACTCTCCTAAATCTGAAGAAGAATTGAAAGTGATGGAAAATATACCCTATGCCAATGCTATAGGTTCAGTTATGCTTTCTATGATTACTACCAGACCTGACCTTGCTTATGCCATTAGCTTTCTAAGTAGATTTATGTCCAATCCTATAAAGTCTCATTGGGCTGGAATCAAATGGTTGTGAAGGTATATTGTTGATACTTTAAATCTAGACTTAGTGTATGAAAAAAGATCTGAAAACTTAACCCTTAAAGGTTATGTAGATGCTGATTTTGTTGGTGAGAGTTGTGTTTCTCAAAATCCTTTTAAATTGGTGCTATTTCTATCAATTGCCTTAGTTACTTATTCTTTGGCTTGAGCTACTTAAGTGGCAACCACTTACTGGTAGTTGAGTCTCTCACACGGACTGTGCTAGTCTTAACTGATGATGACCGTTGGATGAAATCAAGGACTGAGATCTATTGATAATATTGTATGTTTAGTTTACTATTGAGTTGTTTACTTTTCAATATTCTGGACTCTTCGTTTCTCTCTCTTTGTCTCCTTCGTGTTTAGAGTCTGTAATTTCTTCTTCTGGTGGTGTTCTCTGTAATAGATCTAGCTGGTTTTAGAGGTGAATCGTGTGTGATTATCACGCCTAAAATAGAGGCTAAGTTTGTATAGATTATCTCTAAGTGTTTGGGTTAGATTTTTGAGATCTTATGATCGATGACCAAACTCTGGTTCTGAATGGTTTGATGTAATCGTTCTCTCTGGAAGTTGGTTTTTGCACTAGTGGAACGGGTTGTTCCTGAGCCCCCCGATTAGGTCGTTTGGCTGAATTTGGTCAACAATCTTGTGTTCTTGTTGTTTTCATTTACTGCTCTTATTCATTTATGAATTAGCAATTCGATTGTGAAGAGTTTTTCGTAAGTAAATTCCAACAACAATCATACATCGACTTTTCACCCAATAATATTCACGATCATAATTGCATCTTCTAATAGAATTCGTGTTCTTTCCACATCCTCAAAGGAGTCATGGTGTATTATTTAAAAATATTATTATAGAATGAATAACACTATTCAAAGAAAGAAACATGGTGCTCGTGTGATTTTTGTATATAAAAAGACATTATTTTTTTCATAATGATCTTCAAATACAGGAGTTTGGTTCAAATGGTCTATACCCTTTTCCTTGTGTATGGAAATGGCCCTTAATTAATGTTTATATCTTGGCATGGACTCTCTAACTTAGGTGTTTTGGTGCATTCTAGGTCCTTTTTTTGTAAAACAAAGACCAACATGCACTTATCCTAGTACTCACAAAGTCTTTTCGTTAGATACTTATCGTACGTGTATAATTCCCATGACTTCATTCTATATTGTCTATACCTACACTTGCTCCAGAATATACTTTTGCTTTTTCATTTTCTTTTTGTCAGTCTGGACTCACTGTACCAAGGATAATGAGCTCCCGTGTGGGTAGAGGTGTCAAGACTAGACCTATGAAAATCGGCCCGAATCGACCCGTGACCCTAGCGAGCAGTTCACGGGTCAAGAAGGTGTGACCCGCGGGCTTCGTGGGTTACACCTTCAAGGGCTGCGGTTAACCGTGACCTGTGAAAAAAATATATATATATTATAGTTAAGTGGGTGCCAACCTAATTGAAATGTATTTAAACTATAAATTATAGTAAAAGTAGGTACCAACCTAGTTGGAATGTACTTATACTATAAATATTTGATAATAGTAATTAGAAATACATTTAGCTGTTATTTGTTTAAGTTAAATTTAATTTTTCAAAATTATAAATAATTCATGTAACATTGAATTTGAATTCTATGTAAATATTTTTTTGTATAGCCCTGTTTGAGCCGCATTTTTTCTTCATTAAAATGAAAAATATGATTGTTTTCCATCACATCAATATTACAATTCAAACTTTCTATCTCTTGTGTGGGGCCCATAACGGCTATATTTTTCATTTTCATTTTCATTCTCATTATAATGTGGCTCAAACAGGCTGTAAATATGAATTTATCATTTTGTTCAATTCTTAGTTTACATTTTTTAAAAAAAATTGCTATAAATATGAAAAATTCTATATTTTTATAATTTTATTTATACAATTATACGGGCCAAATCGGAACAAACCGTGACCCGCATGGGCTCGACCCGCATGGGTTAGCGGGCGGGTCTGGGTTGTAGTCCAAAATTGTGGACCGACCCGTAACCAACCCGTAACCCGTAGCGGGCGGGCTTTTTTTTCACGCGAGTCGTTACCGGGCTCATATGTTGGCGGGTGGACGCGGTCCGGACCACCCGGATTGACACCTCTACGTGTGGGCTTCATTTTACCAAGAAAATATATTTTGAAATAGAAAAAAATTTGAAAAATGTGTGATTAAAAAATAAGAAAATATTTTGAGTTTACGTGTAAATTTATTTTATGAAAAAATGTGTAGTTGAAAATGAATATTGAATAAATGAATTTTAGAATAATAGGATCAAACATGGGCTAAATATAAGATGTATAAGAAAAAAAAATTGGGGGTGAGGTGTCATGACCAACTAGAATGTTATAATAAGTAAAATATAACATTTTTATTATCATATTCGTTTGCTGAATCATGATTGATTCTTTTTTGGGAAAAATTTATAAGTTAGAGTTTAACTATAACTCATTTCAAAACTAAAATAAAAGATCTAAAATTTCAAAAATTAGATATTTATTAAATTTTATTTCTGAAATAATTAATTAAAAATATATTTTATAAATTAAATATAAAGTCATAATTCTATACAATTTGGTCACAAATTATTGAATCAATTGGTTACAAATAATTTCTCAGTCACAATTAATTTTATTTTTTTTACTTTCCACACGGACCATGCATATTGTGTTTTACAATAACAAAATGAAGATGCGAATATTTATTTTTATGAGGAATTTCACATGGCACTATCCTATCAACTTGTTCAACACAAGATATTTTATGAGCAGAATTAAGAATCAATAATAGATGTGCATGAGTGAACCTTCTTTTTTGAAATTCAATCATGTATATATGAGCAACAACATGATCAAAAATATTTTTTTTTGTACAAATCATTTTTTAACTCTTCTAATTTTGCTGTGAATATACGTACAACTAAATCTGGTCGATTTTGAACTTCATCATTATGTTTCAGTTTTTGCTTAGTTTCTGGCCAATTTGAATTACATGTTATAGTTAAAAATATATCTGATTTTTCATAACGTTGGACAATAGACATCGCATCTAAATATCTTCTCAGCATATTTCTAGGCCCACATGTAAAGCTTTGTGATAGAATATTTTTTTTTTTCAATTTTGTACCCTCTTGTTTTCCCATTTTGAACACTATCTACAATACCTTGATAAAATTCAACACGAATTTGTTTTTGATTGTTATCAAAATAATCTAGTTTGGCAGTTTCAATTTTAACGTACACGTCTACAACATATTATGAAAAAGTCTACCAGTATGAAGTAACACGGACTTACCACAATGTCTAATTTGTAACTTATATGAATAGTATTCATGACAAAAAAAAACTTAAGATCATTTCTTCGTTCCATTAAGCAATGCATAAAGAATAAGACAACAAATGTTACATTGATTTAGAGGATTTAACTTCATAAAAGTGAAAAAAATAATATCAAATAGTATAATAGCAAACCTACAACCTCTTTCTCAATTATTTCTATTGCAGAATTCATTGTGCTACCAAAAGCAACGTCGTTGGGTAAACTTCGAGTTTGAAAATACGTCTTTTTGTATCTTAGAATACCTTCATGCCAACCAAATTTTTCGAATGGGAAAAGTAAAGGGTACTGCAAAAGATCATAACAACCGTAATAATAATGAACTCTTTGTAAGTCACCAGAATTATCATATATAGTAATATCACGAACACAGATATTTGCTTTTTCATCATCCTCAACCCATACAGCAGCTACTTGAGATGCTAAAAGAGTATTGAAAATTCTCTGATCAAGTCTTGAATCACATCTAATTTGTATTCGATGGTCATGCAAATTGATCATATCACTTAAAGACTTAAAAAATCTAGTATATGGATTTACTTTAAAGATTTCCATTAAAATAATCAAAGTAGATTCAACAAAATTTTCTGAGATTTTCATACGATTTTCAACTTCATTATCTGTATCATTAAGAAATAATTGCATATAAGAAGACGTATTATTTTTTGGCATAAGTTGGTTAACATAATGGTACACCTATCCTTGAACTCTAAATGTATACATACATTTGTATGCTTTAAAAAGTTCTTTATCGTATTTTACATCAAATGAAGTGAATGCAAAATTATTATAATATCCGCGTGAAAGTTTTTTGAATTTCATACATGTAACTTCATTAGATGTAAATATATCATAAAATTCAGTAGGTGAATCAGTTATAGAAAGTTTAACTTTTCCATCAGAAAAATAAAATCCTTTAGTTTCTCTATAAAAATTTCGGGCACCACAATGTTGACAATATGTGCATGTAGGTAATACGTATGCATTGGTTGATATGTTCTGTAGGTTAAAACTTCCTTGTAATTTAGAATGAACCCCATTAGGTGATTCTTGATTTGAAGTAAAAGCTTCAAAATCAGCGTCCGTTTGATGCACATTATTCGTGAAAATGTAGAAGAAAAGGAACCATTAGCTATGGTGTAAAGGAGTACAATTTTTGGAAAATGTGAAGAAAAGTGTATGCCAAATATCATGAAATGTCCAAAAACACCCTCATAATGCAATGCACCTACCCCACCGTGAATTGAACAACTTTGCCAGAAAAAGGCTGCCATGTTTTGTACACATTTTTTTTACTGGGTCAACTTCATATTTTTGGCCATATTAGCTGTGTTTGTGGGTTTTTCGTATGGAGTTGTGAGAAATAAATACGTGCAGCTCGACTATTTGTTTAGACGTGAAAATGACATTTATTTATTATTTTTTTCCAGCAAAACAATTATTGTTATCGATGTTCACTTCAGCCTACGTACATATTAATTAGAAACCCTCGAACGATTATAACATCAATTTTCTTGTGCCAAATAGTCACGAAATCTATCCCATTCACTGCGTTGCACTTCTTGTGCATTAATTTCGGCGTGCATTTCGTCTTTCGCATAAGGTAGATCAATTTCGACTTCACAGTCGTCTGTCTCCTCTCTCGCAAACGCCTCGTCAAGTATTCCAGATCGACGTAAAAAATTATGAATACACATCGTAGCAACGACAACAACAACTTGTGTCTTATAGGAATAACTCGGCATACGGTCAAGAATTTTCCATCTTTGCTTCCAAACGCCAAAGGTACGTTCAATGACGTTCCTACATGAGGAGTGTTTGTAGTTAAATCACTCTCGAGCATTCCGGAACCTTAGACGCCGTCCCGTTCCGTCATTGTAAAACTCTTGAAAATGGTACAAGATATTTGATCTCTTATGTGGGGCCATATATCCCGGTCGATGTGCAAAACCAGAGTCGACCAAATAATACTTACCCGAGGCTAGTTTCAGAAAGTGAATATCAGGATTGTATATAGCACGAGCTAGAATTCGTGCGTCGTGCGAATTACCGTTAGTCTCAAGAAGTACGAATGTGAAACATAAATTGAAATCACATGCGGCCAACACATTTTGATTGGGCACCCCTTTACGACCGATGAAATTGACACGCTCGTGCCGCGGTAGCATAGTTTTCATGTGTGTGCCATCAATAGCACCAATACAATCCTGAAACAGAGGGTGTTTATTGGGTCCGGACAGTATGGAAACTCCCCGTCGTTGTAAGACTGACTGGGTTTAATAAGACGTACGGATAATGCCATCACGGCATGTAATACTTCTTTGAAGTAACGATATATCGTTTCCAACGAGTGATTGAATAGCGTTGTCACCTGATGATAACCCTTTCCATGAACTAATATGCACAAGAACATACCTACTTTCTCATAGAGATCAACATGTTGGCTGCTGCATAAGCCATATTCATCACGTAGAATATGTGAAAACTGTCGTAGGACCGCCGGATACATTCGAAATTCTTGATAGCACATCTGCGGGTTTTCTTGCATTGCTTCCATCATGAACATGTGCCCATTTCTCGCAAAAGGAAACCTTCGAATCCGATGTCGCTGCTTGCGATAATAATGTCGCGCGTCACTGAATGTTCCCTAAATATACGTAACCCAATTCCTTCCGTCGTCCGCCATCTGATTAAATACTTCATCATCATCGTAACCTTCTTTCTCATCCGATCTCGGTAGAATGACACAACTAAAGTTCATATCCTCCATTCCTACACTGATTTAGAAGTAAAAAAGCAAAGAAGCTTATGTCCCAACGCAATATTTACGTAGAAACAACAGCTTTGGCGTTTCCAACGTGTGACTACCCAAATGATAATTCTTTTACGAAATCGAATGCATTTATAGAGAAGTGAAGTTCAATGTAATAATTGTTACTACATACCACATGTGAACGTACCTTGTACCAAATAAAAAAAAACAAAAACCACAAAAAATAAGGAACATTATTCTACCAGTGCACCATGACGAGGTTCTACATTTTTTTCAGGCTAGGCCTTACAGATTCTTCAAATAAAGTCTTGAAAACCATAATTACACCAACATAATACAAAGCTTTTTGATAGCCATAAAAAAACAAGAAAAAGTAGTCTAGTACATGGGTAGGGATAGGGGAACATGATATTGTCACGAATTAAAATAGGAAACAGTAACACATCAAACGTAGTACAAATAATACAATACGAAGTGGACCTATTTTTTTCGTTCATTAAACTGCCACTTGATCCAATCGAATTTCTCGTCAACGTCGGTCATCACGTCAAGCATATCCCGATACCGCTTCTGTGCTAGAAGTGTGCATGCGAAGAAGTACAATGGCGTGCGGTGTTGCAGGCGCCCTGCGGCAAACAACTCCTCGATGCATTTTATTCCAGCATTCTCCGTCGAGGTCGCTAGGGTATCAAGCTTCGCTGCAACAGCCTCGGTGGCACTAGCACGGTCAATGTAGAATGACAACTCACGTGCTGTAAATTTCTTATTCTTTCCCTTGTTCGAACTACCTGACGACTTCCTTTTGTCACCGATACGGCGTGCTGGGGTTCCTGCTAGAGTTGCCCATGTCATCGTGTCCCTCATCGCTCGAAGCAGTTCCCTCCCCATCAAGAGGGATTGCATCCCTACTGTCAGAAAGTGCACTGTCCTCCTCCAATGCTAGACATGTGTAGCATAATTTGGTTGGTGTCATTGCGTACATGTTGCTGTCGTAACTGTAACCAAAAAGCTGCTGGTATCGAATGTAGATCTCACTGACATCTTTATCCTTAAAGTCATTGTACTCCTTGTTCTCCTACGATGACGATGTTAAAAAGGGTAAAATGCACATAAGCAAAAGCTCTCAAATGAGAAGTAGATAAGCAGTAGGAATAAAATCTATTGATGTGTCGTACCTTTATTTTACGTGTCCACCATTCCTCTGATGCAACGATATGGCATGTCGATGGGTTATACTCAACACTCGTACATGCAAGAAGCTCGTTGAGTCGTTTGTGTTCTCGACGCATTGCATCCCAATGGTTACGAAGCTGTTGCTTGCTCCATTTGTGTCCGAAGATGGAATTGAACAATGTTACTACACGTTCCCAACCGAACTTCGTGAAACACTTACCGTGTCGATGACCTTCGACTATCGCTGTCTCACATGCAGCCATAAATACTCTCATTTCAGTAAGATTCCATTTCGCGTACTTTTTGGACCCACCACCGCGGAAACTCGAGGAAACGGGACCGCCCATGCCAGTAATCTGCGGGAAAGCAAAATAATGGAGTCCAAGGCTGGTGAACATAATTAATAATGTTCAGCATGATCAAATTTCTTACCTCATTTGGGTGCCCGACCATGATGTCGTGTGGAACGCGGTCTGCCAAATAATAACAACATACCCATATTGAAAACATAAAGGTACAGGATAAATTATTTTTAATTGCGTAGGCAGAGATTAAAATTGATTCCATTCGCAAGCTATCGACTTGTTACAACAAACTATTCTTCAACGTCGAAACAGAGTTGTTGTATAGTGTACAGGCAAACTTAACAACCAACCACATCCTTTTTGAGGATGTGTCTTGCCAAATCATAGCTAGATAAATGTGTACCTATACATTTATTGCAGCAAACGCATTTTGGTATATGAGTGCCTAAGACAATCTATCTCATTCATTCAGGAAAAATCTATATTCCTTTATTCTTTCATAATGAAATAAGTCTAAGGTACAATCATCGTTAATAACAATATACACATATATGATATATGTATCGCACGAGAAAAAAAAGCTACATACAACCTCAAGAACAAGACCGAAGTAACTAGAACTTACATATTCCAGTTCTCTTGATAAACTTATAACAAACACGTTATCAGAAACACGTTACGAAAACAGAAATTACACCAAAAATATCTGAAATGTAAGTGAAATTAAGACAATATCTTGGTAAGCAGTTAACGTTGACAGTAGAACAAAAACAAATTCTAAAATTCATTTCCAGCAAAACAATCATCTCATCTGGCAAGTGATAATAGACACCCCCACCTATCTCATTGGCAGCCATTAAGCAGTAGGTATTCAATTTGCAGGGGAATATCATGTAACTGTGTGTGCAAATATAATGCATTTTGAACCAAGCCGGAAACGAATAAAAAAAATGGCAATGGTTCCTTACCTTAACAGAGGAAACCCTAATGTACAATAGAGTTAGAGATAGAGTGGAACAGGAGCTTGGCGGTTTGGAGGAGATTATGTAGCTGACCTCTGCTGACGGAATAGATGCAGGACACCACGGTGCCATCCCGTTCTTTTCAATTTCCGAAAGTGGATGACTGTAGTGGGCAGAATTCGTGGCTTCTCCAACGATTAGCGTACTCCGGTATGAGGTTGGGTGGTCGAACCTCAACGATTTTGGTCGGAAATGGAACCAAAGGAGGTCAGCGTTTGGGTTGGGGTTTCAAATCACTTTCGGCAGATTCAACTTTCATAGTTGGGAAAGTGGCGGCATTTGATTATTGAGGAGGGCAAATGGTCATTGACGGAAGCCTGCATGGCTGAGAGCTGTAGAATTTGTCTGCCAGGTTACTGTAGCTAACTGTAGTAATTTTTCTACTTTCCTAGGATTAATTTACATCAAACGGGCGCTCAATATGTATTGTATATTCATGAGATTCATGAGCATAGGAAGAACCTAAATTATTATTTTGAGATAACATAGAATTATTTATCCTTTTACAACGATCAATGTGTTGAGTTTGAATTGGTTTCTTTCTATATGCCTGCCTTCGGGTTTGTTGTTGGCATATGGAAGCCAATATGATTCACTTGGACTTTGGGAAGTAGTTTCAACGTTACTAAAATCGAATTCTTGATTAACAAAAATATCAAAAGAATCCATCGCAAGAAAATCTCCACCTCTAATTTAATCGAAGAAAAAAAATTCTTGTCTTAGTAAATGAAAGAATAAAACACCTAATAATACTACTCAATTTTCTAGGAAAGAATTAACATGTACAAATTAAAGATACTCTAATCTACGGAAACCCATGTCTTCGCACCTGCCTCTACGCAACAGAGACCGGTGTCAACGTGAAGAGATGGGTGCCGGTGCGTGGAGAACCTCTTTATGCACGCCGACTTCGTGTCCGCTACAAGAAGACGTACACAGAATTGGTGTCCGCGCGCAGAGACAGTCTCCGTCTCCGTGAACGCAAACTCTGCGTCTCCGCGCACGGAGACAAACTCGGAGACGCAGAGAGGTTCTTCGCGAACGTCAATGCTGCGGATGTGTCTCTGCACAGTTTCCGAATTATTATTTTTTTCAATTACTTCTCTCTTTTCCCACTTTTCCCTTTCCCTTCATGGCAAAAATGTGTATTGACAAACCTTTAAACTTTCAAGAGCACATGTTTGCAACTCAAATATTTGTTTCAAGAATATATTTTATCTTGTTAAAGATTTAGATCAAGAAGTTATTTTTGGTATACCTTTCATTGTTCAAATTTATCCTTTTAAAGCAGATTCTAAAAGATTATCTACAAGAAAAAATTGGTCAAAAAATATTTTTCAAATTCACAAATCTGCCCTCTTTTAAAGGTGTTAAATCTTTAAAAGAAGCAGCGATTTCAAAAATCGTTAATTATATAAATTTTAAGAAGCAATATATTCAATTTCTTAAAGAAGAAATCAAATTCAAAAGAATTGAAGAACAGTTGCAAGAATCTTCAATAAAAGAAAAAATTTCAGTTTTTCAAAAACAAATTGAAAGAGAAATTTGCTCTACTATTCCAAATGTATTTTGGGATAGAAAGAGACATTATTTCCCTTCCATACAATTCTGATTTCCAAGAATCCAATATCCTTACCAAATTTAGACCAATTCAAATTAACAAGGATTTACTTGATCATTGTATCAAAGAAATTAATGATCTCCTTGAAAATTGTCTTATTCGGCCAAGCAAATCTCTTTGGAGTTGTTCGACTTTCTATGTAAATAATTCTGTTGAAATCGAGCGTGGAGCTCCACGATTCGTAATTAATTATAAACCTCTTAACTTGACTCTTCAATGGATTCATTATCCTTTACCTCAAAAGAAAGATCTTCTGAATATATTATTCAAAGCTTGTATCTTCTCAAAATTTGATATGAAATCTGGTTTTTGGCAAATTCAAATCAAAGAAGAAGATAGATACAAGATTGCATTTAATGTTCATTTCGAACAATACGGTGGAATGTTATGCATTTTGGTCTAAAAAATGCTCATTCTGAGTTTCAAAAAATCATGAATGATATTTTCAAAAGATATTAGACTGATATGTGCCCCTATTTTCAAAAGATTACAAAAGAAGTCTGATCGTTGGAGTCACGAGCATACTTTAGCTGTTCAAAATGTCAAAGTAGCTATCAAAAGCATACCTTGTCTTTCAATACTCGTCCACAAGCCTTAATAATTGTCGAAAATGATCCTCTGATATTGGGTATGGTGGAGTACTAAAGCAGATTCCAAAAATGTCAAAACAAGAACAGTTAGTCAGATTTTGCAATGAAATTTGGATTGGCCCTCAAAGAAATTATTCTACAATCAAAAAGGAGATTTTATCAATTGCTTTATGTATTTCAAAATTTCAAGATAATCTAATCAATAAATAATTCATTTTAAAAACTGATGTAAAGCTTCAAAAGACGTTTTACAAAAAGATGTTAAAAACCTTGTTTCAAAATAATTTTTTGCAAGATGGCAAACTATTCTATCTTGATTTGATTTCAAAATTCTATATATACAAGGAAAATCTAACTATCTAGCAGACTTATTAACTAGAGAGTTCTTGCAAAACAAGAGTATTGAGTGAAACACTTATGAGATATGAATTTCTTTTCTTCCTCTAAGAAGAAGAATAAGCAAAAATATTCAATTCATTTACTTACAATTGATGATTATATCTTAAATTCTCATTCTTCATCTACAAATTCTCAAAAAACTACATTCACTTCTACTCAAAAAGCTTCTACTCAAAAGGAACCCTTAAACTTCAAAAAAACTGTCAAAACACGATCTGGTAAATTACCATAAATTAATCCATCTCAAATTACCTTTCATTATTTTACCAAACATTTGTTTCTACCTATTTGTGAAATGGAAACTTCATGGATTCATAAATACTCATCCCTTGATGAATGTCTTCAAGACTTTTGACCTCAAAATTTCCATTTCCTACCAAAAAGTATCAAAAAATCAAGAGAATATTATAAAAATATTCTCGTCAAAACATGATTAGTTGTTATTACTCATACTCCAAATGGTCAAAAACAAAATTACATTGATTTCTCAAAAATTTCTATTCAAAGAGTTTGGTCTTATGAAGACTGGGGGACCAGCCCATGGAATGAAAAGAAAATGAATCTTTCTAAAAATATTTCATTTGAATCTCGTTTCAATTATTTTGACTACATTGATGTGTGGTCTAATGTCTTTTTCTTTAGACTAGTTTCGCATTCTTGGTTTATTCTTTTTAACCATGCTTGTTCAAATAGTTTTCCAAAATGGTTTCGAACATGGTTCGAATATTTTGGCATTGACGAGACTGTCTTACCTAGTCTTACTTGTCAAGGGTTTGAACATTTAAAAAAAGAGGCAAACCCCTTTTTAAAGTTTCAAGAAAATCTTTTATTTCAATTTTCAATGAATCTCAAAGTCTCGTGGATTTTCTGTTGGGACTATCAAATTACTCAAAATCTTGGTTCATAATTCAATGTCAAAAAGATTGCAAGAAGATTCAAAATCAAATGGTAGTCTAAATTTCATAAAACAAATTATTGTCCTAAGGCAGTAAATTCATGGATTCAAGAACAAAAGAATATCGGAATTCCCTCTAAAAAGGAACAAAAAAAATTGTCGATTTTTTTTACAGAAAAATCAAAACTATTGGCTATGTTAAGTCAGTGTAAAACTTCAGAAGAATTATCTATAATTTCGGAAAAAATTGCGAATTTAGCAGAAGCCACTTCTAAGAAATCAAAGTCAGATACTTCACGTGAAAAATCAGATCATACATATGATAATGAAGATATTGTTATGGGTTTGATATTGATGATTTAATTGATCAAGAAAACCTGAAAACTACCAAATGACTACATGACTCGAGTTCTCTTGATGAACTGTAAAAAGTCGGGAAGGAGATAATAGATAATATTATTTCCAAAGTAAAATTTTTCAGGTGGCTCTTAAGTGAAAAGCTTTTCAAAATTCTCTCAAGTGGAAAGTTTTTCAAGATTCTTTCAAGTGATCAAGTGGAAAGTTATTCTCTCAAGTGGAAAGTTTTTCAAGATTCTCCCATGTGAAGAAAAGTTTTTCACGTGGCTCTCAAGATACTGTTCAAGATGCTTCAATTGTTTCATATTCGGATCTTTAAAAGGAGAACCATTTCATCTATTTTCCTCAAGTGTGAAATAAGTGATATTCACCTTCTTCAAGATAGTTTTTAGATTTCTTTGTAATTTAAAAATTTTTCTTTGTTATCTTGTAATTTCCCGTGAGTTCAAATTTCAAAAATTTTCTTGTATTTATTTTAAGATCAATAAATTATTTTCTTCCCTCCATATTTGCCTTTAACATGGGCCCAATTTGATGCCTTTAATATATATATATATATATATATATATATATATATATATATATATATTGGTATTCAGACACATGGATATGAAGATGTAACTTCAGGAGAAAATTTATTAATAAGCATAGGAAATAAGGTTAATATTTCAAGAATTGAAGGCGGTTATAAAACAACTGTTAAAATAAATCATACTCAGTACTCTTCTTAATCATAATATCTCATTCTTTTGATAAAATAATATCCTTATTTTTTTAAATTACATTCAAAGAAATCAAAGGAAAAACTTTTGATATTATAAAAATGCCCTGGGTTAAATTTGGCATTTCTTATAATAGTTTCAAAAAAATTTCAAAATGTTTTTCTTTGAAATAATTACAATATGCCATCTGAGATATATGAACTTAGGCCTAACTCCATTCTTGTAAGGATACCATTGGCACTCCCTTAACAAGAATTCTTAAAGCAGTGATCCCTTTCTTCCTTCTATGCGTCTCATAGCCTTTCCACTAGGCCTTTACGCTTTGAGGAGTCACTCAGGGCTTATTTTAAAAACAGTTTAAATTTTAACTTGGAGTTAAGACATGCTCTTATCATATACTCAGCATGAAACATAAAATTTTTCAAAAATTTACAAAATCATAAAAATTTATGAACAGAAATTGTTCTTAAAAGATCTGGAACTAATATTAATTATTAGCACCATATCTTAGAACTATAAAACATACCTACCGGAATGATCCATCGGTAGTTTAAAAATTTAAAATAACATATTTTTGTGGGATATCATAATATCTAAGAATAAGAACAATTAAGAATTTCCCTTTCGGGAGAGAAAGAAAATTAGAACATTTTTTTCAAAGGAACAAAAGCTTATATTGTATTATTGTGTTGTTGTTTACAAATGAAAAAATGATCTCCTTATATAGGAGAGAAAAGAGAGAAAATACGTCTTTCAAAAGCAAGGAATCTTTGCTTTTTTCAAGACGTCAAAAAGAAAACAGTAAAAAGTTATCCTATCAAATTTTATTTTATAAAATAGTAAGATTCGTTACAAATTTTTCAAAAAGAGAAAAGTAAAGATTCTTCTTTTCATACAAAAACTCTTTGGCCTTTTCTTAAAATCTGGACAAAAATCTTCAAGTGGTTGAGTCTTGTCTGAGAACACTCGTCTACCACCATAATTTTTTGCCAAGTGCCTCCCTTCAAAGATCTGAAAAAATTCTTATCTCGTTTCATAATTATGTCTGCCAATGCTATCTAAAGAGTCTCATCCGTTAGTACAGTCATCCGGATTATCATCTTCTTCTAAATTATTGTCTTCAATATCTTCCAAATCTTTTTCTTTTTCAGCTTTCTTTTTGCTTTTATTTTTCTTTTTAATCTGTATCTTCTTTTTCTTTGTAGTGCTTTGTTTAACTTGTTGCTGCAATTCTTCAATCTTATCGAACATTTCTTTAATTCTTTTAATGTCTGTCTGAGAAAATTGTTCTGGATCCTGAGATGATTGAAATGATTCCGAAAAATTTATTGGATTTTTCTGTTTAAGATCTATTGGACTAATAAGTTTAGTAGCAGAATTATCAGTCTGCTGTGTATGATCTTCAATTATCTTATTTTCTGTAACAGGATTTTCAGCCTGTTGAGTCTGATTAAATTGGAAAGTATGAGATTCAACAGTCTCCTGTGTCTGTTGAGCTTTTGGTAAGCCCAGAACCATAAACGGATTTGAGAAGTCTTTACCAGCTTCCGTTTCAGCTGGACTAGCTATAGAATTCTTGGGCTCTATAGTACCTGATTATCTCTGAACAATTGGATTTAAAATCTTTAAATTAATAATTTATTGTTCTAATTCAGAAATTTTCTTTTGTAAAGCTAATTTTTCTTGTTGTAAAACCTGATTAGACTCATTTAAAATTTTAAAATTCTTAGTCATACATTCACAATGCTCACAAAATTTTGAAACATAATCTAAGGGCTGATCTGAAACATTCTTTAAAGAAGGAGCAACAAAATAATTAATTCCTAAAAAATTTCTACATTCTTCTAATGCTTCTGAAATTGAATAAAAACCTTTATAAAGAGGATTTGGAAATTTTTTTTATACAATCTGAAACTTCTAACCACGTATGATATACTCCTGGAAGTCTACCTTGTAAAACAACATAACATTTAAATTTTTTATGATCTTGACTAAAATGTTCTGAAAGCGCATTTAAACATGCTAAAAAATATTTTTGGTCTTTTGGATTTTTATTGTAAGAAATCCATAAATTGTCTAATATACTTTTTTCTGACTTAGTTACTGAAATATGAGAAAGTGTCTTAAAACTAATATTACTATTTGGAAAACAAAGTAATTCTATATTACCAAACCTTAACTTATCATGAGTCTGTGTTATGTTTGTCTGAGAACTTGAACTGCCAACAATTGGCAATCCTGGTCTTGGTCCTCTGAGTCTTTGCATATGCAAATAATCAGTTATAATCTTTATTTTTAATTATTCTATTTAATATATCTGCTACCTGATTATTGCTACATTTAGTATGTTCAAAATTAATTACTAATCCAGTATTAGTAATTCTATCTATAAAATTTAACCATCTTCTTCGATTACTTCTTTTATTCTTTAATTTTATTTTATTAACAAAACTTACTATTGCCTCACAATCTGTTCTTACAGTAATTTCTTTTTTAGAAATAATAAATAAGTCAAAAGAATCTAATGCATAATTTACTGCAAGTATTTCTAAATCTATGCTACTTATATTACCTTTTTCTTTATAATTTCCACTATTATATCTAACAATTTTTTCAAAATCTTTACCTGCATATTTATTGGGTTTTGCAATTAAAATTGCTCTCCAACCTGTTAGACTTCCATCTGTTTCTATGATCAAATAATCTGTATCTAATGGTATATCTAATTTAGGTAAATCTTTTAATCTTTCTTTTATTTTTTGTACTAATTTAATATCTTCTATATTAAAATATCTTTGTCCTTTAGGAGATGTTTTTCCATACAATGGTCCTAACATCTTTCCTAAATCCTTAATAAAAAGTCTAGCATAATTTATTAATCCTAAAAATTTCTGTAATTGTTTAAGATCTTCAAGCTTATCTGAAAATTCTAAAGCTTTCTGAGCTATGTGAGGTTGTAATTCAATCTTACCTTTTCCTATATTAACTCCTAAAAACTCTATATATTCTTTAAATAACGTCATATTTTTCTTGTTTACAATTAAACCATGTTTTATAAATTCTGAAAAAAGAATTTGTAAATGGCATCTATGTTCTCTTTTATTTTTACTAAAAACTAAAATATCATCAATATAAATAATAATAAATTTATTATGCTTATTAAAAATATTTTTCATTTTTTTTTGAAATATACTATGAGCATTTTTTAAACCAAAAGGCATAACTAACCATTCATAATGACCTTCTGGAGAAGTAAAAGCTGTCCATTCTATAGAATCTGGATGTATCTTAACTTGCCAAAATCCTGATTTTAAATCAAACTTGCTAAAATTATTACAATCTTGAATTTTATTTATTAAAACAGTCTTATCTGGAATGGTATATGCATCATCTATTGTATTATCATTAAGTCTTTTATAATTTATAACCATTCTACTTTTTCCTCTAATAATTTCTGAATGTTTTCTAACTATAAAAACTGCTGATCTATGTGGGCTATCTGATTTTCTTATAATTCCTAATTTTAAAAGATCTTTAATATGCATCTTAAAATCTTCAGCATCTTGGTTTGTAGCTTCAATATTTTTAGTCTTAATTATATATTCAGGATTTTTTATTTTTAATTCACATAGAACTTTATCTTTCTCCCAGTATTTTAAAACATTTTCCCCTAAAATTTCTAATTTTTCTAATTTATTTATCATATTTTCTATATCTTGTTCTGTTACTAATAAATTATATATATTTTTTCAATTTCCACAAATTCTATATATCATGTTTCTGGTTTAACTTGCATTACTTCATCTACAAGTTCTTTATAATTACTAATTTCTGATTTATTGTCAATTTCATTTATATTAATTCCTACTCTTATATTTTGATAATTATCATAATATAAATATTATTGTTCTCCTATTTGTTTATTTAAAAACAAATGATCTTCTAATTTTAAAAGTTCTGTAGGGGATAAATTCATTCATAATTCTTTAGGATAAAATTTTTTATCTTCTATCCCTGTTTCTACTGCATTAAGAAATGATTCTTGTTCTTGTTTTTCTTCATTAGTAGTATTAGATTATGTCTCAAAATTATCATTTCTATTTATATTACTGTAATTACCAAATCTTAAACTAGTTCTTCCATATAAATCTTTATAGGTTATAGCTTCTTGAGGAGTTAAGATTTGTTCTTGAGTTTCTAAAAACTTATCTAAATTCCATTCTAATCCTGCTAAAAGTTTTGAATCATAAGTTTTGGGTTTAGTCATTTTTATTCCTTTACTACTCATTAAATTTACTACTTTATCTATATAAACTTTATATCTTGTTTGAGAATTATTACTACATCTTCCCAGAAATCATATGCTTATTAATAAATTTTCTCCTGAAGTTACATCTTCATATCCATGTGTCTGAATACCAATTTTAATTTTTTCTAAAAAATCTTTTATTACTTAATCCAGAAAATTTATATAATAGAGGTATTTTTGAATCAAGAACTCAATTTTTTAGAAATACTAGAGAAGTTTCAATTCAGTGTTTAGATGGCCAGGTAAGACAATTATCATTAATATCAGAAGAATCTAAAAAAGAATTAAGAAAAAAGAATTTTAGATTTATGCATTTAGGATTAATAGTTATAGGAATTAAAGGTTTAATGAGGAAAAATTTAGGTAATAAAGTTTTATTAACTATTTATGATGAAAGAATTCAAAATATAGAAAAAAGTATGATAGCTGGTATAGAGGTAGATATGAATAATAATAATGGAATTATATATTGTAATCCAGATTTTTTATTAACAATAAAAGATTTTTCAGAAAAAATTAAAATTGGTATGCAGACACATGGATATGAAGATGTAACTTCATGAGAAAATTTATTAATAAGCATTGGATTTCTGGGAAGATGTAGTAATAATTCTCAAACAAGATATAAAGTTTATATAGATAAAGTAGTAAATTTAATGAGTAGTAAAGGAATAAAAATGATTAAACCCAAAACTTATGATTCAGAACTTTTAGCAGGATTAAAATGGAATTTAGATAAGTTTTTAGAAATTCAAGAACAAATCTTAACTCCTCAAGAAACTATAACCTATAAAGATTTATATGGAAGAACTAGTTTAAGATTTGGTAATTACAGTAATACAAATAGAAATGATAATTTTGAGACAGAATCTAATACTACTAATGAAGAAAAACAAGAACAAGAACCATTTCTTAATGCAGTAGAAATAGAGATAGAAGATAAAAAAATTTATCCTAAAGAATTAGGAATGAATTTATCCCCTACAGAACTTTTAAAATTAGAAGATCATTTGTTTTTAAATAAACAAATAGGAGAACAAGAATATTTATATTATGATAATTATCAAAATATAAGAGTAGGAATTAATATAAATGAAATTGACAATAAATCAGAAATTAGTAATTATAAAGAACTTGTAGATCAAGTAATGCAAGTTAAACCAGAACCAGAAACATATCAATATACAGGTGGTTATCCTCCTAGAATTGCTTATACAGATTATAATGATAAAGAAAGAAACTATATAACTAGAGGAAAAGTTAGACCTTTAGAACCTAAAATAGAATTTCAGACATTACATAAACCACATATATTAAATATTACAACACATGATCCTCAGACTTGGGATAATACAATAGAAGTATGGAAAAATACAATAATAGGTCATTATATTAGATTAGCATATAATATGGAATCATTAGAAATGTATAGATATCTAGAAACATTTTTAGGAGAAAGTGCTAAATCTACATGGGAAGCTTTTAAGAAAGATAAACAGACAAAATTTGAATCATTAGTTGCATTAGGAAATAATCCCTATAATTTTGTTAGTAAAATACATGAATTATTAACAGGAGCAGATCCTAATACAGGACGGTTATTAATTCAACATAAGGCCATAAGAGATTTAGAACAACTTAGTTTAAATAGATGGACTAAAGGTAAAGAAGTAAAACAATTTTTAAATGAATATCATTATTTAGTATCCATCTCAGGAAATACTTTTAATCAAGAATTAGGTAAAAAATTATTTCATAAATTACCAGGCCCTTTAGGATTAGAAATAACAAAAAGGTGGAATGAAAATAAAAATGTTATAGAAAGACAAGATTATTTATGGAGCATAGGAATAAGAACACAATTTATAATGAAATGTTTAGAAAATAAATGTGTTGAATTACAAATTCAGAATCAACTAAAAAAGATAGATTATAAATTTTGCAAAGACATTTTCACACCACAAACTTATGGAAATAAGTTTAGAGAAAAATGTAAAAGAAAATATGATAGAAAAAATTTAAATAGACCTATTAGGAAAAAATATTATTTAAGAAAATCTAATAGAAGAAAACCATATTTAGATGAAAACAAACATGTTAGAAAATTCAAGCTAGAAAGGAATTATTCTAATAAGTTAAATTGTTATGTCTGTGGAGGAATAAATCATTTAGCCAGAACTTGTCCTAAAAAGATAAATAATAATGATAAAAGAAGTACTCTAATAGAATGCACAAATGAAGATTTATTAGAAATTGATGAACATATTTCAGATAAAGAATCAGTTTACAGTATTGTATCAATAGAAGATTCTAATAATAATAATTTAGAAGAACAATCAGATTATGAAAATTTTATACAAGAATTTTCAAATTTAAAAAACTTATCAGATTCAGATGAAGAATTAGAGTTAATGGATATAGAATTAGAATGTAAACATAATTGGTTAATAGAAACAGGTTTAGATAATATACCATATTATATATGTAAGTGGTATCCTAGTAAAACATTAAGAGTAAAATGTAAAAATTGTTTTTTAGAAATATGTAAAAAATGTTTAGTACAAAAAGATTTAATAGAATTAGAAGAAAATAAACAAATTGATTCAATTCAGATAGAATTGTCAGAAATTAAAATATGAAGGAAAAGAATAGAAAACTTAGAAGACATGGAAAATATATATAACGGAAAAACTAACGGAATTTCTTGATTTAACGGAAAAATTAACGGAATTTCTTGTTTTAATAGAAAATCTTTTTTCACCACCCTTTACTTTCAAAATTATAATTAAATAATAATAAAAATAAATTAGTTTTTGATAATTCCTTCAAACTAAAATATCTTGGAGCTAATTTATCCGAATCGACTTTTTCTCGAATCTGATTTATGTATCTAATTACGATTTATCCAACGAGACCAATATTCATATATTTACGATAACTCCATCAATATCTAAATATTTGACACAAATAAAATATAATTTGATAAATGTATCATTTAGTCCCTAACTTTCAAAATATTAAAATATAGTATATAAAAATTGAATTATATTTTATGAAAATTTTCGGAGTATTACATTCTCACCCCCTTAAAATATTTTCGTCCTCGAAAATTTACCCGTCACTTACCAATACTAAGTCTAACACATGATATACATATATTATCGTAATACATATCATACTTTAGCGATAAAATGAATTGCATTATTACTTAAAAAAGAGTAAAGATTTAAGTCATGCAAAAAGTTTAAGTAAACTCATCTCTTACCCCTTAACATAACTTGAGTTTTATGTTTATGATTTTGGGTTGGAGATGACAGAGAGAAGCACTTTATTTAATTATTTATCAATTACATAAACATTACATCATTAATTATTTAATTAACCAAAAAAATTACATCTTTACTAATAACATATTAATTCTTAAACAAAACTATTAAATATAAACTAAGCAAACGTCCATTGCACGTTGCTTGCACCTAGTGTATATATATATATATATATATATATATATATATATATATATATATTGTTTTTTAGAAATTGACGGGGCAATGGGGCATTGGTATTTCCAGACAAATGGGGCCGCGCAAGCAGGATGAAGAAGTGCGAGCCCTTGGGGAGATCCATCTAACTACTTCGTTTATTTTGTTATTTTTAATTTCATCTTATATCAGAAAGACGGTTTTGACCTTTGCATTTGTAGGATTTAGGTGGTTTTTAAACTCTATATTTTATGGATTATTTTGTTTAAAATCGAATACAATTTGGAGAGTTTTCTCCATTTTTTATCTTGATTTGAGTATATGCAAGTTCTTGAATCTTGATCACTGTGTTAATTCGTTTATCACGTTTCGACTGCGTCAACATATAATTTGTCCCTCTTTCATTTATTTTGACATTGCTTGATAGCTGGAAAAAAGTCAGGTTTTTGCTTTTCAATTTTGAGAAAAGTTCAATAAAATTGCTCTTCAGTTAGACCAAATATGTCGTAAATCATACTATTTTAGAACTAACCCTTTTTGATTTAGATTACCACAAATTCATCCTCACGCATTTCACCAACATAATAGCACACAAACTAGTACTTTTACATCTGAGAAAGAAAACACAGATACGATACAATTAACAGTCTTCATCTAAATATAATGGAGAATTACATGAAATCCCAACATCATCAATCTTCAACTTATGTTAACACTGGTCGGGTCACGTTTATCGTTCAGGAAGACAGTGGTTAGAACATTGCTCGTACGTAAAGATGCTTTCAGTAGTTTCATAGCCTGAAGAAAAATAAGATTTAAAAAATCAATTGTTTATTCGAAGGGCAAGGAAAAGCAAAATCACGACTTCTGCAAGAAAATAATTCAAAATCAAGAACATTGACACCGTTACCTTGTTCAAGACACAATCTAAAACAACAAGAACAGCCTAAACCGTATTCCAGATGAATTTAGAGCTGGCTCCATGAATCTGTTTGTGCCCATTAATTGCTAAAATTTATTGAAAGATCTAAAACAACTAATCCCTAAAAAACTATAACGGGATTTGTTAGTTTTGATCTAACTCTCTTTGAAACATAATGTGAATACATAAATTTGTCTTAAACTTTTAGATGAGACAGTTCGGCATATTATCAAATTTGTCACTCATATTTGAAAAATGGTGAGTGTGGTCCACAAAAAAAATGAATCTAGCCAACATACCTCATTCATCCCCAAGTCTACCTCCTTTTCTTGTAGTGCAGCCAATTCCTTAACATT
Source organism: Fraxinus excelsior (assembly GCA_019097785.1). Lineage (NCBI taxonomy): Eukaryota > Viridiplantae > Streptophyta > Magnoliopsida > Lamiales > Oleaceae > Fraxinus > Fraxinus excelsior. Next base: position 15,922,695 of record CM032626.1, read on the forward strand.
AAACTTGTTAAGCAAAGCAATGCTGGATATAGTGGACGAAGGCTTCACGACCAGATCATCCATTACCACGTAAGTCACCATGCCTTTCACAAATCCGCCTTCATTTGACATGTCTTTCTTTGGGAGAGGAGCAACATATGTCAAAATCCTGGTCATTGGTTGGAAGCACATGGAGCAAGGTGTATTTGGATAATCAGAAAAACTGTATTGACGGCCAAAACCATTGTATTGATTGCACTGACTGCAACTGTAGTAGATTTTCTGAGTTGGTTTATCAGTAAGCAATGATAAAGGAACTGAAGAAATAGGATTTGGTGCCTTTGGCTTCAAGAATATCTCCTTGTTCCTGCCGTGTAATATGTACGCATCATTCAAGTTCTCAACGCTTTCATAGAGCTTGCCCAAGCAGCCCACCATTTCCTTTTTGCCGAGTAACCTAATAGCAGTAGCTAATGGCATTATTGGCATAGTAAGAATGTGAAATATGAAATCGACAAAGTCTTTTCCTGCTTCTGCAAATAAAACCCTTTTGCTTTTCGTATCGATCAACAGCTTCAAATGCACTTTGGATTCTGCCATTCTGCTTATGAAAATCTGTGTTATTCTCTGTTACTGAAAAGAAATTCGAAGTCTATTTATACAAGGATTAGTCGGAAAAAAATGCGAAAAGATTAAAATTGGAGAGAATCAAATCACAGAATCAATGGAATTGACTACAATCAAATTTCCAAACTACAATTTACATGTAAACAGGTAAGAAAAAAATAATTTTCGAAGTTAGGATAGGCTTTCCCGTAGAGGACGTTTCTTCAATTAACACCATAGTTACCAATTTATGCTTTCGACATGTCGTAATTGGACTAAACAATACTCAACTATATAACAATGTTCTAAAATCGTAAAGCGTGGCTAGGTGTGGAGGCCAAGCTTCAAGCTTTACGAGTCTAAACAAAGCTTAGGTGTAAAACTTTTTTATTTTAATTTTATTTTAAATTTTTAATCATTGTAAAAAAATTCAATAATTCAAATAATACATACCAAATATCTAGGGCCCGTTCGGTAGGGATTAAAATTAAAAAACTACTCGTTATTGTTGACTTTTATTAGACGAAAGAGACCCAATAACGATCATATTTTCAATTTTAATTGAATTTTAATCCCTACCGAACGAGACTCTAAAATTATAAAATATTGTATGTACTTAATAATTCATACGTAAAGATAAGTTTCAAAATCATAATTACATAACGTAAATAACTTGTAGATTAATCTAACTCTTTATCGAACTTCAATTCAATATCTTTTTCTTCATCTAATTCGTCCTCCATATCGTCCGATACAAATTCATCATTCTCGAGCCCTCTTACTTCTATGGGTTTTATTAAAAAATATATATAAAAATTTGGGCCCTCTTAAAATATGGACATGATGCAGAGAGCATTAAGCGGTCAACATTGTCGTTGACCGCTTAATTTTTACTTAGTCTCAAGACGAAATATTTTCATCACGCTTTCCATCTAGACGTGCTTTTTTAGAACAATACTATATAGTATGCAATATTATTCCATTCCACCAGAAAAATTGAGAACCTATCGCGAGAAATCGGGTCATTGGCCGATTCAACCAGCAACTAAGTGAATTGGACCAAGTGTTACAGGGTGAACAAATTCGCTTTTAGGAAAAAAAAAAAAAAACAAGAATTCTTAGCCTTCAATTTTGGTGGCATTGCAACTTTTTCCTAGCTAGACTATTTTCAAAGTTTAAAATAATCCTAAAATGTTTCTAATATTAGAATATAACATCATTAAATTCTCCAAAGAGGGAAAAACATCAACTAAGCCCCCGTTTGGAACAAATTTTTAATCCAAAAAAAGGAAAAATATAGCCGTTGAAAATGAAAAGACAGTCACCTTTTTTGACCTTCATCTCACATGTGGGACCCAAATTTGACTGCTAACGGTCATATTTTTTCCTCAAATGAAATGAAAATGTGCTTCAAATGGGGAATCATAAAAGAACTTACCTGGGTATTTAGATTTAGGAAGCACCAGAATTAAAACTACTTATAATAAACCTGAAATAGGTTGAAGAAGAAGATGAGGATGAAAGTGTTTTTGTGCAGGAAAAGTGAGAGAAATAATGCAAAAGCATCCCATTTAAAGTAAAAAAATAAATTTATGTGATGCGACGGTCAAAAGCACTAAAGTTGATGGTCTCTCATTTCATTAAAAAAAATGCCAGTAACATGATCTTCAGTTGTTCAAAAGAATTGATATTTTTTTTAATAAGATTTTTTTTTTTTCCAAAGATGATCAATGTGAGGTGATGGGTTATACGTAACTAATCTCCTGTTCATAGTTGACATAAAATATGTTGACCATCGTCGATATAACAACATATGCTATTGTCACATCGACGATTGTAAAATAAATTTGAAAATAACAACTGATGTAACAAATCATGAAATGATAAAAATATATGTGCACTTAAATTCTTGGTTTGACATACTGGGGCGATTGTATAAAACATAAGTCAATTAAAGATAATCGAGCCTTTGTATCGACCCATGAAAATCTCAAAATTGAAGCAAATTACGGAATATAGCAATAATTCAAAGAATGAATACGTATATTAAAATACCTTTGTTGAGTTTAATCAAACCAATATTTTTTATTTTTTTCTGAATCGAGCCTGGCATGATCTAGTACTATGTATTATCAGGCTGGCAAGAGAAACTTGGGGACTAAGGAAGTGCGACAAAGTTGCGTGAAAAAACAAAAAACAAAAACGGGGAACAGAATTTATGGTGATATGAATCATAAAGGAGATTAAAGAAAAAGGGATTGTGCGGATTGGAAAGTGGAAACCTTAAGCGACGGGTTTGGTCTTCGTGAAAGTCGTTGCCCAACATTTTCCTCCTTTTCTTGATTGGCTACACATTTCCTCCGGAGGGTGTTTGGTGGGAATTAAAATTAAATTTTTTGTATATTATGATAGAAGTTTTTAAAATGTGTAGTTGAAAAGTTGTGTAACCCATGAAAGATATGATTAATATTGATTGTTTGACTTTGACTTATATTAAAATCAGATTTTAATCCGGACCAAATATGAGCTTAATTAGTTAATAATCATGTATTATTAGTTAATCAACTATTAAGATAAAATAGCTAACAATAACATTTATCCACTGAATAATAAGACGTGATTTATTTTTTATTTTTTTCAAAAATCTCCATGGAACTTCCAGATGATACAACATCACAACACTTGATATGATTCGGAATGCGCTAATAATTATCAAGATTTTGATGATTATTGGAGAGAGTAAAGTCAAGTTCGAGACTTCAAAGAGTTGATAAAGTTGGTTATTTACATGTTCGAGCAACGAAATCCATAATATTGAAGAAAACAAGCCAATGGTCAAGTAATATGTTGGGGACGGAAGCTGAAACGGGTTGAAAAGCACTCGAATTTTCAGTCTCAGCTTGAGACCCACTTTTGGTATAGAATACGTTCGAATTTGAAAATTTGTATTTCTAGACGATTTGTAACCCCTGAAGTAAACTTTTCAACTCATTTTGAATCACCTCAATCGGATATCTAGAGTGGAAGATATGACCACGATATTGAAAACTGTCCGGATCCAGAAAAACTGTTTTGATACGAATTTCTTTATTTTGTTAGAATTTTAATTTATGTAAGATTCTTATAATTTTTAATGTGATATTTTCGTTTTTCCATATTTTCCTAGGTTTAGTATAAATATGAAACTTTATTTTATTGTAGAACAAAACATTTTTGTCATAATGAAATATTGAGATTTTCTCTCTTTTTGTTCTTCATGAATATTCGAACTTATCAAATATATTATTATATTTATAGCGTTCAACCCTTAGAACTTATTAAAAGATTAGACACCCTTTGTGGCATTTGCAAATCGAGGTTTGTTGGTTTTTAATTAAGAGGTCATTCAAACTTCGTTTTTGTTTGGTTGTTTGGTTCAATAATTTGCGGGTCGAGATTCCAACCTGAATTTTGGGCGTTACTGACGTTTAATTTCGCGATTTCCCAAAATTCAGGTTGTAAACAGTAGAAGGATTATTTGTTCATCAATCTATATATACAGAAAAAGTCTTAAAAACGATTTTATATGAATAATGCACATCCATTGGCATCACCAATGGTTGTTCGATCATTTGATATAAAAAGTGATCATTTTCGTCCAATTGAAGAGGGGTAAAAGATTCTTAGTCCTGAAGTATCATATCTTAGTGCAATTGGAGCATTAACTTATCTTGCAAATTGTGCTCGACCCGATATAGTTTTTCTGTAAATCTCCTTGCAAGATATAGTTCTATACCAACACAAAGACATTTGAATGGTGTTAAACATATTTTTCGTTACCTAAAGGGTACTGTTGATTTGAGATTATTTTATTCTCAAAAGTCGAGATCCGCTTTAGTCGGATATGCAGATGCATGTTATCTTTCTGACCCATATAAAGCTAAATCACAAACAGGATACGTGTTTACACGTGGAGGAACAACTATATCATGGAGATCTGTGAAGCAATCATTGACAGCAACATCGTCAAATCATTCTGAAATTATTGCAATCCATGAAGCAGACTGAGAATGTGTATGGTTCAGGAACATGACCCATCATATCCATGAGTCATGTGGATTAATTTCAAAAAAAGATAGTCCAACAATTTTGTATGAAGATAATGATGTTTATATTATACAACTCAAAGGAGGCTATATCAAAGGTGACCGGACGAAGCTTATTTCTCCAAAATTCTTTTATACACACGAGTTTCAGAAAAATAGCGACATCAATATTCAACAAATTCTTTCAAGTGACAATGTGGCCGATTATTTACAAAAGCACTGCCAACATCTATATTCAAGAAATTGGTTCATGAAATTAATGCATCGATTCAAAGATTTTCAGTGATCAATATCAAAGGAGTAACTGTACTTTTTTTTTTCCTTCGCTTAGGTTTTATCCCGCTAGGTTTTCCTAACAATGTTTTAATGAGGCAACATTTATATTTAATACTCCGAAATAATTGTACTTTTTTTTCTTCGTTTGTTCTTTTTGCCCCATTAGGTTTTTATCAAACAATGTTTTAATGAGACAGATATTTTGTAAAAGGAAAGTAAATTAGAGTTTAATGTAAATGACACTTGTACCCTTGCAGTCCTAAATATTATTATCATATATATCCCTATTGTTGCCCTATAAATATATGGTTTTAGTTCTCATTATAATATACACAGAAGTTTATTGACTTTTATTCTTTTCTCTTTTTCTCTTTTTTTATAACAATTTAAAATTTTTCATTACTTTTCAACAACACATTTTTCCATCAATTGTTATTCCAAAATTTATAATTTCCCAAAAATGGGTGTCAAACACAATCTTAGTTTTTTTCTTCTATATATATATACTTCAATTAATATTGGTAATACGTTTATAGGGAAATGCGCAAAAGTACAAGTGTGGTAAAGCTCCGAATTCCGATTTGGGTTCATAATATCCTTTTGAAAAGACAATGACGAGACGAGTAGAACTAATGCTATGCCATGACATACGATGAATTTCGGCCATTCAAGTTCATTTATGGCTCGAAAACCCATTTTTAAATTTTAGTGTTATTTTTATCATTTAATTTATTTTGAATTCTTTGCAAGTTTAATTTGTTTTAGCTAGGTTTCCAAGTAAATCCTTATAAATAAATAATTAATTTATCATTTTTTATCAATCTTTCCATTAATAAAATTTGTAAGTTCATTTTTCTTTTTTTCATAATTTGGTGGATTCCAAATTTTGTATTCTTAATGTTTTCCCTTGAATTCTTTTTTCGCTCTGAGTCAATAAATTATATATTCATTATCGTTTTTTCATCATCTTTCAATTAATGAAGTTCGTGAGTTTATTTTTATTTTGTTTTTCATAATCTGGTGTATTCCAAATTTCACATTCTTAAGATTTTCGTTTGAATTCCCTTCTCGCTCTGTGTCCATAAATTATATATTCATTGATTCACAAAGAACGAGAAAAATTGACGGCAATTGAGAAAATTCCAAAACTGATCCAATAATCACCAAAACAAAATTAAAATCAATGATAGGTGTTGTCAAACAAGAAAGACAGCTAAAATAAAACAAAATGGGAGCCGCTTGCATAATAAAGTCGACCAAAAATTTTGTAGGAGAAAAATACATTTGAAGTCTACAAATTATTAATTTGATCCTTGCTCGAAGACTGTTATTTTCATCATTTTCGGACTTCCTTTATGAACTAGTAGTGATCTTGATTTCACTGGCATCATTGAAAAGACAGAAGTTAGAACATTGTTAGAATGCAAAGATGTCTTTAACAGCTTCAATGCCTGAGAAACAACTTTCCTCGAATTGAAGAATCAATTTTCGGGTTGGAGAAAGAAATACAGTAGACAGAGATAATTGAAAAGAGCAATCATGTACCGTGAATTGAAGAAACATTTTCCTCGGCATTTCAACACCTCTTGCGCTTCCCATCATCTTGGTAGCTCTACTCTACTCCATAATCTTTCCAAATCTCAAACAATTTTCCGTCGGATTATTGGATCAGATCGGATTGAACACACATTTATCAATTGGGCTTGAGATAGGGGGGAAAATAATAATTTCCGGTATTTTTGTTATTTGGTAATTTAATTGATGCAAATTAAATTTTTTCTATATTTGATGGGGATGATATATTAGCCAACTCATGTCATATTCTTGCTCCAGAGAATTCGATTTTATATTTTTGTGTTAATCACTAGTGACAAATATCAGCTCACACAATTCAAAATATTATTTATATAGATTTAATATTTTTCTTTCAAAAATAAAAGTTTTAAAATCTTTAGTGAAAGTCTACAAAAATCCATTAAAGTATATGAAGGAGTTTTATTAATTTTTAACAAATCCATAAAAATCACATAAATGTCCACAAATTCCATCGAAGTCACTCACTTAAAAAGATCTGTAAAAGTCTCCATTGAATAATCCCCTAAAATGAAAAGGTTTATACTAATTACACCTCCAAATAATTATGGAATTAATATCGAGCAATCACGAAAATATCACAATATTGCGAGAACATAGAACTATATGTCTCTCCAAGAGCTTGAAAAAGCATATTCAAATAAAATATTATTCTTAATTGGATAATCAGTTCGCGTGATTTTTCTTAAATTGTGGCAATAATATCAAATTACAATTACTGTTTGATTCTAAAATATTTGGCAATCAAACAAACACGCAAAAAGACTATAAATAGATTTTGAATAATGGTTCCAACTTACTAGTCGAACATTACTGAGTTTTTCATAAACAATCATGGTAGAATCCCAAGTGACAACAAAGTTTTTGGTCAATACAAAAAGGAAAAAGGTTTTATTTGCTATATCTGAAAAAGACTTCGTCGATTTCATAATTCACGTTCTTTCTAAGCCGTTAGCTTATGATATTTGGTTACAAGGAAAACAAGAAACCACAGGCTGTTTAGGCAACCTTTATGAAAGCATTGAGAATTTGAAAAATACCTTTAATAAATCAAGATCGAATTGCAGATAATATGACTTACACAATAACAAGTGATTTTGTAGTGAAACCTATGCCATTTGTTACAGGTACCTTTGATTTGTTCAACAAGTATAATGTCATAGAATCGACTTATCTAGAAGAAAAGGCGGCAAACTTGTGGTTGAATGAGGTAATATTTATTCCAAATAATATTTTTTATATGTTAGTTCACTTGTATATGCAAACACAATCGAATATATTAAGAAATTGATCATTTCTCAATTATTCAATTTATAGACCAAGTTATATTCTCTCTGTTTACCTTTTAAAACACGACACTCTCTCTCTCTCTCTCTAAAAATAACTCTCACTTTCTCTATACATATACATATACATATACAAACACAAATACATGAATTTATAATTTGTCTCTGTCTCGCTCAACTCCTACTCCGGCCAATCACAACTACAACCACCACAAAATTTAATATTTGTATACATGTAGCAGTGGACGGCGAAGATCAGGTGTCGTTGGAACTAAATAACACTACACCAAAAAAGGGCTTTTGTAAAAAAAAATATCTTGGCCTTTTACTTGCTTTCTTAATTTGTTACATACTACTCAGGGTAAATGCAAAAAAGTGAAGTTATCAAATATCAGAAACCTCTCCAAAAGAAGCTCTATTCCCATCTTCACATTTAATTTCTTGTTCCATAATTACTTGGCAAAAGCTGCATTTAGAATTCAAATTAATATAATTCACATGGACCAAAACCTGAGGGCTGCTTCAAAGTTGAATTGATCCCAGAATGAGATCCAGCATTTGAATTGCCTGACCACAAACCTGTGGTATTATTGTTTCTCGAAGTAGTCGAAACATTGGAAGAGAAAGTAGAGCATCCTCCATCTCGATTTTCTACCAACTTACCTTGTTGCCGTGGGAGCTTATTGAGTATATTTTTAATCATCACTAGAACTACAAATCACAATCACAATGAAAAATACTAGAATACAATAGAAAACACATCATCAACTGCGAAGAATGTGCACAACATGAGGCAACCCTACCATCAATACAATTTGAAAGACAAGAAGTTCATTATAAACCACTATCTATCCGTTTGTACAAGCGTATTGGGAATGACTTCTGTAAAAGGAAAAGAACTACGAAGAAAAATAAATAAACTGACTGCACCTTGAGCAAAATCACCAAGAATTTTTCAATAAATAGATAAAATTTCCAATAAATACTTCAAAAGCTTTATGTTTCTAGCACAAATGGGGTCCTGAGTTGGAGAATCACCAAGCTTCCAACCAGGTGGTGGCACCCAATAAGGGTCAGTTACCCCAGCATCCTTTCCGACAGAAACAGAGACAAGCAAGCTATTAGTAATAAAACTATTTATCAGTTCTCTAAGACACCGTTACAGTGCATTGAAACGGATGCATTGGCTCCTTCAGTGCGTAAACAGTATTTTGCAAATAGAATCAAACTCTATGCATAGAAATATAATAAGTAAATATTAGTCAAATGTCAAATTTTTGCGAGTGTGGATTCTTCTGCAATACATTTAACTTGAAGGATTAACACTAAAATTGTCAAAAGATCGACACAGGCAGGGGAGAAGGGGATCCTAATTCTTCAGAAATAAAGTTAGGGTTCGGTGAGGAGCAGAACTCACTAGAGATTCCGGGCTCGTAGATTGGCGGAGCTTGGCTTCAAGGTCAGGGTTGCCGGAGCTGGTGAGTTGCATAACGCAGAAGCCTATAACCCCCGGAACGATGCCGCACGCCGTGCCGAATGCGAAGAAAGAGGGCTTCGTGACTGACGATATTTCTTTGATTAATTCAGACTGTGTAGATGTTGTTTCGGGTAAATTGCAACCATGGTTGAGGTCGTTTGGGACTGGGCAATGTTGTAGTGGTGAGCTCCGGCGAAGTTGCGGTCAGAAGTGGCAGTTACTGTAATTTTCAGATTTTCGGGTTGGGCATTTTGTTTTTTTATTCCGGCCAGATTACTTGGAATTAGAAGGTGATTTTGGTGTGAATTAAAGTGGAGATTGGAAGCTTCCCACCGGCAACAATGTCCGGCAGTTTGGATGGCCGAAAAACGAGCTCAACTGGGTTGAAAAGGGGCTAAAATCCCCACAAGTTAAGTTGAGACGAGAGAGAACTAAAACTCACCCTTTTTAACTATTTAGATGGGTGGGGGACTTTTTACAACGTTTAAAACGTTGCAAATGATAACAAGAAATGTTTTTTAAAAAAAAATTTCGCAACGTTTTTTAAACGTTGCAAAACGATTAAAAAAAATTGCGAAAAGTTTCTTTCGCAACGTTTTTTAAATGTTGCGAAAAAATCTTTTGCAACGTTTTTAAAACGTTGCGAAAGATATTTTTCGCAACGTTTAAAAAACGTTGCGAAAAGCACTGTCTTTCGCAACGTTTAAAAAACGCTGCGAAAAATAAAAAAATTCGCAACACTTAAAAAATGTTGCCAAAACTTAATTTTGTTAAGCAATGGCAACATTCACGTATTAGAATGTTGCGATAGATCCCTTTTGCAACATTTAACTATCAAATGTTGTCTTTTATGTGTTGCAAATAGTATTTTTTGGTGTAGTGTAATAACCAATACGAAAATCATTTTTTTCTAACCGCGGCTCCCAAAGTGAAATATGCCGGTTGAGCTAGATCCCACTCACCTCTTTGGTGCTATCACAGCTATAGTAGATGAAATCGGTGGTGGAGGTGATCTCGTTTGTGTTAATTTCGGCCTCCATTAACAATGACGAAGGTGGTGGTTGTAGGTTTGAGGTGGAGCTGGTAGTAATGAGTGTGGATTTAAGGTGAAGATGGTGAATGTGGGGTGTGAATTTGTGGTGGTGATGGTGTGTTAACTGTGGTAGCCTCTGATTTTGGAGTATTTTGGGTAGTGGTGGTGATGGTTATGGATTTAAGGTAGTGCCGAGGTGGTGAAGTGGGGTGGGTTAAAGATTGACTGTGACCAATTAATTGTAATTTTTGACAAATTAAATGCTCTTTAATGTCAAATGCAGCTTGAGTATGTTGGGTATAATGTAAATGGGTTTGTGACATGATTTTGGTAATTTTTAACCTGGTTTTGATAATTTGTGACCTGATTTTAGGTATAGTGTGACGGGGCATATGTAAATTCTGTGATAATTTCTTGCTTTAGTCATGTATACAGGAAAATATTGATTATGAATTTGCGATAACATGTCATAGTCGTAAAACTTCAAGTCACATTAAACACATTATAGGTCACAAACAATCACAGTTAACATAGACCGGGTAACAAACAGTCACAAATAATCACAGGTAACATAGACTTGGTTACAAATAAACAGCACAAAAAACACATCTAATAGGTCACATTCTTGCAGACATTTTATGAAATACAGACTCCTGTTAAAAATTTATGACTTGGTCACAAACAAACTCATGTTAAAAATTTATAAAAAAAAAAAAAAAATACTCCTATTAACGGACTTATATTAATGCAGACCTGATGACAACAATCATAGTTAACACGGATCTCATCACGGACAATCACATTTAACATATACTAAATCACAAACAGAAACATTTAACACAAACATGGTCTGTTCAACAAATCTGGTAATAAACAGCACAGAAAACACAACCAGTATGCCACATTTAAGCAAACATTTTTATAAAATACAGATTCCGATAAAAAATTACGACTTTTTATGTCACAAGATGAATTCAAAATATATGATCCGCATAAATTCTTCGAATCTATGGATCCAAAATCAGATGAAATGAAAGGGGAATCGCTTGATTTTGAAATATGAAGGCTCAGATTCGACAAATTGTTCAGTTAAGGACATTTTGGCATCTCCAATAAGATGAATCTCAAAAATCAACGATGGCATTGTCACTCAATCAGTAGAAACGTGCTTTTCATGGAGTAGAATCGTCAATTTATGGTTAATTTGTATGATAAATTGTTGGAGATATTTGTAATTAAAGTAGTGCATCGGGTTTAGTGAGAGAAACTGAGATGTATAAATACAAGCGAGGTGAGAGAGATATATGTGAGGTGTTGAATGCAATTGGTGCGATGTGATAGTATTGTGGCTGCAATGGTGGCAATGGCAGTGAATTGTTGGTATTGGTGGTGGATGATTTGTGCTGAACGGTGATTGATTATCTATGGTGCATGTATGATGTTCTGTGCATATGGAAACGATTACGTGGTGGTAATGTTAAAGTGGTGGCGACGGCGATGATATAGTGGTGGAATTTGGTGGTGGTGTTGGTTTGCTTGAGAATTCGATGCACTTTATTCTTTGAAGGCTCGGTTAATGAGAATTGAATAAGATAATAAATAATTTTATTTATTTACTTACTATTTGATTTTGTCTATTCGAATTTAGTATAATAGAAAATTGGATGATTTTAATATTTGTTGATAAATTGTCGCAAACCGACCAACTCAACCCAACTCGACCGATACTTGACAGGGTTGGGTTTGAGTTGAGACAAAAACCGATTCAACCCAATACATGCATACCCCTAGTTTCTGACATGATTATAACCGGATCAATAATGCTGCTTGGCCGAGAATTAAATCCCGAATCAAACCAAAGGCGCCACTTGGTTTGACCCGGGATTTAATCCCGGGCAAAGTAGCATGCTCCTAACCAGATTTAGAGTTGCATTCAATATGCAGTACAAAATTGCTATTTGTACACACTTGGTACACAATCTTCTACACAATCCTCTCACATGTATGAGGGCCCCACACATGTGAGAGGATTGTGTAGGAAATTGTGTACCAAGTGTGCAAATGTAGCATCTCTCATATGCAGTATTATTTGTATGCCAATAGATAAAAAGTTGCAGCATAAAAAGCAAATTAAACTGGGACAAATCCTGTAATTCTGATAATATTTCATCAGAAAATTCATCCTCGTGCATTTCATCAACATAATATCACCCAGGAATTGCGAAAAACTAGTCATTTTACTTCTAAGAAAGAAAACAGATACGATAGAATCCTTCTTCGAGTTCCAATTTACAGTCTTCATCAAAATATGTCCAAGAATCTCATTACGTCACAAAATCATCAATTTTCAACTTTTGTGGAAATAGGAACATTCTGGTAGTCACATTCATCATTCAGGAAAACAGTGGTTAGAACATTGCTTGAATGTAGAGATGCCTTCAAAAGCTTCACAGCCTAAAGAAAAATAAGATTCAAAATCAATCGTGTACCTGAAAACAGGGGAAAACAAAATTGCGACTCCTGCAAGAAAATGGCTCAAAATCAAGAACATTGACACTGTAACCTTGTTTAACTACAACAGCTCCAAATTAAGCATTGATCTCAATAACTTTAGGGTCATTTACATGAATCAATTTTATTTTATTTTTTCATTCTCTCTGTTGCTAAATCTATTCAAGGATCTAAAACAAGTGATCCTTAGCAATTATAACAGACTGGCCATGTAAGTGTTGGTCTAACTATCTTTGTTAATTGAAAATAGAATTTAAAATAGACTAAGTGGAACCCTCTCTAATATGTTAAGCTTTTAGATAGGTGGTTCAGTGTGGTATTAGTTTCTTGTGGTCAATCATTCATAAAGTACAGTGCAAGTGTTAGGCATTACGAAAAATTAACTCGCTTGCACATATGGGAGCATACTGAGACACAATCTAATAATTAAAATTTGGAACTAACTTAACACCCCAATTTTTTAGATGGGGTGGTTCGACGTACCTCATTCATCCCAAACTGTACATCCTTTTCTTGCAGTGCAGCCAATTCCTTAACATTATACTTGTTAAGCAAAGCAATGCTGGATATAGTCGACAAAGGCTTTACAACCAGATCATCCATTACCATGTAAGTAACTACGTCTTTCACAAATCCACCTCCATTCGGCCCATCTTTCTTTTGTGGAGGAGCAACATAACTAAGAGCTCTGGTCATTGCTCTGGAGCAACTTCCGCAAAGTGCATTGGGATCATCTGAAAAACTGGATACATTATAATTGTTGTACATACTGGATTGATGACTGCAGTAACCACATATATAGTAGGTTTTGTCAGTTGGTTTATCAGTGAGCAATGCTAAAGGCACAGAAGTAATCGGATTCGGTGCCTTTGGTTTCAAGAATATCTCCTTGTTCTTGCCTTGTAATATATACGTATCGTTCAAATTCTCAACGCTTTCATAGAGCTTCCCCAAGCAGCCCACCATTTCTTGTTTGCCGAGTAACCTAATAGCAGTAGCTAATGGCATAGCAAGAATGTGAAATATGAAATCGACAAAGTCTTTTCCAGCTTCAGCAAATAAAACCCTTTTGTTTTTCATATCAATCAACAGCTTCAAGTGCACCTCTGATTCTGCCATGCTGCTCATGAAAATCTATCTGTGTTAGTACCCGTTGCTGAAGAGAAATTTAGAGTCTATTTATATAAATATTAGTCACAAGAAAATCAAATTGCAAAAAAATTCTCAAATGAATGGTGCAATTAAGCATGTGTGAAATAATTTGTGCAGTGGGTACTTAACTGATACCGTCCATTTTTTTTTTTCCCCCTAAGAAAACAGGAAATTTAAAAAAATTGAATTCTACAACCAAATCAAATCTCTTCTAATTTGTTTCTCGATTAACACCATAATTACTATTTTCACGTGTGGTAAGTGGACAAAACAATACTACCGCATGTTAAGCAATATTGTCAAACCAAGCCGGATTTCGACCGGGAAAAAACAAATCCAGTTCGTGCTAAAACTTCTGTAGTTAAAAATGGGGTTGGGGATCTGTTCATATGGCTGGTTCAACCAGTAACTGAGTGAACTGGACCAGGTTTTACTGGGTATCTACAATTTTAGTGACTATTTTCCAAGTCTAAAGTGTTAAAATAATCATAAAATGATTCTAAATACTTCGTATATAAGAATAGAACATCATTAATTCTCGTTTTAGGTAAAATAAATCATCAATTCACCAATGAAATCAAGCAAGAACTTACTTGGGTAATTAGGGTTAGCGCCTGCTTGGGAGTTTTGTGTAGGTTAGGGTTTCTAAAATATAGATTTTGGCCTTTTATTAGGCGGGATTTGGATTATTTTTAGTAGCAGTATTGAAAATCAAAAGAATATTACTTCCCGCTAAACCAAAATGAATAACTTGCCATTAATCTATTATTTCAAAATACACCGGCTCAAACACACTCTTAAGTTTAGTAGATAAAATATTATAGATTAAATAATTATATTAAAAAAGAACCGAACAAGTAATCTAAAATTGCAAGAAATAACAAAAGAGGGAATGAACTTTGAAACTCAAACATGTGTGAACACATTTCCTAAAAACACATTCACCTCCTCATTGTAGATGTTTAACGTTTAGTTCGAGCGTTTGTTTCCCAAGATATAACATAAAATCAGTAGAATCTGAACACTACATATGTTACTATGACAAACTAATTTAGTATCTCAACACCACTAAGACCTTGATAGAAAGTGAAAATTATGTATGCTGACATATTTAGTATCTGAACACTATCGTCACTAAGACCTTGACCGAAAGTGAAAATTATCTATGTAGACAGGATATAAATTTTTATGGTCACAGGCCAAGAGTTAAGCAATAAACCACCATTAACCCAATTGTTAATATCTCCATTAACACGGATATTAATACATTCGTGTACGCAAATCGCGTTTGCATACAAGTTTAAGGTCCAAAATCTATTTCGATCTGTGATTTGCACCCCTTGTATGCGCACATGGAGAGGGTATTATACTACACATGATTACACAATTCTAAAGTGTAAACAAATTTTAAGTGATCATTGTCTTTATCTATTTTCTTTTGTAGGATAACTTTAAATTAGTTTTCCTTCAATACAAAACTTCTTCCAATGTATCACTTTGAACTATAATTTTTCATTCATCCGAGCATCATTTTTTACAAGTAAATATATGATTTTGTCATTCTCACAAAGGAGAATACACATCAATCTTGATCTTTCAAAATAAACAAACAGGTCCTACTCAAAATTTATGCTAAAGTCAACCCTTCAATTTATTTATTTTTTCCAACATTACCAATTTACTCTTTCGACATGTCGTAATTGAACTAAACAGTACTCTAACTATATAGTTAGCAATATTATTCCGTTCCACCAGATGGGAACCATCACGAGAGATCGGATCATTGGCCGATTCAACCAGCAATTGAGTGAACTGGACCAAGTGTTATAGGGTGAACAGATTCGCTTTTAGAAAAAAATGAAAAACAAGAAAAATTCTTACCCTTCTCTCTACATTTTTGCCCAAAAATGTCAAAAAAAAATTAGACGTTGGAACAGTATCTCTGCCATTTCAGTACATTTTACAGTGCCTTCAGTGAATCATCAGATGGGTTTGGCCCATTTTACCCCTACCCATACCAATTGTCATCCACTTTTCCCTGCAAATCAATTTTCCTCCAACCAGTCCACATGTCTACCAGTGCACTTTGGAAGCATACCCATCTCTACAGACGAGCTACCGAACTCCGACGACTCCATTTTCAGTTCATCTGCACCTCCACGATTGTAGATCCTTCCCTGGCCAAAGCTTGATTGCAGCTTCTAGGCCCCGAAAACGGACGAGGAATTCCCATAGTTCGCGATTCCAACAATCGACTACACAGCCGATCTGAACTACAATGGTCTTCCCCACCATAAAATTGGGCATTTGAACTGCTGTAGCACCAGCCCGCCACTTCATAATCTAAACCGAAGCCATGGAGCCATTCCATTCCAGGTCGGAAACTGGGCTCCTACCGCGTTTCTTTCCTCTTGTTCATTTTTTCGTCTTTCTAATCTCCATTCTTAAGAGCCTGTTTGGTACGGCTTAAAATCCAATTAAAATTGAAAATATGGCCGTTATTGGGTCCCACCCATCTAATAAAAGTCAACAATAGCGGCTATATTTTCAATTTTAATCTTATTTTAATCTCTACCACACACCCTCTTCTACAAGCCGATAAGTTCTATGTTCAGGCTCGTCCAATATTGTTACGGGAAATATATGAAAATAGTCTAAAAAACAGCGCCATTTATTCATTTTGGCCTTTGACCATTTTAAAAATTTAAAGTTCCAAAAATACCCTCAATATGAAAGGTTTCAAAAACAGGTCATTTTATTATAAAATAAATTCTATTTCAGTCCTTAAAAAAAATTTAATTTAGGATTCGACAAATTCTTTTGGAATTAAAATTTAAAACTTTCACCATCAACTCTTTCACATTAATTAAGTCCAAAACATTCGATATTGATTTAACTAATTTTGTATTTTTGTTAATAATTGTATTTTTGCATAAACCCCTCCAAAGATGATATCAGAGCCATAGAAATCATGTAAATTGAAAATACTGAGGATATCGAAACTGAAGTTTATGAAGGGATGGAAGAATATGCCTTCAAAGGAAAATTTGATTGGGAAAAATTTTAAAAAATTAATAAAGCATAATTAAATCTTAAACTACCAAGAGAAAATAGATTATTTAGTATTTTAGGTTCAACCTTTAAAAGAAAAAAGCTAGTTATCAATGAATATCATGAAAATAGAAAAAGCCATAGATGTAAAACATACACATGAAAAAATAAAACTAAATTTAATAACAAAAAGAAATATTAATGAATTTTTAGAAAATTAAAACAAGAAAAAAGAAATAAAATATCTTATGTCTACCTTGCTGAAGTACAAATAATAATAAAATCATATTTTAAAGAAGAAATTAATAGCCATATAATACTTAATTTACAAGATGAAAGATGTATAACCGCAGAAAATGAAAATTTGAGAATAATTAAAGGAAACTTAGCCTATAAAAAATTAAAATTTACTTGTTATCCAAGATATTGTGTACATATAAATGACAAAAATCTAGATAATTGTCTTAGTCTACATTTTAAGATACCGAATAAAATACTAAAAGACGATAATAAAGTCTTTACTATATTATATCAAGAATTATATTGTTATACAAATAGTAATTATGGAAATATAAATAAAGAAAAACCGTTTATAAAAATCGATAAATAATTTAGAGATATAGGAGAAGCAATTCTACCTAGAGAACAAAATATAGAAGAAATAGAAAATTTTGAGATAGGACATGATGATGCCATAAGTATTGATCAATTTTTAATACCAAAACAAATAACTTATAAAGAAAATAAGATAATTATTGGAAGTAGTAGTACTTCAAGACATAGTATTTCAAAAATAAAACAAAATAAAAATAGTAATGTCTATGGAATCAAAGGAAAATTCTTTAATGGAAATAAATGGATAAATGAAAGTAGAATACTTATTGATACTGGAACAAGTCAAAATCATATTTGCTCTCTAATAGATGAAAGAATTAAAAAAGAAAAAAGTAGAACCCTATAGTTATAGAGATTTTAAAGGAAAAATAAACTCTTGTGATATAATATGACAAGTTCAAATTAAACTTGGAAGTTTATTATTAAACATAGAATGTTATATAGATAATAATATGAATTTTGATGAACATCCAATTTTATTAGGAAATTATTTCTTAGATAGTTTAGATAATTATAAAATAGACAAAGAAGGAATTCTTATTATATATCAAGGAATAACTACATATTGTCATAAAGAAAAATGAGTAGAGAAATAAAATTTTTAATAAGTGTATATATACAAATAACTGTATTCGAAACAAAAATAATTACTTGTGCTTTAATAGATACAGGAGCTAAAATAACTGTATTGAAAGAATTCTTATTACCAAAATGGATAGAAAACAAACAATAATTAACTCTACAAGGAATAATTGGAGCAAAAGAATCATTAAATTACAAAAATGAAAATATAAAAGTTATAATAGGATCTAAAATAGTAACTGTGAAAAATGTTTATCAATATAATATAAATGATTGTGATATTATTCTAGGAAATGACTTTTTACAACAGTTTAGTCAATATAGTCAAAATATTTATACTATTCAATTAAGAACCCCATGTGGACATTTACTAAAAATTGCTAGAGAATTTAAACAATTCAGAGTTCAGCCAGCTCATCGTGGTGAAAAGATAGAATTTATACCAAAATTACTCAAATACTCAATCAGAACAATTACTCATGACCAAATTAAAAAGCTTTAGCTAAAAATTATAATGATAATCCACTTGAAAAATGGAAAAAATCAAAAATTACAGCTAAAATAGAATTACTTGAACCTACAATCATTATTAGAGTCAAACATATGCTTTATAATCAAGAAGATAAAGAAGAATTTCAAGTACAAATTCAGGAACTTCTTGATCAAAAACTTATAAGAAGAAGTAATAGCCATCATAGTAGCCCAGCATTTATGGTTAGAAATCATGCGAAAATAAAAAGAGGAAAACCTAGAATGGTAGTAAATTATAAAGAATTTAATAAAAATACTAAATTTGATGGATATTATCTACCAAATAAAGAAGTCTTAATAAACATAGCTAAGAATAAAAAATATTATTCAAAATTTGATTGTAAATCTGGATTTTGGCAAATCAAGCTAGAAGAAAATAATATACCATTAACAGCATTTAGTATCCCTCAGGGACATTATAAATGGATAATTATGCCATTTGGATTAAAAATGCACCACAAATTTATCAAAGAAGAATGGATGAAGTTTTTTAAAACTTATAATTTTCTTATTATTTATGATGACGACATACTTGTTTGTTCAGAAACATATGAAGAACATCTTAAACTTCTTAGAAGCTTTGCTATACTTTGCTCAAAAGAATGTATAATACTTAGTCAGAAAAAGGCAGAAATAGTAAAAAATGAAATTGAATTCTTAGGAATGATAATAAATAGTGATGGAATAAAATTACAACCTCATATTTCAGAAAAAATAATATCGTTTCCTGATAAATTAGAAAACAAGCAGCAAATTCAGAAATTTTTAGGATGTCTTAACCATGCTGAAGGATTTATAGAAAAACTTGCTGAAAAAAGAAATAAATTGCAAAAACTATTAAGAAAATCAAATAAGTTAGGATGGAATGAAGAACATACTCTTTGTGTTAAAAATTTAAAAGAAAATTGTAAAAATTTACCTAAACTTAGACTTCCTGATGAAAAGGATAGGTTAATTATACAAACAGATGCATCAGATTTATATTGGAGTGCTTTATTAAAAACCGATTTAAATGAAATTTGTAGATATACTAGTAGAACATTTAATAACGCTGAAGTAAATTATTCAACCAATGAAAAAGAATTATTAGCAGTTATTAAAGGAATAAATAAATTTAAAATGTTTTTGTTACCTAAAGAATTTATTGTTCAAACTGATAATACTCAACTTAATGGACTAGTAAATAATAAATTACCAAATTCACCTCAACATAGAAGATTGCATAGATGGCAAGTGTTATTATCTTTTTATAATTTTAAATTTGAATATATTAAAGGAAAAGATAACTTATTTGCTGATTTCTTAGTAGGAATCATGAATATGGAAAAGATTGAAGCATTTACCAAGGAATTACAAAATCTTCTAACAGATTTTAATGTAGATTATCTTGCTGCCCAAGAGGGTCATCTTGATATTCGACAAACTTTGTGTGATTTATCAAACAAGGTTGTTGAGAGTGGAAAAAAGATTGAGAAATTAAACAATAATAAAGAAAAAATAGTTGAAAAATTGATAGAATGTTTAGACTTTTTTGTAACTTGCAGCCAATAATACCCTCATTTACAAAAAAGCGAATACAGTCGAAAGGCTAGTTACATCCCATTTCGGGAGATTAATACATCCACCTCAAGTGGAGATTCAAAATTTAAGAGAAATAACTCTCTTACCTCGCAAAAGGAAAAAGTCATAAAAAATGGTCCACAACAATCACCCGTCAGTATTGACAAATTGTTGAAAAAATTTACAAGTGGAAAATGAGTCACTCACCTTTTAGGTGAAACATCCTTATCAAAAGGTCTATTGGAACAACCTACTGTTATCAGTGAATTCCAAGAAAATAAAAAATCATCTACCGGTGACCTTAAATCACCAAAGGGAATAATTACAACTCATCATGTTAGAACCAATTTACATTATATGGAGAAGGAGTATTACGAATTCTCAGAATGGATATATAATTTCAGAGAAGGAATTTCTCTTTACTTAACAGCCCTTCCAACGGCGATTTATCCAAGGATTAGTGCAGTTCAAGGTGCTGATCCTATTATTGTTCGAAAATTGGCAACATTTGGATTCTTAGATCGACTCTTCCCAAGAGCAGATCTAAAAGAAATTGAACAATTTGACAGAGAATTTGTTAACTGTGTCAAAAAATATAGTGATAAACAACCAGTTGAATTGAGATTCTATACTATCAGTCCTGAGTATAAAGAACCAGAATGGTATAGAGAACATCATCTTGTCACTATACGAAAAAATAATGAGAATCCACTCAAGGTGATTCAGATTTTTAAAGAGATGCCTACTATCAATAGAAAATGGATGATTTACAGGCGAGCCCTTGGAATTAAATCAGTTTGCTCAACCATGCAATTTTTCTATGGAGAAAAATACATGGTGTATAGAATGAGTAATAATTGGATCCTTATCTGTAGAGGAGACAAAGAATAAAAAATTTTAGAGGATAAGATTTGTGAAATCTTGAACGATCAATTCCTTGAGAGTGAGGAATGCATAAAAGAAGCTTGCAGATTGATGAGACACGTCCACAAATAAAGGACGATAAGAAGGTTACATCACAAGACAACACCATGTGAGCATTAAAGAAAAAAAAGACAGCCGTTAAAGCTGGAATAAAGTTGTCGAACTAGCAGACAAGTGCTTTGATTATTGCAACCACTTTGAAGAAATTATTGTACTTTTACTTTTGTGTTGTAAACTTTCGATTGGCTAGAAGCTTTTCGGTGAAGTGCAAGCCTATCTATAAATCAAGACTCTTCTTACTTGAAGAGGCATGGCCAAAAAAATCCACAAAAAAGATATATTCTCTCAAAATGATCTTTGTAACCACTTTCTTGAAAGAGTAGAAACCACTCTTCGGAGTATCAATCTCTGTCAAAATCTTTGTATAATAGCTTTCTAGCTATCATCAGATCAATAAAGTATTTAAGTTTGAAATAAATCTTTTATTACGCTTTGAGTGTTGTTCTACACAGTGAGTCTGTTTGAGAGTTTTGAGTGCCTATGTGTCCGTTTTGCTGTGATGCTGTTGGACTTTGGCCAACTCTTGTGACGAAGGTGACCAGGAATATATAACATTCTTGCTATTTGGCGAAGCGTGGTAAGGCCCTTATTTTAAGCTATGAAGATATTTATTGTTTGAAGATTTGTTTGAAAATTATTATATAAGAATTTTTATAGGATTGTATACTTTGAAGAACTTTTCATTATGGAAACTTACGAATTGTATTACAGAATTGTACCTTTTAGATATACTAATAGTATTGATTATAGTCACATAATAGATATCCCAGAAACCTATGATAGTTATACTAGAGGAATAAATTTTATAAAAAGAGACTAGATATTATCAAAAATATCTTACAATTGCTTATTTTGGGTTAAAAGAAATATTACCTAAAGAAATAATAAAAATGATTATATTTTTTTTGGTTAGATAGTGAAAATAGTGAAAGAACATTTGAAAATATAGAACAATATGATAATTATAATAATATTGCTGAATTATATGATTTTGATCTTAGTTTTGATGATGAAGAAATAGAAGAATTAAAAATATTCAGAATCACATAAAAAACTTATAAATGAGAAAACTTATCTCTAACAGATTACCACAATGATATAAGAAATTAAAATTTAATCTAACATTAAAATTTTATATATCTATAATTAACAATAGACTAGATCTTGTTAAATTAAAAGAATATTTAGAATACACAACTATTAAATAAGAATAAAATATGCTTCGAATAACTAAAAAAATTTGTGATAATAAAATAAAATTTTAGAAGAGCAAATAATAACTAGAAGTAATAGAAGAGAAATTTTTAATTGGAATAAAATTAAAAGAGAATTAATAGATAATGAAATTACAAGAGAATTAAGAAAAGAAGAACAATTAAGGAGAGAAATAGAACAAATGATAAATAATATAGTAATAAATCCTTTAAACCTACCAGATTAATATGAGTTTACCAACAAAAATAAGATTTGATAAATAAGAAATCGAAAATATAAGACTATCAATAGGAAATTATCAAACTAAAGGATGAAATACTACTATGTTTCAACCTTTAAGTTCATGGGAAAATACAGATGGATTTTTAAATATGACTACCAATTGGACTAATGCATTTTTATGGCAACAATTAGGACAAATAAATGTTGACCTATGGTCATACTATATGTTTTGATTATAACAAACAACTTATGTTTATCTCTAACGTTATCTGTAAATTGACGTATTGGCAAATTGAGTCCAAACGATTGAATAAGCAGTTATCAAGGAAGCTCAAACAAAGATTGATCAAGCTCATAAGGGAAAAAGCTTTACGTCTCAAAAACAAGCACTCGCATCAAATTCATCAAGATAGTGGCGCTCGCATCAAATTCATCAAGATAATGTATCTAGGCCATTTATAACTTGATTGTAAAGGTAAAACATTTTTAATTCTTAGCAATGATACTAAGAGCTCAAGAAATGATTTTTCACACACTTGACACAAGTTACGTGATAAAAACGTTTGCACAAAATCACGCTCAAAATGAAAGGTTTTTCCAAACATCTCTTATAAACTTTCAAGACAAACTTATATTGAAAAATCGGGAAAAACATTATTTGCAAACCATGATAAAAAGAAAAAGGGACTTTGTCAAAGTTTTGTCATCCGGACGTCCGGTTCATCAGCAACGGTAACATTTTTGACCGTTCTGACAAAAGTAACTCCAACGGTAAGTTTGGTCATCCGATTCTGAACCGGACGTCCGGTTGGTCGTCCGGATGGACAGAGACCTTGACGTTTTGCAACCATTATAAATACCAACTTATCTACTACCTTTTAATCAATCCTTTTGAGCATAAAAATCATATACTATTTGAGTCTATTTTTGATCTTACACACTTGCTCTTGAAAAGTCTTTGATCAAAAACTAATTCTTGAAGATCATTCTCACATCAAAGATTTATACACAAAACACTTGAGTTTCGTTCATTGCTATCCATTAAAGTGTTTGCCTACTTCTCCTCTTACACTCAACCTTATATTCATCATTAGTTAAGAAGAGAAGTTTATCGCTTGTAATATTCATTTGTGAATTGTGGGTCGTGTTGAGGTCCCGCAAAGCTCAACATTGTAAAAGGATCGGTGCTCCTTGATTATAAATCACCAGAAGCGTTGTAAAAGGTTGGATTGCACCACAAGTCAATCAACATAGTGAAAAAGGTCTTGCTCGTGACGGAGAGCTCGGTAACGGGGGACGTAGATCATTGTGTTAGATCGAACCTCCATATCATATCGTTTGCATTCTCTAACTCTTTTACTTAACGCTATTATCTTGTGCAAACCTATTTTCCTTACCTACGTATTTATTTGAATTTATATTGGTTTATTATTACTTGTGTGTACATTAGTTTTTAAATCTTACATTACTATCGAAAAAGTTTAAAAACTAATTCACCCCCCTCTTGGTTAGCCAATCTTGGGCTTTCAATTGGTATCAGAGCTCGGTACTCACTCTTTTAATATTTCACAATCTTGAGCTATGGCTAACACCGGTTTTCAAAATCTTGAGGGATACTCTACCAACCGACCCCCTTTTTTTAATGGCACAAACTATAATTATTGGAAGGCTAGAATGATGATCTATGTTCAATCTATTGACTATAATGTTTGGGAAGTTATTGAATTTGGTCCATATGTGCCCATGAAAACTATTGAAATTGATAACAAACCCGATCTATATATTCCTAAATCTAGAGAAGACTATGATGAAGAAGATAGGAAAAAGCTATCATTAAATGCTAAAGCCAAAAACTTGCTTTATTGTGCTCTAGATAAAAATGAGATCAATAGGATTAGTACTTGTGATTCGGCTCATGAAATTTGGCGAGCTCTTGAAGTAACTCACGTTGGAACAAACAAGGTCAAAGAAACAAAAATAAATATGTTGGTTAAAGATTTTGAAAACTTCTTTATGAAGCGAGATGAGCCCATAGTTGATATGATTACTCGCTTTACCGACATTATGAATGGTTTAAAAGGTTTTGATCGAAAATATACTAACGGTGAACTTGTGAGCAAAATGCTTAGGTCTCTTTCGGAGGAATGGTCCCCTATACGAATGCTCATTGAAAACACGAAGGATGTCAACTCATATCCATTAGAAGAACTTTATGGGACATTGATGACCTATGAGCTCAACAATGCCGATATCAAAGAAAAGACAAGGAAGAGTAAGGAAGAATCAAAAGAAGCTCCCAAAAGGCAAATTGCTCTAAAAACGGCAATGGGTGAAGAGCCATCAACAAACAACATGAGTGATGATGAGCTTGATGATTTATTTCTTCTTGTCAAGAAATGGAGAGGATTCCGAAACAATAAAAAATTTCAAAGAAGAGATGACAAAGGAGAAGAGAAAAACAAGAGAATTGTTTGCTATGAATGTGACAAACCCGGTCACAAAAGAACGGAATGCCCAAACAAAAGAAAGAACTTCAAGAAGAAGGCATTTCAAGCTACTTGGGATGATAGTGATGATGAAGAGCAAAATGAAAGCGACGATCAAAACGAAGTTGCCAACATGTGCTTCATGGCCATCGAAGATGAGGTAAGTACAAAAGAATTTTCTTACGATGAATTACTTAATTCTTATGATGAATTACTCGAAGATTTTGAAAAACTTGCCTTAAGTCATTCTATTCTCAAAAAGAAAAATGTTCTATTAAAGGATGAACTAAAGAAATCCTTAGATAAAACAAAGGAACATCTTGATTATGAGCTTTTAGCAAAAGAAAATATTTCTCTAAAAGAAAAGGTTGGAGATTTGACAAAAATAGTGCATAAATTCACCGAAAGAAAGAAAAACTTTGACTTGATGCTTGGAAATAAAAAATGTGTCTTTGATAAAGGGGGAATAGGATTCAAACCTTCTTTAAAACAAAAATCTCTCAAAAATATGTTTATTAAAGCATCAAATACCACTTGCACTTTTTGCAACAAAATTGGACACATTTCTTTTAATTGCTTAACCAAAAAGAAATTATATTTTGAGAACAAAAGTAAGTGGATCAAGGAAACCTCAAGTACTAACTTTCAAGGACCCAAGTTTGTGTGGGTACCAAAAGTCAAAAATTAAATTGTTTTTGTAGGTACAAAGTAAAATAAAAAGCAAATGATTTTTGGATAGTGGATGTTCAAAACATATGACCGGAGATCGATCACTACTCTCAAATTTCAAAACAAATGATGGAGGTCATGTAATGTTTGGAGACAATGCAAAGGGAAAGATAATTGACATTGGCAATATTGGTAATCACTCATCCCCCTCTATTGAAAATGTTTTATTAGTTGATAATCTCAAACATAATTTGCTAAGTATTAGTCAATTATGTGATAGATGTTATAATATAAAATTCGATTCCTCTAAATGCCTAATTAAAGATGCTACATCAAAAGAGGCGATTTTCATAGGGAGCCGAAACAAGGATATTTATATCATAAATATCGAGGATGACAATTACGAACATTGCTTACTTGGTTTTAAAGACGAAACTTGGCTTTGGCATAAACGACTTGGTCATGTAAATATGGAACTTATTTCAAAAATTTCCAAAAATAATTTTGTAAAAGGATTGCCAAGTTTGAAATTTGAAAAGGATAAAATATGTGACGCATGTCAATTTGGAAAACAAGTCAAAAGTTCTTTTAAACATAAGGTATTTTCATCTACTACAAAATCATTGCAACTTCTCCACATGGACCTCTTTGGACCATCAAGAACGGCTAGTTTAGGGGGTAAATATTATGCTTTTGTTATCGTTGATGATTTTTCTAGATTCACATGGGTAATATTCTTAAGTGCAAAAGATGAAGCATTAAAAACTTTCAAACACTTTTGTAAGAAAGTAGAAAATGAAAAAGACCACACTATCACTACTATTAGAAGTGATCATGGTGGAGAATTTGACAATCTTGCATTTGATGATTTTTGTAATGATAATGGATATGAACATAATTTTTCGGCTCCTAGAACTCCTCAACAAAATGGTGTAGTATAAAGGAAGAATCGTACATTACAAGAAATTGCTCGTACCATGTTAAATGAAAATAATTTACCAAAATATTTTTGGGCCGAAGCCGTTAATATCGCATGTTATATTATAAATAGAGTTTTGGTCAGTCGCAAGAAAACCAAAACTCCATATGAGCTTTGGAAAAATAGAATTCCCAACGTTAGTTATTTCAAAGTATTCGGTTGCAAATGTTTTATCTTAAACACAAAAGACAACTTGGGAAAGTTTGATTCAAAATCCGATGTTGGAATTTTTCTTGGTTATTCATCAACTAGTAAAGCATATAGAGTTTTTAACAAAAGGACTCTAGTTGTTGAAGAATCGATGCATGTTACCTTTGATGAAACTAATCTACTTGATCAAGAGAAAGGTATCGAAGATGATGTAGGTATGGAAACTCCTCTCGAACAAATTGGTATCAAAGAAGTACCAAATGAGGAGCAATCTAAGGAATTCAACGATCAAGGAGGAGAAGAAATTCCAAACAAAGATCAAGAAGAAACTACATTGCCAAAAGAATGGAAGTTCGTCTCATGTCACCCAAAAGAGTTAATCATCGGAGATCCATCAAAAGGTATTACTACTAGAACCTCTCTTAGAAATCATCTCGGTAGTTGTGCTTTTATTTCACAAATCGAACCTAAAAATTTCAAAGAAGCGGAATTTGATGAGTTTTGGACTCTAGCAATGCAAGACGAACTAAATCAATTTGAAAGAAATCATGTATGGGACTTGGTTGCTAGACCAACAAATCAAACCGTTATCGGCACTAAATGGGTCTTTCGAAATAAAAAGGATGAAAATGGAATCATCGTACGTAACAAGGCTAGATTAGTGGCCCAAGGTTACAATCAAGAAGAAGGAATTGATTATGAGGAAACATTTGCACCAGTAGCTCGATTAGAATCCATTCGCATGCTTCTTGCTTTTGCATGTCACCAAGATTTCACTCTTTATCAAATGGATGTTAAAAGTGCATTTTTAAATGGATTTATTCAAGAAGAAGTCTATGTTGAACAACCACCCGGCTTTGGAAATCATAAATTTCCAAACCATGTATTTAAACTTAGAAAAGCTCTCTACGGCCTCAAACAAGCTCCTAGAGCTTGGTATGAACGGTTGAGCAAATTCTTACTTTCAAATGGTTTCTCTATTGGAAAAGTTGATACTACTCTCTTTATCAAAACTCAAAAACAAGGCATGCTTATTGTTCAAATCTATGTTGATGACATTATCTTTGGTGCAACAAATATTCAACTTTGTGAAGAATTCTCTAAAAACATGAGTATGGAATTTGAAATGAGTATGATGGGTGAACTTAGATTCTTTCTCGGACTTCAAATCAAACAAACATGCAATGGCATATTCATAAATCAAAGCAAGTACATCTTAGATATGCTAAACAAGTTCGAATTAAAAGATCTAAAACCAATGAACACTCCGATGAGCACTTCTATAAAGCTTGACAAGGATGAAAGAGGCACTTCCATCGACATCACTAAATATCGAGATATGATCGGATCTCTTCTTTATTTAACTGCAAGTAGACCCGATATTATGTTTAGTATATGCTTATGTGCTCGTTTTCAATCTAATCCTAAGGAATCCCACCTCAAAGCCGTTAAAAGAATCTTTAGATACCTTAGTAGGACTCAAAACTTAGGACTTTGGTATCCAAAACGTACTCACCTTGATCTACTTAGTTACTCGGATGCCGATTGGGCCGGTTGTCAAGTCGATCGGAAAAGTACTAGTGGAACGTGTCACTTCCTCGGTTTTGCTTTAGTATCATGGTTCAGTAAGAAACAAAACTCCGTGGCATTATCCACTGCTGAGGCCGAATACATTTCCGCCGCTAGTTGTTGTGCTCAAGTGCTTTGGATGAAACAAACTCTTAGTGACTATCATATATCCTATGATCATATCCATATCATGTGTGATAACACAAGTGCTATCAATTTATCCAAAAATTCCATCTTACACTCTCGAACGAAACATATTGAAATTCGACATCATTTTTTACGAGACCATGTTCAAAACGGCGATATTTCACTTGAATTTGTTGATAGTGAACACCAATTAGCTGATATTTTCACCAAACCTCTTGCACCCGATCGCTTTTCATTCATTAGAAGAGGTTTAGGCCTAATCAATGATAATGAAATACAGGTCTAAAAGGACTCTTATAAACTTCATTTTTATCTTCAGTTGAATCGGACAGGTAAACGGACGTCCCGGATCAGAACCGGACTATCCAAATTTTCCTCAGTCTGCTGAACCGGACGTCCGGTTCAGGCATCCGGACGTCCGGATGCGCAGATCTAAGGGGTCAGCTTCGCGATTTTTAAACCCCTCTTCCCCATTTCTTTCTTCACTTTTCACCTTCTTCCCCAAATTCTCTCCCTACATCTCTTCTCCATTGAGCAATCTCACGTCTTAAACCTTAAATTTCTCTTAGATATTACAAAATCCATCACTTCTACATTCCAATTTCTTACAAAAACTTCATTTTTTTTTTTCAAAACTTCAATTGTTTTCCAAAAAGTGATTTTAACCCTAGAATTACAATTATCTCATGGCAACTACAATAAGCAAGTGAAAACGTCTCAAAAGCATGGTACGACGCTCTCCTCCACCCTCTTCCGATGAGGACATGGATTCCAAACCCGAGGTGCCGGTCAATCCTTTTGCAAAATCACCCATTCTTATTGGTAAGAATGTTAATTTCGCCGATTTTACCTTTGATGCACCCTCTTTTCATATTGAAGAAACTTTTGAAAAAATGGGTTGGATTTCCATCGCTACATTAGAAGAAAATGCATACCCGAGCCTTATGCAAACTTCTTATCATGACATGGTAATTTCACCCACAAATGAAATCCTATGTTTTATAAAAAATAAATGCATTGTTATCAATCATGCACTCATTCGTGATATCTTAGAGCTTGAAGAATGTAGCACTCAAATATTTTCACATAAATCTCATCCAAAACTTGATGGTTACGCTCCTACCGATGCTTGTCGTCGTGTCACCGGGAAAAATTTTGAAAACATCACAAAAGTTAGCGCACATCAATTATCTCTCCCTTGTAAAGTTTTACATAACATTGTTGCAAATATCATTGTTCCCCGAAAGGGCCATCGAAATGAAGTAAGTGCTTTTGATCTCTTCCTTCTCGTTGGTCGAAAACTCGATTTTCCAACCATCGTGATAGGTCTTATGAAACTCATTCACTCCTCCCGAGGCACTAAAGCCTTACCATATGGCATGCTTCTTACCAAAATTTTCAAACATTTTGACATTGCATTAGATGATGAAGCATTCATATCACCAAAACCCACCGACACCATCAACATTCAAACACTTAAACACATGAAAATAGTAAAAGAACACGGTCAATGGGTGGCACACACAAAAGGGTTTGACCCCACTTCGGGCCCATCTACTCTTCCCTTTGCCGGTGATGAAGATGAAGAAGATGATACTGATATACCACCAGATCCATAACCTGCTCCAAGTACTCATTCCTCATCTGGTGGCTTCACATTTACCGAAGATCACTACAACATGTTAAACGGTCGCATTGATTCTCTTGCCTCCACAGTTGATGGTCTCAGCGGAATGCTTCAATGAGTACTCACTCAACAGGAAACCATGCAAGCTCAGCAGAACGCTTTTTATGCTCACTTTTACGCCCAGTTTCCTCCTCCTCCTCCTCCAGAATCTTAGTTTTGGGTCCTTTTAAATTTAGCTCGCTTCTATCTTTTGTATTTTTACGTTGAACTCTATGCTCTACTGTTTTTATGTTAAGAATTTCGGTTTTAAATATGATTATGTTTTTGCTTATGATTTTCTATGATCTATCTATCTTTTTGTTTATGCCAAAAGGGGGAAAACATATAAGAAATGACATATAAGAAATAATGGGAACTCTTGATCTATAAAACATAGGGGGAACATAACTACAAAACTGTTGATATAACTGTTGATATACTTTTTCCATCATATATCATTTATTGTTTGTCATAATCAAAAAGGGGAAAATTGTTGACCTATGGTCATACTATATGTTTTGATTATAACAAACAACTTATGTTTATCTCTAACGTTATCTGTAAATTGACGTATTGGCAAATTGAGTCCAAACGATTGAATAAGCAGTTATCAAGGAAGCTCAAACAAAGATTGATCAAGCTCATAATGGAAAAAGCTTTACGTCTCAAAAACAAGCACTCGCATCAAATTCATCAAGATAGTGGCGCTCGCATCAAATTCATCAAGATAATGTATTTAGGCCATTTATAACTTGATTGTAAAGGTAAAACATTTTTAATTCTTAGCAATGATACTAAGAGCTCAAGAAATGATTTTTCACACACTTGACACAAGTTACGTGATAAAAACGTTTGTACAAAATCACGCTCAAAATGAAAGGTTTTTCCAAACATCTCTTATAAACTTTCAAGACAAACTTATATTGAAAAATCGAGAAAAACATTATTTGCAAACCATGATAAAAAGAAAAAGGGACTTTGTCAAAGTTTTGTCATCCGGACGTCCGGATGGTGAACCGGACGTCCGGTTCATCAGCAACGGTAACATTTTTAACCGTTCTGACAAAAGTAACTCCAACGGTAAGTTTGGTCATCCGGTTCTGAACCGAACGTCCGGTTGGTCGTCCGGATGGACAGAGACCTTGACGTTTTGCAACCATTATAAATACCAACTTATCTACTACCTTTTAATCAATCCTTTTGAGCATAAAAATCATATACTACTTGAGTCTATTTTTGATCTTACACACTTGCTCTTGAAAAGTCTTTGATCAAAACCTAATTCTTGAAGATCATTCTCACATCAAAGATTCATACACAAAACACTTGAGTTTCGTTCATTGCTATCCATTAAAGTGTTTACCTACTTCTCCTCTTACACTCAACCTTATATTCATCATTAGTTAAGAAGAGAAGTTTATCGCTTGTAATATTCATTTGTGAATTGTGGGTCGTGTTGAGGTCCCGCAAAGCTCAACATTGTAAAAGGATCGGTGCTCCTTGATTATAAATCACCAGAAGCGTTGTAAAAGGTTGGATTGCACCACAAGTCAATCAACATAGTGAAAAAGGTCTTGCTCGTGACGGAGAGCTCGGTAACGGGGGACGTAGATCATTGTGTTAGATCGAACCTCCATATCATATCGTTTGCATTCTCTAACTCTTTTACTTAACGCTATTATCTTGTGCAAACCTATTTTCCTTACCTACGTATTTATTTGAATTTATATTGGTTTATTATTACTTGTGTGTACATTAGTTTTTAAATCTTACATTACTATCGAAAAAGTTTAAAAACCAATTCACCCCCTCTTGGTTAGCCAATCTTGGGCTTTCAATAAAAACTAAAGATATAGAAGCTATAGATGGAATTAATAACATAGATCCAAAAGATGAAATAGCTAAAGAAAGATTAGAAGTTTTAAGTAAAAATATGTCTAAACAGTTTAATAAAATCAAAGAACAAATTAATAATTTAGAAGTGCATGATGAAGCTAAACTTGAAGAAATACAAAACCAAATATCAAAAATTGCACAGAAAAATAGTATTAATAAAATTGCAACTTTAGAAGAAAAATTAGATATTATTAATTATAAAATAGATATTTTATTAGATAAATTAGGATTTGAAAATATTAAACCACCTTGTAAAAAATCTAGATGATGAGTATGAATGATAAAATTAATTTAATTGAAAAATGTATAAAAATAATTGAAGAAAAAATTACTAGAGTTGAAATAAGTTATGAAGATGAAAAAGAAAAAATACAAAACAATTTTTTAAGAATAGAAAATATTTTAAATAGAATAATAGAAAATCTAAACAAAGAAAAACCATTTAAACCAGATTATACTGAAGAACTTAAAGAAGTAAGAAAGAAAATTGAAAAGTATGAAAAACTAATAGAACTTGATGAAAGATTAAAAGATGATATAGAAAGATTATTAATTGATCTTAGAAAACAAGAAGAAAATATTACTAAAAAAGAGAAGAAAAATTAACTATTAAAGAATAATGAATGAAAATATAGAAAACTTAATATTCGACTTGGAAGATTTAAAGATTTGTGAAGAAATAACTAAAAATCATATGGTTGGAAGAACAGGAGACCACGAGGAATTAAAGAAGAAGATTTTGGAGAAGCTGGACAAACTAGTACAGCTAGATATGAAGCTGAAATAGATCCTAGAAGATATGTTAATACTAAACTTGATTTTAAAATTAGAAAAGATAAAATATATAGAGATCAATTTAAACCAGTATTAAGAGAATCAGGACAAATGAAAATTACAGGATCATATTTATATCTAGATTGTGAATTAGATGTTAGAAAAGCTATTAATGAATGGAGTACTAATATGATAGCACACTTTAATTATAATCGAAGTAATACCGATAATAAAAATAGAACTGAATATTTATTAGCTACTTTCAAAGGAAATGTAGCTAATTGGTTGGAGGATTAGAAGATACAACAAAAGGAATTTGGAAAGATAGTATTGAAGCAGGATTTGGAATTACCATAAATAAAGGAATAAACAGAGTTGCTACAAGAATTTGTAGGAGAATATTGGGTAAATGAAAGCACTAAAGCTAAAGCAGAAGAAATAAAAGATACTAAGAATAGAATATAACATTTACAAATTTGTAATATGTGTTATTTTAATGAATATTGCTGTAAATATAGCAAATATTATTATATAATGTATGGAAATGGAATAGATAAAGATTATTATAAAGATGTTTTTATTAGAAAATTACCACCACCATGTAATAATTATTTTCAAAATAAGATTAGAGAAAAACAAATTGGAAGAAATGCAGAAGCCTATACTTTAGGACTTATAATAAGAACTATAAAAGATGAAATAAGTTTAATATGTAGCAATCAAATGGTTTATAGACAATCAGAATTTGTACAAGATAAAATTTGCTGTCAAGACACTGAAGTATCAGGAAATTGGGGATGTTATGATTATAGAAAAGGAAAAAGAAAAATAAAACATAAAAAATTTAAAAGGTTTAAAAGGAAATATTTTAAACCAAAAAGGAGATATTTCAAAAGAAAATATAAATCTTATAATAAAAAATCATTAGATAAAAAACAATGTAAATGTTGGAATTGTAATGAAGAAGGACATATAAGCACTGAATGCCTAAAAAAGAAAGTTAGAGTGCTAATTACATATTTTGAACAAATTAGAGATGAATGTGAAGAAGTCAACTTTGAAGAAATAGAAACTGATGAAGAGATTTTTGAAGAAAAATCAGATTCAGATGAAAAATATAGTGAAGAAGAATAGAGATAGAAAAAATAAAACTATTCTAAATTTGGGGACTAATTTTGTAATAAAAGACCTATTTCATTAAGGGTAAAATTGACTTTTTAATAAAAACTTTAAATATTAAATGTTGACGGGCCATTTTTAATAATCTCCCTATTGTTACCGACTGCCCAAAAGTTGAATCATCCCAAAAATTTGCAAAGTGGAGAGATGAAGAGTGCCGAACGCTCATAGCAGCCTGTGAAATCGCCATTGTCGAAGGCCACCATCACAGCAAGTGTTTCACGAAGCACGGGTGGGAACGTATTGTGACATTGTTCAACTCCATCTCCAGCCACAATTGGAGTAAACTCAAATTGCGCAACCACTTAGACGCAATGCGACGCTAGCACAAACGGCTAACGGAATTGTTGGCTTGTACCGGTATCGAATACAAACTATCGGAGGGTCGAATCGTTGCATCTGACGAATGGTGGAGCCGAAAATTGAAGGTGACGTTTTTCAATTGATGTCTGAGACTCACTTGGGTGTGTATGAGTGGATTGATTGGAGCTGTTGGTTTAGATTACATTCAATTTACATAGTTTCCATTTAGTACTCTGTTATTATCATGTATTCCCCGGTTAACTTTTATGTGTCTGAAACAAACTTAACATGATGGCGAGGGAAATAAAAATTGTAGGGATATTGAACTTGTGAGCTTCGCATCGGAAGTTACATGTTGTTGTGGTTGATTATTCATGGAGCATAACCTGCTTGCAAAAAGTCTCTAGATGTTGTGACAATATAACAAGACCTCTTACACTGCCCCGTTAGCTAGCATGAGACGACATGAAGTAAATTTCTTGAATAAGATCAGCCACACATCTCTTAGTTTTTGTGCTTGATGGTAGTTTGTTCAAACCTCGCGCCGTGCTTCAAATTACATTACGATATCCCCGTCATGATAATTTGATCAAATGTGCTAACACAATTGCAGGAGAACAAGGAGTACAAAGACTTCAAGGACAAAGATGTCAGTGAAATATACGTTCGATATCGTCAGCTTTTTGGCGATAGCTACGACGGAGTCAAGTACACAATCACCCCCACCAAGTTATGTCGTACGAGCTTGAGTTTGTTTGAGGATAGTGCCTCGACAACCAAATGGATGCAATCCCTGTTGATGGGGAAAGTATCGGTTCCAACGATGAAGGCGTTGAAAAAAAGGTACTGAGAGCATGCACGTTATGAATGCTAGAAGTGGTGAAAAGCGATAGTCGACGTCCAACAGGCGAAAAGGGAAGAACAAAAAAGTTTCTGCTCGGGAGTTGTCATATTCAGCTGATCGGGCAAACAGTATCGCCGAGGAAGTGGCGGCGAAGATTACATCATCATGTCCCCAAGGACAAATGCCAGCGTTGCATGTGTCGAAGAATTGCTCACGACAGGAAGGCTCGAGCGACGCACACCTTTGTACTTCGCCTGTACACTTCTGGCCTATAAGCATTACCGAGATATGCTCGGCGTCATGCAGGACGTAGGTTAGAAGTATGAGTGGATTCAGTGGCAGTTTAACGAGCATAATAAGCTTGGGCATTAATTTCTGCATTACTAAACTACCTTACGTGTTGTATTTATTTATTTCGTTATGTACTTCTTGCGTATAATTACGTTTGATGTTGTGCCTTTATCATGAATCAAGCCTGACGTGATCTAGTACTATGTATTATCAGGCTAGCGGAGAAACTTGGGGACTAAATACTCAATTACGACGTTACCGCACATGCATTCGTTAGTAATTACAAAATTATCAATTTTGTTGTCTTGTTATATTTTTCTCCCCTTAAACTAGTCAATGACTTAATTATAGTATTACTGAAAAATGACCTACCTTACATTAAAAACTGGTGAAATATAATTTGATTTCAAAATTGAGTTTATTGTTACGTTTTCACAAAACATTGTGATCTGCGATACATGGTATGAATGTGTAATAAAAATCAAGTCATTTTTCATCAGGGAATCTTCGATAAAATTACATAGTACTAGTTTAAGACACGATATGGTTTGAAGAAACCAGATCAAACATTTGAGACATGTGATAACAAGATCCAAGACTTTCTAGAGCCCCTGACCTACGAAAAATCTGCAACGAATCCCCAGCTTCAACTAGTAATATTGTTAGTTTTCCATAGATAGTTGAAGAAGACAATAGTTAAGATACTGTTTGTATATAAAGAAGCTTTACATAAAACTTGTTAAGCGAATCAATGGTGGACATGGGAGACAGAGGCTTTACAACCAAATCATTTGTTACCATGTAAGTTGTGACAAGTTTGACAAATTCACCTTCATTCGAATAAAGGAGATTTAAGAAAAAGGGATTGTACGGATTGGAAACCTTATGCGACGACTTTAGTCTTCGTCAAGTTGTTGCCCAGCATTTTCCTCCTTTTCTTGATTGGCTACACATTTCCTCCTTTTAATTAGTTAATAATCATGTATTAGTTAATCAATTATTAAGATAAAATAGCTAACAATAACATTTATCCACTGAATAATAAGATATGATTTATTTATTTATTTATTTTTCAAAAATCTCCGTGGAACTTCCAAAGGATACAACATCACAAGACTTTTCCATTATGACCTCTTTGAAGCAATACGGCCTTGTTATGCATGCCAGAAAATCCAGAAAATATGTGTTTGGTGATTGATTAAATCTCAAGTTTGAGAAATTCCAAGACTCAAGCCATTGATTAAAGAGCTTTCTTGTGTACAATGACGTTATTTCCCAATTCTAAATACTAAATTCTTTCTACACTACTAAATACTCAATTACA
This sequence comes from Fraxinus excelsior, assembly GCA_019097785.1. Classification (NCBI taxonomy): domain Eukaryota; kingdom Viridiplantae; phylum Streptophyta; class Magnoliopsida; order Lamiales; family Oleaceae; genus Fraxinus; species Fraxinus excelsior. The sequence goes on from CM032626.1 coordinate 15,959,730, forward strand.
ACGTTACCACGCATCAATTCTTTAGTAATTACAAAATTATCAATTTTGGTGTCTTGTTATATTGTTCTCCCCTTAAACTAGTCAATGACTTAATTATAGTATTACTGAAAACTGACCTAACTTACATTAAAAACTGGTGAAATACGACATTGATTATTTGATTTCAAAATTGAATTTACAGTTACGTTTTCACAAAACATTGTGATCTACGATACATGATATGAATGTGTTGTGTATTTGTAATTGCTAAAAGACCAAAGATTTCAGGTTTAAGCAATAAAATCCTAAATAATTAGGTCAAAAACCTACAATCTGTTATCAAAGAAAAACGTTCCATTTAAAATTCATCAATTTTAATCTAAGAAGAAAATATATATCTTAGAAGCAAAATTCAAAGTAAAATATATCATAATAACATAAAATCAAGTCATTTATGAGAATCTTCAATAAAATTGCATACTACTAGTTTAAGACACGATATGGGTTGAAGAAATCAGATCAAACATTTGAGACGTGTGATAACAGGATCCAAAACTTTTTAGAGCTCCTAACCTACGAAAAATTTGCAACGGAACCCCAACTTCAGTTAGTAACATTGTTAGTTTTCTATAAATCGTTAAAGAAGACAGTAGTAAAGACATTGTTTGTATGTAAAGAAGCTTTCAACAGTTTCAAAGCCTAAAAAAAAAAGAATTAGATTGGATTGGGTTGAAAATAAATAAAACACAATGCATTTATCATTGTTACAAGACTTAAACAAATGATCTTTGTACAATCTATTATCATGTTAAATCAAATTTTCTAAAACTTAAAAGGGAAAAAATCATATTTAAGGTATATTCTTTACCTCAATTCAAAAGTAAGGTAAATAGTTTGAAAATTCAAAAATCAGGTATGGATTTAATTAATTAAAAATATTTATTAAATAATGATAATAAAGTCACAGTTTGTGATTAATGGTCACAGATTCATAATTATAAGTTACAGATTTATTTAATGGTCACATATCGTCAAATTTGATTATTTCGAGGTCACAGATAAAAAAAACTTTACGTCACATATTATTTCGAGGTCATAGATTTTTAAATTAGTTGGTCATAGATTATTTTACAGTCACGTATTATTAAATTTTTGAGTCACAGTTGAGTAATTGGTCAAAGATATTACCAAACATTTGGTCACAGATTACCAAACATTTGGTCATAAACTACCGCCGCTACCACTATGGCGGCCACCACCACCAACACTGCACCATGCCCAACTGTCGCCACCACCAACGCCAAAGAAACACACCGCCACTGCCGCCAAAAATGCCGCCATGACAGCACCAAAACACCACCACCACTAGACTACCAACAAAAATCATCACACCCACCACTGCCATAGCCACCACCAGTCGCCGCCGCCGTCACCATTTTGCAACCCACCAATAACACTACCACCTCACCACAAAAACCAACACCTCACCACCACCGCCATATCCAACACCACCTGCACCACCATATCTGCCACCATCTCAAATCCCCAAACCACCCAACCTCGACCAAATATTTGTCACATACACCAAACACCAAACTCGACCCAGATCTACCAACAACACTATCACAACACAACAACTATACACAAAAACACTATCAAACCCACACACCGCCAGAGCCACTGCACACTGGTAGAGCCACCACCACCACCGCACCCACAACAAACACACCTACCACCACCCCACACTCTCACAGCATTGATCTCAGTCCCAGCACCACCAACTCGTTGCACAACCATCGATCGCAAAAGCAACTCCAGTCATCTTGCATCTCGTTGACGACGTCGTCTTCTTGCAGCGATGCCAGTATTGCATCGGAATCGGCTCCAGATTTCAATGCATCGCCGCTACAGTGGCGATGTCGTGAACACTGCTGGCAAGGTGGCACTGCATCCAGCGTCGTGCAGCGCCGATTTTGGACAGAGAGAGGGGAGGGAGAGAGAGCGCCGAGAGAGAAAACGAATATTGAAAATGGATTAGGGTCGGTGTGAATTATTAGTATTATAATATAATTTAAATATTCAATTGATACCTGATTTTTGAATATACAAACTTTGGACCTGATTTTTAAAAAGCTATCTTTAAACCCCTGATTTTTTGTAATTTCCCAACTTAAAAATGTTAATAGACATGAGACAAAGATCATTCTTAGGTAATTGCTTTAAAAAGGGCTTATTAGCACAAAAAATCTATGTTTGGCTTTTAGCGTTCAAAAATCTACACGTTTCAAAATTTTGCATTTTTATTCATATTTCCACGTTTCATTGTGGAAAACGTATTTCTCATCAATTTTTATCCAATTTCTCAATTAAAAATTATAAAATGACAAATATGCTCCCTATTTAAATAAAACAGAAAGTAAAAAAATAATGAACAAATTGCAATCATACTCTCTATTTTTTCAAAAAAAAAAAGTACAAATAAATCTCAATAAAAAAATAAAAATCTTCTTGTTCTTTTCTCCTCTTCCTCTCCCTCTCCCTTTCCAATGATGACATTGTGACTTATCAGTAGAAACGTGCTTTTGACGGAGTAGAGTCATCAACTTATAGTTAATTTGTATGATAAATTGTTGGAGATTTTGTAATTATAGTGAATCGTGTTTAGTGAGAGAAATTGAGATGTAAAACTATATGTGAGATGAGAGAGGAAGTTATAAAAAAGGAATAAAATCTATAATTTAGAACGATGATAATGATGATTAATTATACTTATTTAAGTGGTAAAATATATTAAAATTATATTTATAATGATTTAACACCTGATTTGTGAATGCAATTGGTGTGATGTGGTAGTAGTGCGGTTGCGATTGCAGTAGTGGCGATGGCAGTGAGTTGTTGGTGTTGGTGGTGGACGATTCATGCTGAACGGTGATTGATGATCTATGGTGCATGTATGTTGTTCTGTGCGTATGGAAAGGATTGTGTGGTGGTAAGGTTAAAGTGGTGGTGACGGCGATGGTGAAATAGTGGTGGAATTCGGTGGTGGTGTTGGTTTGTTTGAGATGGTGGTGGTGCTTGCGGTTGTCGTGAGGAGGTGGTGGTTATGGCGACGACTATGCAGTAGCTACACGATGTTGGTATTGCTATTAGATGTTGGTACCTTGGTGGTGATGGGTCTGTCGAGGTGGCAGTGGATGGCGCGACGATGAGGTGGTGTTTTTATGCGATGTGTCGATTTGTTTGAGATGGTGTTGCCGTCGAGAGGTGTTGGTGGTTGTGGTGCTGTCGAAGGGAGTGATGAGGTGATGGTCACAAGTTTTAGTGGTGGTCACAGATTATTTGGTCGTCTGTGACCATTAAATTGGTTAATATGTGACCGATAAACAATATATGACCAAAAATAATGTGCGACCTAAATAATTATTAATTTATGGCCAATAATTTGACAATTTGTGACTGCCTACTAAGTCGTGACTTATAATATTTGTGATTTGTGATCGATGAATAAGTTGTGATGTATAAAATCTTTATTTGTGACCAATGAATAAATTGTGACTTATAAAATTTTTGAATTGTGACCGTAAAATAATTTATGACTTATAAAATTTTTAATTTGTGACCAATGAATAAAGGGAAAAATTCATAAATAAGGTGTTTACTTTACATCAAATCAAAAATCAGGTTTATTGTTTGAAAATTCAAAAATCAGGTTTTATTTATTTATTTATGAAATAATAAATTATTAAATCAATTTATTATTAAATATTTAATTCTAATATAATATAATTAACCCATCCCACATGCACCATCCATACCACTCCGGCGATCATTCCGACCACCACTCTTCTCCGACGACCGTTCCGGCGACTGTTTCGATTCCGACAATTATTCCGGCGACTATTTCCGGTGACCATTTTGGTCACAGATTTACAATTTACGATCACAGTTCAAAAATTTTATAGGTGACAATTAATTCGTTGGTCACAGATTCCAAAATTAATTGGTCACAGATCAAAATTTATAGGTCACAATTAATTTGTTGGTCACAGATTCCAATATTAATTGGTCACAGATCAAAATTTATAGGTCACACAGTCACAAATTTCCAAATTAATTGGTCACCGATTTTTTACGGTCACATATTATATAATTTTAAGGTCACAGATAACAAAATGGTTGGTCACAGATTATATTTCTAGTCACAGATTACTGAATTTTAAGGTCACATATTATATTTTTGGTCACAAAACCAAAATCACAAACTCTTAATCCCATCACCGTCAAAACGGCCACCGCCACCGCCACCACCGCCAGTCACAGTACTTTCACACCCACAGCACAAACCAACAAAACCATCAATTTTCTACTAAATTTCAGCTCCGCTGTAATCACCACGCAGCCACCCAATAGCAGTCACAGAACACATATACATCCCACAGCACAAACCACACAGCTACATAACACATATACACCAAAATCGCCACCAAAACCATCCGATTTCTCCTAAACTTCAGCTCCACTGTAACCACCACGCAGCCACAGCACACACACACACACACACACACACACCAAAACCATCCGTTTTCTCCTAAAACTTCAACTCCCCGTTCACTGCACACATACACACACACACACTCCCTGAACGGTAGCCGGCAGCGGGCGAACGACAGCGTCGTGCGAAGCTGCTCTGTTCAAAGTAGTGTCCCGCGACGCTGCTTGGAACGGCGACAGCGTTGCTGCCGTTCACAGCAGACAGCCGTGCTGCTATGGAGAAGGGGAATATGAGGAGGAGATGAATTTTGTTACCGATCTGTTCGAGTCTCGTGAAGCCCATTTTCCGGAGTTTGATTCGGGTCTCTTGGAGGATTTGGGCATGGAACTCGGTTTCGGTCCAGGTCTCGTGTCAGCAGCGGAGGTTTCCCCACCGGTGGGACTTAGGGTTGTTGGTATGGATTCGGAGTCTGATTCCGAGGAATTCGAGGTAAATTCAGGGTCGCAATGCTGAAAGACAAGGGATGGGAGGGGAGGGAGACGGAGAAGGGAAGGGGAGGGAGAGGAGGCGCGATGGGGGAGAGAGAGAGAGGTGAGGGAGTGAAATTGATAAATTAGGGTTAGTATTAAAATATATTACTTGATTTTTGAACAATGAAATTTGGTCCCTGATTTTTGAATTAGAATCTTCAAACACCTGGTTTTTTGTAATTTTCCCATGAATAAATTGTGAAATAAAATTTTTGAATTGTGACCGTAAAATAATTTTTGACGTTTCAATTTTTTTATTTGTGACCGATGAACAAATTGTGACCGATAAATTTTTTGAATTGTGACATGTAAAATTTGTAATTTGTGATCAATTATATTGATTTTGCGACCAAATTATATGAAATTGTGACATTAATATATTTAATTAATAAAATATATGTTTAATTAATTAATTTATAATATATATATATATCCTAATGCAAGGACCAATAAAATTATGTAAAAAATTCCAATTCAAGAACATTGACACCATTACCTTTTAAAAGAAAACATTTACAACAACAAATTAAGCATTGGACCCGATAACTTTAGGGTTGACTATGTGAATTTCTTTTGTCATCTTATTTTTGTTGCTAGATCTATCATCTATGGAAGGATCTGAAACGAGTGATTTATAACAACTATAAAAGGCCATGTATGTTTTGGTCTGTTAAACTATATTTTAGCCAAGGATATTTATGTAATTGTGCTATCCCTTATACATAGAATAGGCGTGAGCTTGTACCCGGTTTGTATATATATACTTGTGCTGTATCAGTTTGAAGATAGAGAAATAAAATTTCATTCAACCAATTTTCCCGCCAGTTCTCTCTTCTTCATCATTTCAATTCCTTGCAGCTCTTCATGGTATCAGAGCAAGTTAATTGAAGCTTCCATTGAAATGGCAGATGATTCTAGTGTTGCTGCAGATCTACAAAGTCATTATGAACGGAAGAATTCTTCTAATGATTTATCCACAGGAGAAATGGCTACGGGAGACACCAATTCACTTCTCGGGAGATTAGTTACCGATCCTGCTAGTCCCTATTATCTTCACTATGGAGATAACACAGGTATGCAGATCATCTCTGTAGTTCTCACTGAAGACAACTACACGACGTGGAGTCGAGCTGTGGTTATCGCACTTAGTGTCAAAAATAAGGAAGGCTTCATTGATGGAACAATCAATAAGCCTCAAAAGGATGATCACCTGATCAGTGCCTGGAGAAGATGTAACCACGTTGTCTCTTCCTGGATTATGAATTCTATTCCCAAAGAGCTCTATCCTAGCGTGATGCACAAAGATTCTGCAAGGGAAATCTGGATGGAGCTTCGAGACAGGTACAGCCAAAGTAATAGTACACGGATCTATGAATTGAAGAAGCAGATCTCTTCTATTTCACAAGAAAATAGTTCGGTCAGTTCCTATTTCAATAAGTTCAAAGGCTTTTGGGAAGAATTGGATAACTACAGGCCTGATGTTAATGGCAATTTTTACAAACATGAAGATCAAGTCATGCAGTTTTTGATGGGACTGGATGACCAATTTTCTGCTGTTAGAAGTCAGGTGTTGATGATGGATCTGTTACCTTCATTAAACAAAGTGTTTGCACTTATACTACAGGATGAGAGACAGAAGGAGGTTGCTGCTAAGAAGCAGCAACACTTCGAGGCAGCTGCTCTAGCCAGTAAAATGATGAACGGTTCTAGTGCATATCGCAATCAAAACTCATTTAATCAGTTTCAGAGGAAAGACAGACCTATGTGCAGCTATTGCGGTATGCTTGGTCATATCAAAGGGAAGTGCTACAAACTTATTGGTTATCCTCCTGGCCACAAGATTGCTAGAGGAAAAATGCCTATTGCCAATGCAGTTGCTCAAGCACCTGCTGAAAGCAAATTTGAGACTGCTAACTATCAGTCAAACTTGAAATTTACTCCAGATCAATGCCAGCAACTTCTAACAATGCTTATGCCTCAGCTGCAGGCACAATTGTCTACTGGTACTCCAAGAATACAAGATGCACAACCGAATGCTGGTGCCAATCCTGAATCGTCTGTTTTTTCAGGTAAAACTGTGCAACCAAATGTTGGTGAAAATGGAGTAGATTGGATCATTGACACTGGAGCATCAGAACATATGGTGTGCTCCATTACATATCTGACTAGCATTACAGCAAAATCAGACGCTTCTGTCAGACTACCTAATGGAGATTATATGGCAGTCACGACTGTTGGCACAGTAAAACTATCAGATGATCTGATTTTGACAGATGTTCTTGTGGTGCCATCGTTTACATTCAATTTGATCTCAGCAAGTAATTTGGTTTTGAAGCATAATTGTTTTCTGATTTTTATGTATAATTCTTGCCTTGTGCAGGATCTTTCAACATGGAGGACGATTGGGGTGGGCACACTTAAGGATGGCTTATACCATTTTCACCCTCCTGACCTTCAGTCCAACAGCAAATTATCTACCAAACTTCACCAGTCTTTTACACATTCTGTTAATTCTTCCAGTGTTAAATCTGTTATCTCTTGTTGCAGTCCTGTCTTTGATCTTCATTGTAATAAATTTACTGCTAGCACTTGTAATTCTCTAAGCAAAGAAAATATCAGCAATCACATTGACATTTGGCATTGCCGGTTGGGCCACTTACCTGCTTCAAAGTTGTCTGTCTTGTATAAATATATTCCTACTATCAAATTCAATAAACTCTTACACTGCTCCATTTGTCCCCTTGCTAAGCAACACAGGCTGCCCTTTCCTCATAGTGAAACTAAGGCTCCCAACACTTTTGACATCATTCATTGCGATATATGGGGTCCTTATTCTACCCCCTCTTTAAATGGGTCTAAGTATTTTCTCACTATAGTTGATGACTATAGTAGAGTTACCTGGACATACCTGATGCAATATAAGTCCCAGACTAGACCTATTATTCAAGCCTTTTACTCATTAATACAAACTCACTTTCACTGCAATATCAAAACATTAAGGTCTGACAATGGTGCAGAATTTTTGATGACAGATTTTTATAACTCCAAAGGCATTTTACATCAGGTTAGCTGTGTAGAAAGTCCACAACAAAATGGTGTGGTTGAAAGAAAGCACCAACACATTTTGAACATCGCAAGAGCCCTCAAATTCCAGGCCAACTTACCACATAAATTTTGGGGTGATTGCATCCTCACTGCAACACACCTTATAAACAGAATTCCTACATCCATTCTTGCTGATAAATCTCCATATGAGATGCTTTTCCAGGCTGCTCTTTCCTATACTCATCTAAAGGTCTTTGGCTGCCTGTGCTATGCCGTTACTTTGAAGAGAAATCGTACTAAATTTGATCCTAGAGCCTCTCCATGCATATTCATTGGTTACCCATATGGTATGAAGGCTTACAAATTATACAATCTTCATACCAATACCACATTTCACTCTAGGGATGTCATTTTTCATGAGAATATATTCCCTTTTAATCATTCTTCGTTTCTTCAGTCCTTATCCCAGTCTGATGACTCTTCACAGTCCATTCCCAACCTATTTCCACCTCAGGTATTCTCACCTCATGACATCACTTATTCACCTCCTACCACTGTTTTACCCTCCACTCACATATCATCTCATCAAAACCTTTCTCCTTTAGCCTCCTTTTCTGATACTACATCATCTGTCCCTCCACCTCCTTCGCCTTCATTGCCTCTTCGTAAATCAAAAAGGATACCCAAACCACCATCTTATCTTCTAGATTATCATTGCACTCTTGCATCCAAGGTGCCTGATCCTCAATCAGCCTCTATGAAGAAAGGTCCTGCTGCAGGTAAGCTATATCATATTTCAGAACACCTACATTATGATCAGTTATCTCCTACTCATAAAAAGTATGCATTGGCTCTCTCTACTGCCTTTGAACCTCACTCCTATGGGGAAGCATCTAAACACTCAGATTGGTGCCATGCTATGGAACTAGAGTTTCAAGCACTAGTTTCCAATAACACTTGGGATGTTGTTCGACTTCCTGCTCACAAGAAACCTGTAGCCTGCAAGTGGGTGTATAAAGTTAAGCTTCGTTCAGATGGCACTGAGGAAAGGAAGAAGGCCCGTTTGGTTGCAAAGGGTTTCACTCAACAGCCAGGTTTGGATTATGAAGAAACTTTCTCTCCAGTTGCAAAATTAGCTACTGTCAGAACCCTATTGGCTGTTGCAGCTCAATTGAAATGGCACTTGCACCAATTAGACATAAATAATGCTTTTCTCCATGGTGATTTGAATGAGGAGGTGTACATGTTGATGCCTCCGGGATATGAGCAGCAGGGGGAGAATGGGGAACATTTGGTTTGCAAGTTAAACAAGTCCATATATGGACTTAAACAGGCTTCAAGGCAGTGGAACACTAAGCTTACCTCATATATTCTGTCTCAAGGATTCAAACAGTCCAAGGCTGATTACTCCATGTTTAGCAAACCCAATGGCTGCTCATTCACTGTCATTCTAGTGTACGTAGATGACATCATAATTGGGGGAAATGATCTGTCATACATTAATCAATTTAAGGAAGAATTAAATGATCATTTCAAGCTAAAGGATTTGGGTGTTCTCAAATATTTTCTTGGAATCGAAGTTGCTAGAAGTGAAAAGGGGATTTCCATATGCCAGAGAAAATATGCCTTGGAAGTTCTGTCATACGCAGGCTACTTGGGAGCCAAACCAGCTGCTAATCCTTTACCACATAATCTGAAATTGAGCAAGGATGAGGGAGAAAATGTCCAGGATATCACTGAGTACAGGAGGTTAGTAGGAAGACTTCTTTACTTGACTATTACAAGGCCTGACCTATCCTATGCTGTACAGTTATTGAGTCAGTTCTTACAGTCACCTAAACAGCCTCACCTGGAAGCTGCTCACCATGTTTTGAGGTACATAAAGAATTCACCAGGACAGGGCTTGTTCTATGAAAGCAAATCAGACTTACACCTTAAAGGGTACTGCGATGCAGATTGGGCAGCCTGTTCAGACACTAGGAGATCGATCACTGGTTACTGCATTTTCTTAGGTAATTCCTTAATATCTTGGAAGTCCAAAAAGCAACATACGGTCTCAAGATCCTCCGCAGAAGCAGAGTACAGATCCATGGCAGCTGCTGTTTGTGAATTGAGTTGGCTGAAGAATATGTTAGCTGATTTAAGTGTTAAACCATCCAAAGCAGCCTTGCTATTTTGTGACAACCAATCTGCTATTCACATTGCAAGTAACCCAGTATTCCATGAAAGAACCAAGCATATTGAGATTGATTGTCACTTGGTTAGGGATAAGGTTCAGTCAGGTGAAGTGAAAATGCTGTACGTTACTTCTCAAAGTCAGGTTGCTGACCTGTTAACAAAAGCCTTAGGTGGAACTCAGTTTAAACTCTTGTTATGCAAGATGGGAATATTGAATATATACTCCACATCTTGAGGGGGAGTGTTAAACTATATTTTAGCCAAGGATATTTATGTAATTGTGCTATCCCTTATACATAGAATAGGCGTGAGCTTGTGCCCGGTTTGTATATATATACTTGTGCTGTATCAGTTTGAAGATAGAGAAATAAAATTTCATTCAACCAATTTTCCCGCCAGTTCTCTCTTCTTCATCATTTCAATTCCCTGCAGCTCTTCATGGTCAATTATCCCTCTCATTGAAAATGTAATTTGAATAAATAAATAAATTTGTCATATATCTAATATTTTAAGCTTTCCAATGGGATGGTTTAATGTTTTATTAGTTTCATTTTTTCAATCGTTTATGAATAATAGTGCACATGTTAGGCATTTGACAAAAATAAATTTGGCTTGCACAAGCAGGAATATATTGAATATGAATAGAAACACATTAAGTTTTTAGACGGAATAGTTTTTCATCGTACCCTATTCATCCCAAACTCTACCTCCTTTTTCTTGTAGTTCTGCCAATTCCTTAATATTATACTTGTTAAGCAAAATAGTGCTAGATATAATAGACAAAGACTTCACAATCAGTTCATTCATTACCATGTAAGTTGCGTGGTCTTTCACTATTTCACCTTCATTCGACCTTGGAGGAGCAATATATCTAAGAGTTCTGGTCATTGCGTTGGAGCAACTTTGCCAATGTGTATTTGGGTAATCAGAAAAACTGGATATATTACAAGTATTGTACGCACTGGATTAATGACCGCAGTAACCACATATAAAGTAGGTTTTGTTGGTTGGTTTATCGGTGAGCATCATAAAGGCATAGAAGCAATAGAATTTAGTGCCTCTGGTTTCAAGAATATCACCTTGCTCTTGCCTTGCGATATTTGCTACTTCAAATTCTCAATATTGTCATAGAGGTTTCCTAAATAGCACACTATTTCTTGTTTGCCAAGAAACTTGATAACACTATCTAATGGCTTCACAAGAATGTGAATACGAAATCAACACTCTTTTCCAGCTTTGGCAAATAAAACCCTTTTGCTTTTCGTATCAATCAACTACTTCAAACCCACTTTTAACTTGTGCATTTCAACCACCACAGAGTAAGGGGTCTTCTCATAATCATAAGTTTAAGTTCCATAAGGGCAACAAGTCACAATGCAATCGGCAGAATAAAAATTTTGGAGGTCAGACTTCTGGTGGTTCCAAATGAACTATAAAGAAAAATGATCAACGTAAGTTATGCAAAAAGAAAGGTCATTAGCAGAAAGATTGTTTTAGATTTAAGGCTTGGTTAGAGAAGAAGAAGAGTTCCGTGGGTATCTCCTTAGCCTTAGTTTGTTTTGAATCTTCCTTTGTAGATGTACCTTTGAATTCTTGCTGAATAGACTTGGGAGCTAGTATTCATATTGCGAATTCATTGCAAGGGTTCATAAGCAAACATTGGCCAAGTGAGAATGAAGTGAGCTTGTGCGTTGGGATTGAAGTTCAATTGAAGGTTAAGTTCACAGGAGTGGGAAGTTGTCTTTGAAGTTTGATTTCTCTCTTGTTTTAGAGAATACAGTTTTTGTATTGGCAATGAGATGGAATTTAATTTCTATATCGAAACTTGATGCTTACTTGCCAGCGTTTAAATCACCTTAAGGTGGTAGACTACTTAGATTTTGATTTTGCTAGATGTCAAGATAATTTGAAATCAACCTGAGGTTATATTTTCATGTTGGCTGGTGGTGATATCTCATAGAAAAGTGTTAAGCGGACTTTAGTGGCATCTTTTACTATGCGGTCTGAATTTGTGGCAAGTTATGGAGCTACAATCCAAATCGTTTGGTTAAGGAATTTTATTTCAAGGCTGAAAGTTGTTGATTCCATCTCGAGACCAATTAGTATTTATTGTGATAATAGCGCAGTGATGTTCTTTTCAAGGAATAATAAAAGTTATGGTAGGTCGAAATATATTGACATCAAATATTTGGTGGTTAGAGACAGTTAAAGAAGGGTAAACGAAAATAGAACACATCAATACTGAGGCGATGGTTGCGGATCCCTTGACAAAGGGACTTGTTACAAAAGTTTTTAGGACACATGTTGCTAATATGGGTATTGTAGGAACCTTTGATATTTTTGGTTAGAGGGAGTTACTTATATAAGAGAACTACATTTTGGCTTGATCCCTTCACGAGCTATGTAGGCAACCCATATGTTTTTCAGGTACAACCCATTTCAATAATAAAATATATTTTTCCCTATCTATAAATTATTTTGAGCAAGCATTTGGCTTATGTCTTTTATTATATTATTATTATGATCTCAAGATATAATGGATAAAAATATAAGATGGTCTCTTTTAGAGCTTCATTTTCATTTTAAATATTATGAGGATCAATGTGAATTAACACATTTTTTTGATCACATATCGTGCTAAATTCATACTACATATTATCACATTGGTTGGAGAATGGAGATCCATGTCAATAAGGATGTTAGCATTTGTAGCTGTGGAATTGTCTTACATCATTTAAATGGTGTAATGACTTCCGTGTTCGATGTAGACATTTTTGTAGGACCGAATTGTGTTTTCTAAGGTGTTATCATTTGAGCTATATATATGTATGGCCACCTACGTAGTCTAAACCGAGAGTCAAAAGTTTCGTTTATTATTTAATTAGCAATCAAACATTCGCCCAAAATGAGAGGATGTTATAATAATATCAAAATATGGGCATTCAACCCCACTACAAATTGGGTTGTATTATGTGTACATAAGTGTACCCATAAGGGTGTCCATAAGGGACACTCGACTCCCCCTTCTAGGGAGAAGGGGACGTATGTTGCTGTCGGCGTCCCCCCAATTGGGGGCGCCGATACCCCTATGAGTACACTTATGTACCCATATTATTTTCCTTGCAAATTTTATGTTTTATAAAACGGATTAGATGTATAGCTCATATTGATATTATAGTTAAGTCCAATATGTCGAGTGATCACTTGAGTCATTTTACACCTTAATTATATAGTGTTATATCTTATATAATGTGGTAATTTAAGTATATTGACCAGAAATATTTAAAATCTAATTAGGGGTTGGAGTCATTAATGGGATGGCTCAATAAGTTTCTATATAAGAAGGCTAGGTCCTCTCTCTTCTCTATATGTTTTATTGGTTTGAACCATTGACATTTTATTCTTTTGTGAGAAGCAAGGAGAGGAAGATCTAGCTATTAATATTTGCATTCAAGATCTCTTTTGTAGATATTTCTTGCACTATGAATTTAAAGGTGTGATTCTTGTTTCTTGACATGATTATTATGATTTAAATACAACATATATTTGAAACTTATAAATTGTTGTTATAATTTCATTCAACTTAAATATATATATCACACCTATATAAGCAGTGTGCTCACGAGAGACCTTGGGTATCAATCCCTTATTAAGCGGATCCACAACAATAGAGTTTGTTCCGATATGTTCTATTGACACATGTTCATTCTAAACTCTTTCTTTAACAACCAGGAACTTGATCTCTATATATTTCGACTTCGTCGAGCTCCTGCTCTTATTGGAATACAGTACTGTTGATTTATTGTTTCAAAACAACTTGAGTGGTCTTTCTATACTGTCCACAATACGCAACCTAATGACAAAACTCTAGACCCCAAAAAAGAATTACCCTTTCATCTCTTCCTAGGGTTTTCTTGTAGCTCTTTCATTCATGTAATTTGCAGCATCACTTTATATGAAGTTCCCAATAGACTGCTTTCTTCATTCATTCATAATTTAAGAAGAAATGATTGCAATTTTAATCTTGGGAAGAAGTATTGGAAAGGTGTCGGTAGAGTAGGGATGTGGTGGAGTGTGGGGATAGGATGGGATAGGGTTGTGGAGTTGCGATGAGTATGCTTGAATTTTGATAAATAATTATTATTGTCTGAATTTTGAAACAGAAACTTAAAAGATAGGGTTGAAGGTAATTTTCTCAACTCAAAATAGACAGATCTTGGGCCAAATTATTTGGACTCGCAAATTTCAGCAACCCAATCTCCATAACGCTCTTGCATTTATTAAACAATGCAAATCTTCAATGGTATGTTCTTTGTCGTTAATTTTTGCACTTCAGTTTTTTGCTTCTTTAATTTAGTTATTAATATTCATAAATATGGGCCGTTCAAGGCTAGATGTATGTAATATTGTACAAACATGCACGGTAAATTCATCGTGTCTTCATTTTCACCTTCTATTTAAATCATAATTCATCGAATTTTAGTATTCCATTGTATACGATCAAGAAGCTTTTCAAGACAAATCCCTCCTACAAAGGACAGGTAAGGTATTACTCTGTGATACGGGAAAATATCGATAGACCCGAGCTCGACCTACCTAACATGAACTCTAGGCCCAATCTTGCCCATTCCAACTGGGCTGATTCTGAGGCCGAGCCTAGGAATACTAGTTCTACTTAAGTACAAACTCCTGATTCATTACAAATTTTACTCTAACACAAATTGTGCACTTCTAACACAATACAAGCACCTAAAATAACTAGAATTACAGGAAGTTCAGTCATTCCAGGACTTCCCCTCCAACATCTATAAATATATAATTTAGCCTCATTATTCAGGTATGTTTTTGCATAATATTCCAATATACAGTTTTCGCATAATTCCTATATCTAACTTAAGTATCGGAGGGGCGACGAGGACACACCTCGACGCCTTTGTTTCAGGTACTAAAGATCGGGTCACACGGAATTCTTCCATCCAGTTCGGGTCTACCCAAGTACGATTTTTGGCATTATCATTGGCGCCGTCTGTGGGAAACGCTACAAAAAGCCCCGGTTCACGATCATCATACCTTCCTCAAAACCAAAAACCTTAATTATGGTTAAAGTCGGAGCAAGGAAATAAAGATCTAACTGGTAATATTCATACATAACAATGCATTCTGCAGGTATGAATTTCGAACTATCAATTAGTATATGTGATTTTTGTTAACATAATCATTGTCATAATACAACAATTGGTATCAGAGCCACATGCTAAGATTTGAATCCTTTATTCTTCTCGCGTTTGCGTTGTATTGATTAGTGACCATCATCTAGCATATATGTGTGAATAATCACAATAGAACAAATCAATTGATACTATCATCTATCCATCCGTGTGCATATATGTTCTTTAATTACCACTAAAATAATTAAATTTCCACTATGTAATCTCTTCTCTGTCTGTGTGCTTATATGTTAATATTACAGCCAAAAATCAAATTGGAACAATTAATATGGAACAAAACAATTGATGCTATCCTTCATTATGTCGGTGTGCGTATATTTTTCTGTCTCCACCGTTTTCGGCCTCTCTGTTAAACATTCATAGATGGACTAATTTTCCCTGAGTATATACTGACAGTATGGAAAACTGAGTACAGATAATGTTGGAGCATAAAAGGGGCAAAATTGGATTAACATACTTACTAATCACTCAAAGTTCAAATTCCTTTGTCTCTTCTATCTCGTGAAACCCGCGAATGCCACTGCTGCCATTGCTTCGCCCATGCCCTCGTTCTTCCTCTTCTTGCGCTGTATTGTTATTAATACTATTGCCGGCAGCCCACCGTATGTATGTTTAAATAAATTAAATTGCTGGGTTGTGTGTGAATTTGGTATAAATTGCAATATGGTTGTGATTTTGATTTGAGTTATAGATGGCTGTATAAATGATTGCTTTGTGGTGGAATGGGCATCTGGGTTCGCTCCGTTGGTGTTTTTAGGCTGTTATTTGCAGCCCCTGTTTGGCCTTGTTTCGGTCGCCTTTCTCGTTTGGGACTGCGCAGTTAACAGCTGCAATCCTGCGCAGCCGTGGGCAGTCAGTCGCTATCTCCGTTGCGGAGATGGCGTTTTGGACGGCGGCGGCGTTTATTCATAGGGTTTTGATTTTGAGAACGGGGCTTTGAGTTGATTTGGGGATGATGACTTCACTGAAAATTTTGATTCTTTTGGGGCTCTCATGTAATTATGCAAAAAGGAGCATTTTCTTGCAATTTATCAAGGGCTCCTGTTGCAATTTGTGAATTTTTGGGGCTTCCCCTACAACTTTACCTAAGGGCCATTTTGAAATTTTAAAGAAAAGGGACATGTTCTATAATTTCTATATTTTGAGGCCCTCCATTCATAATTTTAATTCGGGGTCAATTTTGTAATTTTGAAATATGGACTTTAAATGAGATTTTTAAATTTGATCCAAATATTATTTAATTTTAAAATTAAAATTATATTTAAAATTGACGATTTTATATTTTTGTTGAAATAGTTAAATGTCGTTATTATTTGTCCATTTAAATTTCATTTTCATATATTGAAATTTAGTTGCAAATTTTCTCTCATAATCGCTTATGAATTTTGTTTTTCGTTAGTTAATGATTGTGATAATGTTGCATGATTATTATTATCGAATTTTTCGTGGACTGCAAGTCTATCTTAGTGCTCCTATTAAAATAAATATTTTGAAATAAAAGTGGGGGCAGTTGCCAAAGTGACAAGTTTTCTAAAAAAAATAATAATAAATAAATAAAAATTTTGACGTTAGAATCATAATTTTGAATTATTATATGTAGTATCTTGCCCAAAAGTGTTATCATATGTGATATTTTTTGGAAATGACATAAGACAATTAACGATTTTATTTGGTCTAAAAATCTCCTTCTGCTCGAAGGTGTTGGTATTTCGAAAATCAATCTGTTCTGCTAACTGAATTGATTATGTGTACCTTATATCGTGTTATATTGTTAGCCTAAATGTGACTTTATAATGATGCATGTAGGCTCTTACCGTAATAATGTTCTTTTATACATGTAAATTTTATTACATTCACTTGATTAAGTACTTTCAGCCATCTACAAAGAATCTTGGATATGTCCCTACTATGCTCGGGGAACGACATAGTTAAAAAAAAAGCCAGACAACCAAAAAAGCCCCATCCGGCTACGAGCCCCGTTGGGCCACAAAACCCCTACTGGGCCACAAGCCCCATTGGGCCCTCATGGCACATCAAGTAAAATGATCGATCTTATAAGCTCAAAACCTTCTTTCCTAGATCTATGTACTCAGGGGCATAACAACATAGCCATCACTCGAGCTACCTGACCTGGTAATACGAAATCAACCTTAGATTACACACAGGGAAAAGAGTAAAAAAGGGAAACAAATTTGGGGGTGTATGAATCATACGAGAGGTGAAAGGATATATTTTACCACAGAGGGTCGGGAATTGAAGCAACTTGTAAATTCATGATTGTTTACTTAATTATTCACACACACACACACTTCAGTTCTGCATTGGAATAGTAGATATTGGCTCGGTATTGTGACTTTGAAATAGTTTGTAGATTTAGTACTCTAATTTCAAATACTAAGGTAAAAAGTTAGATTATCTAACCAAATACTTTTGCATACTTGTGTGTTTGTTGTTATTTAGATTATAATTTTGTTTGAGGACAAACAAATGTTTAAATTTAGGGATTTTTGATAAGTGTATTTTATACACTTATTCGTGTCCTAAAATATCTATATTTGGATTCTTTTGATAAAATATATCATAAATTGTTGTATTTTATGTTATATAGGTAAAAGTCAATGGTTAAACGAGAAATCGAAAGAAAGAAGCGAAAATTGGTGAAAATGGCAAAATTCAAAGTTTGAAGACCAAATTGAAAATATTCAATAATTGATTCGGACTAAAAGATGATATTTGAAAGATTTTTATGAGACAGTTAGATGTAATTAGAACTCAAAAAGGAATGAAATATGATAAACATCAATTTCCAATCGCATAAGTTATATTCCAGATTTCTAGTCGAATAATAAGGAGGACTCAATATCTTAGCAATGCATCTCACACATTTGAAAAATACATTTACTTACTTTCATTAGTTTAATCGATAATTTATGGATTAGTATAAAAAATCACAAAATTTGTTTTCTATTCGATTAAATTTGAAATTAATTGTAACTAGATTAAATACATAGTTTTCGTGGGTTTGACACTCTATTCACTACTTCATTACTTGTTTACGATCTCGTTCACTTGCGGGAAATCAAATGATCACCAAGCCTTAGGTGTTTCTCGCGATTAGGTTGTAATTGTTGGAGATATTACACCGATAAATGTGCACGTTATATTCAAATCAATACGTACCGTGTTATACTCGTGAAATCGAAATAGAATTCGACTTACCGAAATCTGATTTGAGAAGATAAAATAATGATTTACCGACTTCGAATATAATAATATGGATTCTTCACTTCCCAATATGAGTGAACGCACGTTGTTCTTCAATTCAAACCTTAGCATGAAATCAAAAGAATATTAGTTACTTTCCGAAATCAAAATACTAAATTAGAATGAAATCGGAAAAAGAAAGAGGAGATGCAAGTGATGCGATCGGTCGATGCAAGTGTTTGACATTTTGTCCTTAAGATGAATTTGTCCCGCATCGGTGCTAACGGTTTCTTGACAATCATCTCCCAAGATACAACGACCAAATCTAGCCATAGGAGCACTCCAAATGACTTAGACCAACGAACTCGAACGGAATTCTCTCTCTACCATAACCATGATTTTGATGCAAGAAATAATCACTTCTACAAAGTGTTTTATGCAAAACTAAAGTAAAACATGAAATGAAATGATATGGAACTATCAATTGAATTTGTTCCACTTCTCATTATTCCATATCAAATTCAAACATGTGGAATCCCTTATATAGTAGTTGGAACATCCATACCAAGAAACACATCTCTTAGAATTTATATCTCTCCATAAAGAGATACAATTACATCTCTACATAAAGATACAATTATTGAAAAATAATGCCAAAAGTCATGATCTCCAAGAGTCATGATCCATATGAAAAGACACATCTTTTCATCTACATATTTTCTAGAATATTTCACAATATTCCATATAATTTTTCAATAATTCAAAATTTGGCTTAATTTCTCATTCACCAAATAACATATTTCCAACAATCCCCCACATGAATGAAAAATTTAATGCAAATGACTATGCAGACACTAGTAGAGAGAGGGCGGAAAAACACTGCATCAGAGAAGGTAGCTTTTGGCCTTGAACCTCCCTTAGTGAAATACTATCGGACTTACTGGCTAATTGGTGAACGTGATGTCTTGAACCATTCAGCCATTGGTGTAAGCCAAGACAACAGTACTCACACAATGTCTTCCCTAAACCGTTCATGGTTCTCACTGTTGTGTTCATTTTGGCCCTGAACAACTCTTGGATTTCATAAGTGTTTTAGAGAATTTAAGGGGCCGTTCTCTTCGTGTTTCAGTTTTGTGTTTTGAGTTTTGATTTCATTTTGTGTTTTGTGTTTTGAGTGTCTGTTTTGAAATTGCTGAAAATGCGTTCTTTTTGTCTTTCTGAAAAACGGTTTCTCAAAACAAAAAAATAGAAAACGCGTTTACTTTGAAATTTTAAGATTTTTTAATAATATTTTATTCAAAAAATCTGATTATTCAATAAATTTTAATAGTTTAATGTTCATATAGTATTAAATAACATATAAAATTTGAAGTTGGTGAATCCTAAAATATTTTTTTCCTTATATAAAAAACACAACATAAATTAAATTTTCTAAAAAACGTTGTCAAACACATTGAGCCTATGTTTGATCCCCATTACATCATACGCATGTGTAATTTTCGAATAAAAAGTCTGCCATGTAAATACTAAATACACCCATAATATTAAAATTCTCATAATAAGGGGGCAAAAACGAATTTTAAACTATGTTTGGAACAAAACATGCTAACATCCCACAAAAATGTTTCAACGTTAAGAATCCACACGGCTCTGTTCTTCAACCATAACAAATTCCATCTGATTCACGACATATCAGGTTTTACAAATTATTTCAGGTGATGATTTCGTCAACCCTTAAAATCATTTCAGCAACTTTAGTTGCGGAGAGCAATACAGTCTGCTTCACTTTGAATGACTCGGATATCCTCAGCTCTGCCATATTGCCAACCTACAAAAGATACCAATGGTTTACATAAATCATAACAAAATAAAACAAAATAACTATCATTTTCTTCACATCCCCCTTCATCCACCGACCACCACTGCATCCTTTTCATCCACCCCACCATCTCATTCTTCACTGTTAACTGACTTACATACATGGGGAGAAAATTCCCCTAACTTCCTAGTTAAGCCCTAACCCAACCAAACGAATTTACGCCCTCTCATTTGGTAAAGAGAATCAAGTTGGAGCAGGGAAAAGTTGTAAAGCACAATTGAATTTAAAAGGAAACTTCATCTATATGAGAGAGAAATAGGTGCCATTATTCCCTTTGGATGAAGAAGACTATATCCAAGTCTTACATGAAAGTATTTAATCATGTGAAATTGAAAAACTATCATCTGAATATTCAAGAAAAATGTTCTACAGCCTCCCTGAAGTCAATTTTAGCATCAAAATTGTCCGAATTAAAATATGACATCACGCAATGAATGCTTTCATTTATCTTCACTATATTTCAAATCTGATGCAGCACTTCATATTTAGGTTGTGGTTGAAATAATAAAAACGTCAATCTTTCTAAGTTAAAAGAGATACACTTGCTTTGATAACATAAAATCCTACCACCAAAGGCAAACCACATGGTAATTTGGTGAAATATTCATGTTCGAAGAATTTTGGCAGTCAATTTTCTCACCAACCCAATTCACCCACAAGTTTATACTACTTTTAGAAGAAAAGGATAAATCCCAAAGTGGCTAAAAATTAAATCAATAACCCACAAATAAAGGCTTGATTACTTGTTTTTGATGGACCCGAAGACTGAATATTCAACCCACCACCAAATTCTATTCATTTCCTAATAAAAGAAGCAAGAAACTTGAAGATTTGGGTACAAGAAAATTACAAAGATCGAGAAGGTTTGTTCCCTATAATTGAAAAATCAATCACCACAGGCAAACAAAACAAATTGCATCCCACTCATCCAAGCTACTGTAAGCATGAAATTTGTATAAATTACACAAATTAAACAAATAAAATTTCCAGAAAGAGATCAGGCATAGACTCGTTGCTATGATATGGAGGCGTAGTTGTTTTTTACAGGCATATTCTCAATTTTCACACAAAACAAATACAAAAACAGAGGCGAAATCGAACCTAACAACTATGACATGGAATAGCAAATAAATAACTAAAGATTATCACAAGCAAACAATCAAAACTTTGATTTGAAGATGCGAAACCTTGATTCAGACAGCCCGTCGAGAAGCCTTCGATTCGATTCGACAAAACCAGCTCAAAACCTTGATTTACCAGGAAGCTGCCGTAGAGAACCCAGTCCGACTGCAACACAATCTACTTTCTATGGGTTGTGGGTTTCTGAGAGGAAGTCGATTTTGGGTCGTCGGTTTTGGGTTGTTGGAGAAGAGAGAGGGAAAGGGAGAGGGAGATGGGTCGTGGGTTTTGGTTGTTGGAGAATGGAGAGGGAGATGCGTTTCCCGTGTTTTGTGAGTTTGTGTTGTTTTATTTTCAGATTTTCCAAAACGATGTTTTAACCATTTTGTGTTTTTAGTTGTTTTTTTTTTTCATTTTCAAAAACTCGTTTTCGAAAATAATAAAGAGAACGCGTTTTCAGTGTTTTGAAAAATTAAAAACAGAAAACGGCTTGAAAACGACAAAGAGAACAGGGCCTAAGCCTTTGAAACATTCTCATAGAAGCGGCCCCACTTCACACTTATATAGGTGACCTCCTATTAAGAGTATTTTGCCATACTCCACTTGACTGAATCAAGCTATAGGAATCATTAAAAGTGTATCTTAATCTTTCAATCATTCAGCAGAAAGCACTTTAATATCATAGGAATGAGTTAGGAAATAATTTCCTAAGTGCTTCATGGAATCATCATGACTTAGTTTTCCCTTTGAACCAAGATCTTGGGATCTCCAGTCAACAAGGTAGGGTTACCATCACAAAGACTCTTACGTCGTAGGCTTTAAGCTCATTCCCTCGATATGCAGTATTATTGATCTCTCGGTAAATCTCTAAAGGTACCACGAGTTTACACCATTGAGATCGACTGCTTAATGGTATTATGTCTACGACTTATACGTCTAGACTTACCATTACATGTGATTTAGTATCTCATCAAATATAGCTAATCAACGATTGATTGATTTAATAGATACAACATGTCACCACCAAGAAATCCTCTCATGAAGCTACATGCTTCTAACTAGCTTTATCTAAAGCTTTATAAATTCCAAACAACAATGTTAGAGGATTTCTATCACACACTACACTAGTCAATCACTTTTACTAGTGGATTTCAGAAAGATGGGTATTCAATATCATTATTGAAATATCACAATGCATTTCAACTTTATGAATATTCTTCAAATATTCTAATTGATCTTGCATATCCAAACAAACACCATAATTGGCTTTTATCCCATTTCATCCACTTTAGACTTAGTGTATATCATCCTTATAATCAATATACAGGTTTTCTATCC
>CM032626.1:16005221-16055701 GCA_019097785.1 Fraxinus excelsior
AAAAACAAAAGAAAAAAAACAACAAAAAAAAAAAAACCAAACAGATACATAAAAAAAAAGACAAACAAAAAAAAAAAAAACAAAAAAAAAAAACATAAAACAAAAAAAAAAACAAAAAAAAAAAAAAAAAGAAAACAAAAAAACAACAAACAAACAAAAAAAAAAACTAAAAAAAAAAAAAAAAACAACAAAGAAACAAACAAGAAAACAAAAAAAAAAAAAAACTCTTATAAGCTCAAAACCTTCTTTCCTAGATCTATGTACTCAGGGGCATAACAACATAGCCATCACTCGAGCTACCTGACCTGGTAATACGAAATCAACCTTAGATTACACACAGGGAAAAGAGTAAAAAAGGGAAACAAATTTGGGGGTGTATGAATCATACGAGAGGTGAAAGGATATATTTTACCACAGAGGGTCGGGAATTGAAGCAACTTGTAAATTCATGATTGTTTACTTAATTATTCACACACACACACACTTCAGTTCTGCATTGGAATAGTAGATATTGGCTCGGTATTGTGACTTTGAAATAGTTTGTAGATTTAGTACTCTAATTTCAAATACTAAGGTAAAAAGTTAGATTATCTAACCAAATACTTTTGCATACTTGTGTGTTTGTTGTTATTTAGATTATAATTTTGTTTGAGGACAAACAAATGTTTAAATTTAGGGATTTTTGATAAGTGTATTTTATACACTTATTCGTGTCCTAAAATATCTATATTTGGATTCTTTTGATAAAATATATCATAAATTGTTGTATTTTATGTTATATAGGTAAAAGTCAATGGTTAAACGAGAAATCGAAAGAAAGAAGCGAAAATTGGTGAAAATGGCAAAATTCAAAGTTTGAAGACCAAATTGAAAATATTCAATAATTGATTCGGACTAAAAGATGATATTTGAAAGATTTTTATGAGACAGTTAGATGTAATTAGAACTCAAAAAGGAATGAAATATGATAAACATCAATTTCCAATCGCATAAGTTATATTCCAGATTTCTAGTCGAATAATAAGGAGGACTCAATATCTTAGCAATGCATCTCACACATTTGAAAAATACATTTACTTACTTTCATTAGTTTAATCGATAATTTATGGATTAGTATAAAAAATCACAAAATTTGTTTTCTATTCGATTAAATTTGAAATTAATTGTAACTAGATTAAATACATAGTTTTCGTGGGTTTGACACTCTATTCACTACTTCATTACTTGTTTACGATCTCGTTCACTTGCGGGAAATCAAATGATCACCAAGCCTTAGGTGTTTCTCGCGATTAGGTTGTAATTGTTGGAGATATTACACCGATAAATGTGCACGTTATATTCAAATCAATACGTACCGTGTTATACTCGTGAAATCGAAATAGAATTCGACTTACCGAAATCTGATTTGAGAAGATAAAATAGTGATTTACCGACTTCGAATATAATAATATGGATTCTTCACTTTCCAATATGAGTGAGCGCACGTTGTTCTTCAATTCAAACCTTAGCATGAAATCAAAAGAATATTAGTTACTTTCCGAAATCAAAATACTAAATTAGAATGAAATCGAAAAAAGAAAGAGGAGATGCAAGTGATGCGATCGGTCGAGGCAA
This sequence comes from Fraxinus excelsior, assembly GCA_019097785.1. Classification (NCBI taxonomy): domain Eukaryota; kingdom Viridiplantae; phylum Streptophyta; class Magnoliopsida; order Lamiales; family Oleaceae; genus Fraxinus; species Fraxinus excelsior. Next base: position 16,006,836 of record CM032626.1, read on the forward strand.
GTGTTCGACACTTTGTCCTTAAGATGAATTTGCCCCGCATCGGTGCTAACGGTTTCTTGACAATCATCTCCCAAGATACAACGACCACGTCTAGCCATATGAGCACTCCAAATGACTTAGACCAACGAACTCGAACGGAATTCTCTCTCTACCATAACCATGATTTTGAAGCAAGAAATAATCACTTCTACAAAGTGTTTTATGCAAAACTAAAGTAAAACATGAAATGAAATGATATGGAACTATCAATTGAATTTGTTCCACTTCTCATTATTCCATATCAAATTCAAACATGTGGAATCCCTTATATAGTAGTTGGAACATCCATACCAAGAAACACATCTCTTAGAATTTATATCTCTCCATAAAGAGATACAATTACATCTCTACATAAAGAGACAATTATTGAAAATAATGCCAAAATGCCAAAAGTCATGATCTCCAAGAGTCATGATCCATATGAAAAGACACATCTTTTCATCTACATATTTTCTAGAATATTTCACAATATTCCATATAATTTTTCAATAATTCAAAATTTGGCTTAATTTCTCATTCACCAAATAACACATTTCCAACAGTAATAACAAGTGGTATTTCATGAAATTGAACGGACACCTTTCCGAAGATGGGCATAACTCAGCCACCATTGAAGATAAAACATAAACTAAGTTAACTACCACTATTCTTAAAGGAACTGATCCATGAAATAATGCAACTTTTCTTCTTCAAGACATATGCACTATAATTACCTTTAGACGCATATCTAATCAAAGGACAATTAACATATCAGCATTTTTTTTAAATGATAAAAGCACAAATTGATTGCCTCCTTTCTAACAAACTTTGCACTTAAAGTTATAATGCCATTTAGGAAAGAATTTAACGTGCAATAATATATTATTAGGAATAATAATAACGAACAAATTATTTATTTATGAACTTTGCATCCACTATTCAAGGAACAAAACAGTCCTTATCGGGAATGAGAAAGCACGCATCGATTCAATATAAGACACAACAAATAGAAACACATAAACAAATTCAACAAGCACAACTTCTTGCAAAAAGGAAAACACAATCCTCATTCCTTCATTTTTTATGCATTATGTGAACTTATAATAGAATGCAACTTTAATTTCTGCACAAAACTTTAATGATCATTGTATGAATTTTCATGACTTAGTACGTTTCTTACTTCAGAATTTACATATATTCAATACGTAATTTGCACTAATGGATTGTTCTAATATCAAATCAAATTGTAAAAGCAGAATATGAAAAAGCACAACAAAAAGAAATTTGTCTTAAGATTGTTGGATAAATTAGTGCATGAATTATATTTCGTCAATAAAAAATACGTGTAAGCAAATACTAGAGTAACGATTCACCGAATCATTGTACATACATAATAATGAACAAATCACTACTTATTCAAACGTAAAAAATGCAGAAATCGAAGGAGACAAAATGAAGCAAGGTATGCGAAAACATTTTTCAGACGGATTTCGTCTCCTGCGCTGGTGCTAACAAGATTAAATGGACGTTCATCTCCTAAAATATGACGCTTCTTCCAAAATTAACATAGCACAATATTAATTTTGTCGGACGAACCAATGTTTGATTGTACTTTTTCTAGAATGGAAGATATAATGGTAAATGTCGAACGCGAGACTTAAAAATAGTATGAAAATTATTTTGACAGAATTTAGAGAAAGAAAGTGAAGAAAATGAAATTAGGAGAGTCCTATTTATAGATGTGTCCCTTCCTAACGGTCGCATCTTTTGGCAAAATTAATTTCAACTATTAAATCATACATTTTCGAGATTGATAGTCTAAATTGCACATTTATTAGAGGTCATGACTTTTCATTATATATCTTTTGTACTTGTAAAATCGCATACAATCGACGCACCTATTGGAGACTTTTTCAATTCACACGATTAAATCATATTATTACCCTAAAATTCCAACAGAAACTGAAGAAGAAATCGACTAGGTCTTAACTGCTGTTGCTGGTGAAAATGCTGCACAACTTCCTGAAGCAATCAGTAAGGAAAAATTAAAGCAACCTGCACATGCGGTAGAAAATGCCGAGGCATGCTCGAAACCCGTCATGGAATTACATTCTTTTCGTCCCATTTTTCCTACCCTAACATTGTGCCGTTGATGTGAAATTGTAGGAACGTACCTGTTGATGATAAGAGGAGTTAGAAGAAGTAAGGGCACATCTAGCCCGAGTTCGATCATAAGCCGCGGTATTAAAATTGTGAAAGATCAGTTAATTAACACGTCAGATTGTTGTTAGACACTACGTCTTATTCCATCTCTATTTGAACCACAGAATGTGAATTTATCCTGTATTTAGTGAAGCAGTCAACTCTATAATGTGTAATAAAAAACCTTCCTGTAATATAATGCAATATCAAGTTTTTCTTATTTTTGCCATATACGGTAACAATTAATCAATTATTTATGTGCTTCAATAATCTTGATAATTATTTTATTTAATGAAAGAAAAATTGGTAATCCTAATTATCTCACCCGCAAAAGGAAAAAAAAAAATTCTTAAAATTATATCAATACGTGTGATTTCTTAACCTTGTGATCCTAAAAGGTTATGGACTCGGATCCCGAGAGGACAAAAAAGATGAATAATACTACTCATTTCGTCTCATTTATATAATTTGATTTTTCTTTTTATCTTTTCTAAATTATATAGTCATATTTCTTTATTGAGAATATTTTATTTTTTCCATTTACTAATATACCGTTATTTAATTTGTCTAGTAATAACCAATTTTTCTTAATTTATTAGTAGTTGTTGATAATTAAATATGAGTAAATTAGAAAAAGTTTTTGACAAAAAATGTTTTTTTAATAACATTAAATAAGATTTCTTACTCTGTGTGTAAAACAAAATCAGCCTATATAAATTAGACGGATGGAATATATACTATATAGTATGACTAGTACTTAAACACCGCCCTATGTGGCATATAAGTTGCATTATATGGTAAGTTTAATGAATTGTGATGTTATTACACCAAAAACTAAAAAGGTCTTTATTTTCCAATTTTTTGATAAGTATTTTGAATTTTGAATTGTTGCTATTTTCATTGATATTCATCAGACAAGGGAAATGTCACTTGTACACTCTTTCTTGGCATGATGATTGACATTATGTGTGTTGGCAAGTGTTGATCGAATGAAAAAAATTGTCAAAAATTTAAACTAACACAATGTAAATGATAAAAAAGATGTAGAAGATATTGTACATATAACATGATTGTATTACTTATTACTCATTTAGTTGGATTTATCACGTGATGTCTATATTGCATTACTCAAAAAATGATTGAGAATCTGCCAAGTGCCAACGTCAATATTTGAGCTCCATTAAAATTCTAATACATTTTTATATTTCTTCCTTTCAATCTACATTTTTCAATAAAATAATATTATGCATAAACTCAACGTTTTTCCTTCTTTTTGGGTAATTAGCGCAAAACGTCCCTACCTTTACATGGTTTTGTGCAAAACGTCCCTACCTTTGGTTTTTTCGTGCAGAACGTCCTTACCTTTCCAATTTTTGGTGTGAAACGTCCTTTTGACCATTTTACCCTTCTATTAAAATAAAACAAACACAAAAGAAAGGAAAAATAAAGAATAAATTGTAGTTATGGGTTCAAACTTTTAAAAAAGTGCAAATTAGTCACAAATATTAAAAAATCATCAACCTCTAAGCCGCCACATTTGAAGGCAAAATCCCCAAACTCTGATCACCTTGGCCGTCGGATCAACATACCACCTTGAAGCCCCTCATTGCCCTCTTCACAACCCACCCAACCACTAGCCCCTACTCAGACATATTTGACCGGAATCGAGCTACAAACTTCACCGCATAAAATGTGGTCAAACGTTGGAATCACGTTGTCCGGCCACCTTTCTGGCCGAAACATACCACCAGCCAATTCCCCTACTCAAGACGGCCTTGACCATGCAAACAATTTAGCCCAAACAGCAAGGATAAGATCTGAATTTCAAATTGAAAGCTGTCCGTCTCGACTATCACGACACCGCACTAGTTTTCCTCCAATTCTAAAGCCACCGTGATGACCTATGGTGGTGGACCACCTGGGTTGGGTGATCTATCACCTACGCACCTAGCTCAGCCATGGACCCCCTTCAATTTGGCTCAAATTATCTTCAATTTGGGTCTGAAATGTTCGCTGGTGCGAACTCGCGAGCGTAGCGATTGGACTGTTTTTCTTTGAAATTGGTGGTTGTTGGTTGCTTGTTGGAGGAAATTGTTTATATAAGTAGCTTCGACTTTATGAGGGGAGTCGACTAATGGTGGATTCCAGCCGGTTGGGTGGCCGGACGGCGAGTTGTGGGCGTTTAACCGATTTTCAGGCTGCGATTTTTGAATTTGATTTTCGGCCAAATTACAACGAGTTATGGGGATTTCTTGGTATGTAGTTGTAGAGTGTAATGAAGATGACATGTTGGAACCAATATCTAACGGTTTGGACGGCCGGGAGTCGCCGAAAAACTGAGCTCATGTATTCGGCTAAAATGGGTCAAAAGAGATTTTTTCATTCTTTTTAATATTTTTATAAGTTTTCGATTAATTTGCATTTTTTAGAAGTTTAGGAGTAAGATTGAAAATTATTCTTTATTTTTCCTTTCTTTTGTGTTTGTTTTATTTCAATAGAAGGGTAAAATGGTCAAAAAGGACGTTTTGCGCCAAAAATTGGAAAGGTAAGGACGTTCTGCACCAAGGAATGAAAGGTAGGGACGTTTTGCACAAAACCTTGTAAAGGTAAGGACGTTTTGCGCTAATTACCCCTTCTTTTTTAACTACACATTCTTAAAAACACACTAATTCAAAATACATTTGTACGTTTGTCCCCAAAAATTAATTTTACTAGAGCCCAAACAGGGGCTAAATTGTGAACTCATATTTAATTTTCCAAATATAATATAACGAGAAGGCATTGTTTTTTTTCATCACTCAAAATATTCTCATTTATTGATGTGTGCATGTTAACAAAGCCTGAAGGCAAAAGCATGCAAACATGATAATTATTATCAATTAATTAAAATTATGATCAAATTTTAAATTCATTGTATACTCGTGTCTATTTGTGACAATTTAATTGTCAAGTTAATTATCCATTTTTAATCCTTACCAAATTTAAAATATTAATCATAATTTTTTGAAATCTATATTAATTTCAAAATTACACACACACACAAAATAGAATATATAAACTTATAAATACCAATATTTAAAAGCCAAATCCATTTCGCATGGTTCCTTTTGTCCATTTTATTTGCCCTTTATATGGCCTAAACGTAATAACTGTAGAAATTAAGAAAACTAGGGCTTCTTATTTCAATAGATCCATCAGACTTAGCCCCTGTTTGACACCCATTAATTTCTCTTTCTCTTTCTCATTCTCATTCTCATTCTTCATTTTAACCACACATTCTCCAAATAAAATAATATTGTCCACAAATCAAAAACTTTTCATCACTTTTTCACCACACATTCTCACATCAATCACTATTCCAAAATTTCTATTTCTCCCAAAATGGGTTTCAAACAGGGGCTTAGTTTTGATTTTGTAGACCCAACGAGAGCCAATGACGCATTTTCGTGGTGGTAAAGATACCAAGTCCCAAGTACGAGTCTGATGCAGAGCAGTAAGTTCTTCAACCATAGCATCTTGCCATAGTGGGTCACGAACAGCCTCTCTATAGGACAAGGGCTCAAAAAGATGATGAATAAAAGCTAAAAATAAAGCAAAAGAGTAAGAAAAATATGGTAGATTAGTAGACTTATGAAAATGTTTAGAGTGGCGAATAGGAAGAGGAACCACTGTCTCAAAAGATGATTGGGTAGCCGCAAGAGGAGGAACAAGTGTATCAGGAACCAAAGTGCCAAAATCTACTGAGCTATCAGAGGGAAACCTGCAAATGCATTATCTAAAACTGGAGTAGCGGGTGGTGCTTCCTCAGTGTCAATAGTGAAGGAATCAATGCGAATAAGATCAGACTTGGTCATATTATGAGGACTAACAGGAATAGAAAAGAATGGAATATGCTCAAGAAACACAATATGACGAGAGACATAATTTTTGACTGATTGGATCAAAACAACGATATTCTTTTTGACCTACGCCATAGCCCAGAAAGACACACAAAGTAGATCGGGAGGACAATTTATTACGCTCGACATAAGGTCGAAGGACAAAATGGGTAGAACCAAAAACACGCAAGGAAGAATCATCAGGAGAATATCCATACAACTTTTCAAAGGGTGACAGACCTGAATTGTGTGAGATTGGAATCCTATTAATCAAATGAGCAGCAGTAAGAATTTCTTCTCCCAAAAATGCACTAGGAAAATCGGCAGACAATAAAAGATAACGTGATGTTTCAACAAAATGCCCATGTTTCCTTTCTACAACGTTATTCTGTTCGGGGGCATTTGTATAAGAAGTTTGATGAAGAGTACCATCAGAAGCAAGCAAATTAGAAAAATCATTAGAAGTGTATTCTCATCCAAGATCACAACGAAAACACTATATGATAGCCGAATATTGAGTTTTTTAAAGAACTCTGAAGTTATTGAAAATAGTAAGATAATCAGAACGACATTTCATAAGATAAACCCAAGAATAACGAGTGCAATTATCAAAAAACGAAACATAATATCGCGACCCCCCCCTTTTGTGGTTATAAGGGAAAGTCCCCAAACATCAGAATGAACAAGATCAAATGAAGCAAGAGAAAAAGAAAGACTTTTATAAAATGGTAAGGCAGAAAATTTTACTAGCTTGCAATCACTACAATCTGAAATATCATAAGTTTTTAAATTTCCTAATGCTCCAGTAGAAGCTAAAAACTGTACAGGAGACGCTGAGACATGACCTGAACGAGAATGCCATAAATAAAAAACAAATGACAAATGACTCTAATGAAAATATGACAAATCCACACTAGATGCTGCAACTTTTGGTACTTTGAGATGATCCAAAACATAGAGTCCCCCCTTGCCTACAGCATGTCCCATTCAGCTTTTGGGATTACGGGTCATGTACATAACAAGTGGAAGAAGAAAAAGAGACTAAGTATCCCGACTCACATAATTGACTAATAAAAACAAGATTCAAAGTAAGATTAGGAATGTAATAAACATCTGGAAGAGACAAACAAGATGTAACAATTGAACCAATGCCCACTTAGCATAGGAATGTCATCAGCAGTCATAATTGACACAGACGAATTGAGAGAAAAGGAAGCAAATGATGATAGATTAGGTGACGTATGATGAGAGGCGCCAGAATCTAAGACCCATAAGGAGGGAGATATACCTAAAGTACTAGAAGATAACAAACATATATGAGATGAAGCAGACATGGCATGTGGCAGTGAGGCAAGAAACTTTTGAAACTACTCAAACATATACAAATCTAGCGATGGTGCAGCCACTGCATTATTAAGCTGGGGTGATTGATTACCAAATTTTCGAGGATTCTGACATGGTAGTGGTGGCTACTGAGGTCGTCGTCGTCATTGTTGTTGCTGCTAATGATGTTGGGGTTGCAGTTGTTTAACTTTATTCAACAATAATGAGCACCAAACCTTCCAGTGGCCTTTTTTCTTACAAAAAGCACATTCATAAGGAGAAACCTTCAAATTCGACCTATTTTGATTATTATTCAGGGGTCTTTGAGACACTGCAAAAACAGATGGAGTAGACGTTGGGATTGTCCCCTTGTCTACCTAAGACTTAAGACGTATCTCCTCAACTAAAAGTTCATTGACCATCGAATCAATAGAAGGGAGTGGACTACATTGCAAAATTGTCCACACAACCCCTCAAAATCTTGATGGTGGGCCATTAAAAAATTGTACCAGTCGCTGCTCGTCTCTACGAGAGATGTAAGGTGGGAATGCTCGTAATTCGACGGAATCTGTAACTACTAACTGATCCCATAATTCTGCCATGTCAAAATAAAACTCTTGAATACTCAAATCCTTCTGCTCAAGAGCACAAATATCTGTCTTCAACTGATACTGTCTTGCAAAGTTAGATTGCAAACTCAGACCTCTTTGGCAGTCTCTTATGAAAAACACAAAGTTCGACCCTAACAGTACCTAGAGGGGGGTGAATAGGTATTTAATGTGGAACAAAAAACAAATATAAATTAAACAGCAACAAGTCACTTTTAATTCTTATCTAGATAGTTAATCAAACAATCAAATTTATCCTATGTTGAATTACCGCAGTTTGAATGTAATAAATAGTAAAACATAAAGTAGTAAAGAACACAAGAATTGTTCCCGAAGAAACCCAACTGGGAAAAACTCCGGGCACTTTATCAGTCAATCCACTATAAACGATTTAGCACTTAGAGTTTACCAGACTAGACAACAACACGAACTATCTGATCCCCTGACTACAATTCTGATAGCTCTCCTGAATTATGTGCTCCCCTGCACCAATTCCAGCTGCAATAACTAACACTCTCCTAGAACTCCGCTATCCTGCAGCAGTCCCTAACTTGGTAGAATCGTCTATCTCCTGTGGATCACGAAGAACAACCCGTTCTTCACAGACTGGAACTCCAGTCGCCTTCCTTGATCTTCAGCACTCTCTGACCGATATGTAGGACGTAGCAATTTGGTATTTGGATATTAAATTCGATGTTTTTCTTACTAACAAGAATAAATCTCAAAGAAACATGAAAGTTGAAATAAGTAATTAATAGATCTCTCACAGATAAAGCTCTCTCAATTATCAACCTTAAGAAATTCATTCTAGACGTGTTCTAATATTTATAGATAGGTTAAGAAAACCATGAGTCAGGAAAAAAACCTTTAAAACGTGAAAATAAATTTTCTCGTATAAAGCTGTCGCTTGAGTGAGAAGCCAGCGACAGTCGAGCGATAAGGTGTCGCTCAAACAAAGGAGGGGCGACGGTCCAACGACAGTGTTTCTGCTTTTGCAGCTCGAGTCAAACCTTAGCGACAGTCTAACAAAAATCCGCGTCGTTTTCTCATTTGTTCCAAACTCGAAACCCTAGACCTATTCAACTAACTTTTGACATATTTGCACATTACTCCTTGAACTTTCATCAACTATCAATTTAAGTCATTTTGTCTACAGAATAGTCAATTACAAAATCAACTAAAACCTAACATCTTACTTTGCCAACTGAGCCCCTATAGAGTGCGTAACAAAATTATTGATCCAAGTGATAATTTTCGAATTATCAACCTCCCAAACAACCAATGATTCTGCATAATCAGAAGCATTGTCTGTAGGTTGAATTCTTGTACCCGTAACATAATCCCAAGTAGATTTGTCCCTCAAAAAATTCTTCATAACATAACTTCAATACGAATAATTTTCTCCATCTAATTGCACACTAATCAACTGGAGAGAATCATCTTTACGACCAACCACGATGAGAAAAAAGTAAAGAAGACTAACAAATAATCACCAAACAATAAACGAAATCAAACTGAGATGCGAAATCAAAGTCACTAACATGAGAGGTTAAGCTAGTTCGTTCGAGAAGGATACTTTCCAGTTTACATTGATGAAACGGTTGATTGTTAGCCCAAGAATAACTAACGAAGAGGGGGTGAATTGGTTTTTAAAACTTTTTCGACACTTAGTCTCAAACTAATTCAACACACAAGGTATAATTGCAAAGTATAAAACAATAAATAAATATACAAATATGTTATCTTAATTCAAGTATGATATTGCACAATGTAAATAACAATTTAAAGTAAAGTGCAATAATGTAAAGATAACAAACCGATTTAATGAGGTTCGATCCAATGCAATGATCTACGTCCCCGTTACCAAACTCTCTGTCACGAGTAAGGCCAAATTGTATTAAAGTGGTAACTTAAAACAAAGAGTACCGATCATTTACAATGTTGAGCTTTCCGGGACCTCAACACGATCCACACTACCGAGTTTTACGAGACCTCGATATGACCCACACTATAAATGAATTTTACAATTCAAATCTTCTCTTTTTATCGAATGATAAAATCAAAGTTGAGTACAAGAATAGAAGAGACAAACACTTCAATAGATAGCAAATGAAATAAGCTTAAGTGTTGATGTTGTAAACTTTGATAAAAGATAGATTGTGAAATAGTTTGTATTGTTATCAAAATTTTCAACCAATAATCTCTCTTAACAATATAACATAAGTTAAGGATGATGAGAGATTTACACTTCAATATAAGTGTTGGCAAGGAAAACTTTTATCAAGATTTAGAAGATAGATAACATTGAAAAGTTTCTTTGCAAAATTTAATTCTTGATGAAATGGATAAAACTAGTTTGGGTCAATCAAGAATTTATTTGTAAATGAGATAGAATTTAAAAACAAGTTAAGCTCAAAGATTTTCAATAAATAACTCTCTCAACTATTTCTCGAAGATTGTCCAAATTGAATGCAAAGAGAGTTGGTATTTATAGATGAAAATCTGTCAAAAACTATGTCGTACCGGACGTCCGGTAAAAATTAAACGGTCGATTTAACCATTATTTTATGTCTGAAAAATTCGACCGTTGGCCAAAAAACTTTACCGTACATCTTGTACGGTCAACAGTTGACCGTTGACCCCCTTTTTTTTTTTGCAAAATGTTTTGAATGAAAATATAATATAAGTCCAAACATCATTTTTAAAATCAATTTTACTTTTGATCAAAACATTTTATGCAAGTGATATGAAAATAACTTGTGTACAAAATGATTTTTGAGCTATTGTCATTCATTACTAAATATCAAAGTGTTATACATTTGCACATGATCTCAAGAGTCTAGTCTTTGATCTTGCTTCGAAGTTTCTTTCCGTCGGCTCTTAAACTCTTGATCTTGATTTTTTTTTACGTTTGGCTTTAAGTTTGACATCGATCTTGACCTTCTTCATGAGCCCGATTTGATAGTCTTGATTTTGATCTTTTAAACTCTTGTCTTGAATGATTTGACTTGAATGCTTAACTTTCACTTTGCTATTCATTTCGAGTCCGATTTATGATGTGTTGATTTTGGCAATACTCGATAGATTTTAACATTGAACTATCATCACTCAAAATTAATTGTTAGAAACAATATTAATCTTATTTGTTATAATCAAAACATTAAGGATGAAATCAACCATAGGTCAACATTGATAACATCATTTTTCGTAAAATATTTACTCATCAAAGTCATACAATAATCGTGCCCGCTGGATTCTTATTGCAGAAATACCAAAGAGATGGACGCAACACAAACTTCTCCACAATGTTGTTTGGCTTTGAATTTGATTGTATAAAATTAAACTGTTTTGTATTATTCAAATTTCAAACTCTATTATGAATATGGAAAGTGATGTTGGTTCACAATTACATACATTTATAGATTCTCCACATATGTTTTGTGTATTTATATTCCAATTAAATAATACACGTCAAAATCAATCAGTTTTCTAAATGACCCAGATTAGGAGAGAGATGACAACGTCCAAATTGACATAATTTGTTGTGGTTGTTAAGGACACAGATTGACATAATTGATTATAATATCGTATTACACAAGATAAGATTGCAATTAATAGCCATCGACAATCATTCCTCAATCTTTTTACAAAATTCAAATATTCGGACCCCTCATTCAAGCCATCGATTTCACCCACTCACTTAACTTTTGAGAATCGTTCATGCGTGTATCAATTTTTAGCCATGATTTCCTCCCATAATAGTTTCAGAAATTTTGTTTTGTCTTTTTAAAAATTTAAAATTTCTACATGAAGAATCATCTTTCTTGCTATATCTTCTCCATATTCAAGAATTCAACAAGTACATATTCAACAACTGTCATTCATATTCTCACTTCAGTTCCTATATTTATTCCTCGAATCTTTCTTAAGGTCTCTAAGTATCAGCAATACAGAGAAATCCAATATTACAAAGAAAAAAACAAGTTCCATCTTCAGAATCATTCCTACAACAATGGAACTAGCAGTCTTTCATTTCTTTTTCCCTCTACTTTTCTTTCTCCCATTCCTCTCCATAGTTTCATTTTCAGAAGCTATGGAATTCCCAAAAACACAAGCAGAAAAGATCATTAGAGAGATGAACTTGTTTCCTAAACTTGATGTGAACATTGTTGAAGATGATCCTGCATTGACATCACCAAAAATGGTCGAAAAAAGTTTTAGATTCCCCGGTTTAAGTAATCCCGCACCCAGTGTTCAAGATTTGGGTCACAGGGCTGGATATTATAGACTTCCTCACACCAAAGGTGCAAGGTATAATAAACATCAAACTTTCCATATTACAAAATTGATTCATGTATCTGTTCTTCAGGTTGTGGGACCTTTTTCTTGCAGTTTACCTAATTAGAACCACTGTGTTTAATACAAGAATTTTCGACAGATTGCAGCAATAAAATATACTAATAGGTTTCATTATACATCACTTCAAGCTTGACAAGCATCAACAAATGAAACTTATTAGTTCAAAACCGCTGTGAAAAGCAACAAAAACTGACTTAAAAACTAGCAATGCAATATCATTTCCCTGGTTATATCATGTCATACTACTTGAAATATTGTTGCAGGATGTTCTACTTTTTCTTTGAATCAAGAAACACGACGAGCACTGACCCAGTTGTTGTTTGGTTAACGGGAGGACCAGGATGCAGCGGATCGTTGGCCCTGTTTTATGAAAACGGCCCCTTCCACATAACAGACAACTTATCTCTTGTATGGAATGATTTTGGTTGGGATAAGGTAACCTCATGTTCATCAATTCTCATTAATAGATTTTCCTCACAGACTCCCAACCGATAATTCCTGAAGATGAGTCAATGTCTTGCCTCGACTCAATGGGAAAGGGTTTTATTGGACAAAAATTTCTTGTGTTACCCATCACCGATAAGGAGAAACCAAAGCTCTTTTCATGAATGACGTGATATGACAGGTCTCAAACATTATATATGTCGACCAACCAACTGGAACAGGTTTCAGTTATACTTCAGACGGTAATGACATACGAGCAACTTCTGAGGGAGCTGCTGGGGATTTCTATGACTTCCTGCAGGTACGTTCGCTTCCTGCCAGCTCCAGGACAATACATTAGACAAGATATTAGTTTATTTTTATCTTATACGATTATGTACAGTACACCACAATCATAAACTAGATTAGACTAAACTAAAATGTTCATAAAATGTCAGGCATTTTTCCAAGCGCACCCTCAGTATGCAAAGAACGACTTTTACATCACTGGAGAATCATACGCCGGGCACTACATTCCTGCTTTTGCTGCTCGGATACAACAGGGAAACAATAATAAAGAAGGGATTCATATTAACATGAAAGTAAGCCTTGAATTTTATGTCCATTGTTAATTAATCTCACAGTTTTCTCTGTTTGATTAATCACCTTACCAATGCTTAAACAGGGATTAGCTATTGGTAATGGAATGACAGATCCACAGATCCAGTACAAAGCATATACTGATTATGCTTTAAACGTGAAATTGATCACCCAATCTGATTATGACAGAATGAATGAGTCAGTTTCTGAATGTGTAGAGGCAATAAAAATCTGTGGTAATTCTTAACCCTTAACTCATATCTTCTAACATCTACTTCTGAATCTAAGTCCCTCGCGCAAGGTCTGCCTAACTTAGAAGCACATTGGACACCCTTCCGGTGGCACCCCTTCTTGTGGGACCCACGTTATTGACAAGACAACCTCAAGAAGGCAACTTATAATGTGCTTAGAAACCCACAAGTCTTACCTTCTGCCCCCAACGCTCATTCTCACTTGGATTCTGACAAAAAGTTTCTTGGCAGGCAGGAGTAATGGTTCATCATCAGCGTGTTCCCAGGCTTATGCTGAGTGCAACGACATTTTCAATAATATACTTAACATAGCTGGTGATATAAATGTAAGATAACACGTTACTCAATCATCTAGTTTTACTGAAAATAAAAAGTTTTTAACCTTATATTTTTATCTGTAGTACTATGATATTAGAAAAACTTGTGTGGGTTCTCTCTGCTACGACTTCTCGAACATGGAAAATTTTTTGAACCAGAAGTCAGTTAGACAAGCTCTTGGTGTTGGAAATATAGAATTTGTTTCATGTAGTACTGCTGTGTATGATGCAATGACAATGGACTGGATGAAGAATTTCGAAGTCGGTGTTCCTGCTCTACTAGAGAATGGAGTCAAGTTACTTATATATGCTGGGGAGTATGATCTTATTTGCAACTGGCTTGGTAAGATTTTCTTGAGATAGACTATCAAAAAAAGACGTAGGCAGGGTTTGTAATGTAACTGCTATAACTGAGTTTTAATATTATCAGGAAACTCGAGATGGGTCGAGGCCATGGTATGGTCTGGACAGAAAGACTTTGTATCGACTCCTTCCTTTCCATTTAGCGTAGATGGAGTGGAGGCAGGATTACAGAAAAGCCACGGACAACTCACTTTCCTCAAGGTCTACAATGCTGGTCACATGGTTCCTATGGATCAACCTAAAGCATCACTTGAAATGCTAAAGAGGTGGATGCAAGGTATATCTCTGTGAAGAACAGCAGCACAACCCGCAGATTTGTAATGATTTAACACTCTTCTGATTTACATGTATCGATTTTTTAATCTAGAATGTATAAATAAAAGTTTCATCTATTCATGTTTAGGCAAAGGGATTAGTCTAGAAAGATCACTAATGGATTAATCCTCTGTATAACCAGAATTCATCACAATAACAAAGATCTCTTATCTAAGCCGCTTATCATTGAAAAAGTTTTGATTAATCACACGATGAACTATTCTATTATTTAATCTTAACCTTAAGGCTTATAATACATCACTTAATCTCTAGTATTTCGATATGAAATATACAAAATCCAAGAGAGACAACAGAAGCATACTACATAAAGCAAAGTAGACTAAAAGTTCACTTAGGCTTGAGCACATTAACATTTTCCCAGGTGAAATCTGGATCATCTCGTCCAAAATGACCGTAGGCAGCAGTCTTCTGATACCTGAAGTTGCCGCCCCTCTTCAGGTCCAGATTGATAGCAATCATTCCTGGCCTGAAGTCGAACTTCTCCTTAATAAGCTCCTGTATATTCTTATCCGGCAATTTCCCTGTTCCATACGTGTCCACAAATATAGACAACGGTTCTGGCATCCCGATTGCATATGACAACTGCACGGTACAACGTCGTGCAAGCCCAGAGGCCACCACGCTCTTCGCTGCTTGCCTGGCAATATAGGCACCACTTCGATGAACCTTGGTTGGATCCTTTCCGGAAAAGGCACCACCTCCATGCGCACCCCAGCCACCATAAGTGTCAACAATAATCTTCCTGCCAGTCAATCCCGCATCCTCATGAGGGCCTCCATGTACAAATCGACTCAACGGGTTGAAACGCAATATCGTCTTGTCATCGAGATATTTTGATGGAATGACAGGCTTGATTACATGCTCTTTTAAGTCTTTTGTTATCTGCTCATTTGTGACAGTCTCGTCGTGTTGAGTCGAGATGAGAACAGTATGGACCATAATAGGCACCACTGCTCCACCTTCTTTCTGGTATTCGACAGTGACTTGAGTCTTGCCATCGGGCCTTAGCCAGAGACAAGTTCTGTTCTTTCTCACCTCGGTTAATTTGGCCGCGAGCTTACTAGCAAGGACATGCGTCAACGGCATCAGCTCAGGGGTTTCGTCCGTGGCATAGCCGAACATGTGTCCCTGATCTCCAGCTCCAACCTCTTCAGGTTTTTTCATTAGGTGACCATGGACAACCTCAGCAATCTCAGTGCTCTGCTGTTCGACGTTTATCAGAACCTTGCAATTATCAGCATCAAGTCCAACTTCAGGCGACGAATATCCAATTTCACTGCACGTGTCGCGAATAATTTTCTCGTAGTCCACATTAGCCTTGGTTGTGATTTCGCCTATGACCGTAACCATGTTGGATTTTGCACACGTCTCACAATCGACTTTACTTTCGGCATCTTGTTCCAAACACGCATCTAAAATCGCATCAGATATTTGATCACAAAGCTTATCGGGGTGACCTTCAGTAACAGATTCCGAGGTGAAGAGGAAAGTATCCATAGCTGAATTTTTTTTCACAGACATAAAATCAAACAGATCTCAATCAACTCCAGTATGCTACACTAATGGCCTAATAAAGTGAACTGAACAGCATTAATAAAAAAAAAAAAAATTTCATGTGACCAAACAAGGACTAAAAGACTGTCTATCTATAAGAGGAGATCCTATGAAAAATGTAACTGATTCTTCCGTTTCTTTGGGCCACAGGCCATCTATCGGGAGTTTCGGATTTAATACCAATATTTTAGCAGCAAAACCAATAAATCTAAGTGCAGTGATTGGTATACTGGTATAAAGTTTTATACATTTATCAGGTACATCAGCGATAGGATTTTGAAATTATTTTCTTCAACATCAATTTAAAAACAGAAATTCTTTTCTTGAGTTTCTCAAACTCTACATGATTAATTTCTCAACCAAAACCTGATTATGAAGATAAGAAATTATGCCCTAGAAACATACACAATACTCAACACTATTGCAAAAAAGAATTTAGTTCAACTTTCAACCACACCGCTGTTTTCCAAATATGCAAATAAACAATAACAGGATCTAAAGAAGGGATGAATGCAAAAATAAAATATCGTATTTATTGGGAAAATAAAACGATAGAGACAAACAGTGCAAGGTACGTACCTGAGGAAAAAGCAAGTTGTTGAAGATTAGTGTTGTACAGCAGAGTACAACATGATTAAACATTAGTTTTGGAGTCTGCCTGCCCGCGGTGCCAGTGCTTACTCGACGTGTGAGGATTTAGGAATAGCTAATACTGTGACATCTGTAAACTCATCTGTCCAATCTGCATCAATTGCATTAGCTTTTTATTATTATTATTAATTTTGCTAGATATACATTCTTGTGTACATCTAGCATTACATTCTTTTTGTTTTTATCATTTTTGATTTTATAAATATGAATAAGGGATAATTATAATCACGATCTCATATTTTTCACTTTATATTACCTAAACTTTTTGTTGGTATCATTCATAATCTAAAACTTTTTATTCTCATGCAATGAAATGGATCGTCCATATGCCCATTAGTGGACCATAAAAATTAAATTTTAAATTTCCCAATAAAATAACTAAATTTGAAAAAAAAAAAAAAAAACAAAAAAAATGAGAGGAAATTTTAAGGGGAAAAAAAGGTTATCTTCTATTCTTCCTCTAACCTCACCAACCACCACCCACCGCCTTAAATGGTTTCTGTTTTTCATGCTAAAAAATTTTCATAGAGTTGAACATCAATAGAAAACGGGGAAATGAAACAGTGAAGTGAAGAAACGCAGAGTTGGTTTTCTTTGGGCTCCATTTTAATTTTTAGTGATTTTTTGGAGAATGTATGATTAAAAAAGAAAAAAAAATGAAGTGAAGAAACGCAGAGTTGGTTTTCTTTGGGCTCCATTTTAATTTTTAGTGATTTTTTGGAGAATGTATGATTAAAAAAAAAAATCGATTTATGTTTAAAGTGGGGGTGGTAGCAATGTTTTGGGTAATGTGTGGTGGCAATAGTATTGCATTGTAGGTGATCAAATTTGTAACTATGTTATCTGTGATCGAATTTATTGTTTGTGACCATACCTCTATTATTTGTGACTAATTGTGATCAAATTTATTTTCAGTATGATCACCTGTGATTAAATCATTCTAATTTATGTGTGCATGTAACCAAATCACTAACATATGTTATCTATGACAAACTGTGACCAAATTTATTTTTGTGTGATTGTATGTGACCAAATTTATCTAAATTGTGATGGTATGTGATCAAGTCACGATTGGTCACAATTAACACAAAATTGATCACAAACAATCACAATAAATACATACTTAGTCACATATAGTTATTACAAACAAATCTGCACACATCGCAGACCTGCATCATAATCATCCACCAGTTCTTTTTGAAAGCTTAGACACATTACTACTAAGCACTTTAGCATCCATCATAGCACCTTTCATCACATTTGAGAACTCTAAGCTGAGACCTGACACAATTTGAAAGCCGAGCTTTCCGTAGTAGGTGTTGACCCAAAACAATGTGTCAACAGAATCTCCACGTCTCCTCCACGTGAACATCACCTGCACACTGAACACCTCGTTAGGAGGCAAAGGTCATCGGTCAAAAAAAATGTTCAGCAATCGTTTGCACTCAGACGATTAAATCAATGGCCACACAAAAAAGAAAAATGAGTGCAAGAGACGGAAGAGGAGAAAAGAATAGGGTTAGAGAACATATCTTAATTGAAATGGATCACACATATATATCAAGAAACAAATTGACTGAATGGATAATGGGCTGAGGTCCAAGCCCAATAGGAAATATTTTATGGGTATAACGATAGTCCCCCAAGTCTGATTCGTATATTCATATGCGGGTCGGACTTCGAAATATAAGATGTCAGTAGGTGAAGTCTTACAGATTGCCTAAAAATGTAAGTAACTCTGATAAGCGATGACTTACGAACTGCCTCAAAAATATACTTCGATCCCAAATAGGCTAGCAGCTTCAATAAAACAGGACTTACAATTTGCCTTAAAAATATGCATGCTAGCCTGAATAAGTAAGGGCTTACGAATTGCCTCGAAAATATAAACAGCTTAGATAAGGGAGAACTTACTAACTGCCTCAGAAAATGTGTGGCGACCTGAATAAGCGAGGGCTTACAAATTGTTTTGAAAGATAGATGCTACATATAATTTGTCGAAATCTCGGCAACACCTCCTCTGTAATATGGACTAAACCAATCATGTAATACAATACAATATATCCACTACACATATACCAAATAAATTTGGGGTCCATTTGCCCCTCAAATTACTCATGACGAAAAGTGGATAATAACATTTTAAATTTCTCCGAGATATAATATGCGTTATAACCTGCTAGCAGTGATATGAAGTACGTACTTGGCAGCAATAATATAATGCATATGCTAGCGATAATAATATAATGATACTAAAATACCAGTATCACAATAGTCTCCCAATACTGAGTCAAGTATTTGCTAAATAGATAAAAAAAAAAATTAGCTCATGTACTGGTATTATTCACTTCCTGCACTTACTGCTTATGTTTAATGTATTTCCATGCTGTTTAGTATAATCGAAGTTAGTCCACTCCAATAATAATATCAGACTCATAGTTTTGTATAAATGTTAAAAGGTCGTGTAGCTTTATAAGTTTCTGAACGTATGCACATCAATGTTTATGAACTGGGACTCTTTAGCACTTCAGACTTTAGTCTGACTTTATTTATAATTTGCACAAGTATAGACAATTTGCTTGCCCCTTCTTTTCCTAAACATGGGGTTGAGTGGTTCGATCATGATGAGGCTTCCTTAACAACTTTAGTTTTTCAAGGCATGTACCACATTTTGCGAGCACAGAAGTGGTCCTTTTTGGAATCCAACTCCTCATCGAAGTGCTCATGCATCTCTTCATAAGGATGGATCATCTATGAAGAGGCTTCCCCTTTGATCTTTATCAATAGGAGGTGCTTTATAATTTTTTTATGAACTTGCTCTAATAAGAGTATTTTTAACTTTCCTGAGTATGAGGTTGAGCGGTTCGCCCATGCCGAGACTTCCTTAACAACTTTAGTTGTCCAAGGCATGTGCCCACATTTCGCGAGCGCAGAAGCAATCCTTTTTGGAATCCAACTCCTCACCAAAGTGCTCACGCATCTCTTCATAGGGACGGATCATCTATGAAGAGGCTTCCCCTTTGATCTTTGTCAATAAGAGGTACTTTATAATACTTTTGAACTTGTGCAAATTTAATTTTTCAAATTGCGAACTTTGTTTCCTGAGTGAGGACTCCAACATAATGCCACATCTTCCTTTATTCAAAGAATGAGGACCACATCTTCCTTATTCAAGGAACGAGGACCTCAAGATATCGCACATCTTCCTTTATTCAAGGAACGAGGATCTCATGATAATACATCTTCCTTTATTCAAAGAATGAGGTCTCCAACCAGGGATAAACATCTGGTGTGGCGGGGAATAAACATCCTGCAAATAGTTCACGAACTATCGGAGTCTTATAAGCGGACATCGAATAGGCGAGGTCTTACAACTAACTCAACAGTAGTGATATCGGAGTCTTATAAACTGGTATCGGAATGACGAGATCTTACAATTAGGCTCAACGATAATGAGATGCGAAAAATAACCATCTCGTGAGGCCAGGAATAAACATCTGGCAATTTGCCTATTTCTTTATTCAAGGAACAAGGACTTCATGATAACGTCTCTTCCTTTATTCAAGGAACGATGATTTCATGATAATGTCTCTTCCTTTACTCAAGGAATGAGATCTCCAATCAGGGATAAGCATCTGGCGTGGTGGGGGAATAAACATCCCACAAATAGCTCTCGAACTATCGGAGTCTTATAAGCAAGCTTCGGATAGACAAGGTCTTATAGTTAGGCTTAACAATAGTGCTATCGGATCTTATAAACTGACCTTGAATGACGAGGTCTTACATTAGGCTCAACTATAGTGAGATGCGATAAATAACCATCTTGCGAGGCCAGGAATAAACGTCTGGGGATTGGCCTCTTTCTTTTATTCAAGGAACGAGAACTTCAAAATATCGTCTCTTCCTTTATTCGAGGAACGAAGACTTTATGATAACACCTCTTCCTTTATTCAAGGAACAAGGTCTTCAAGAGATCACCTCTTCCTTTATTCAAGGAATGAGGACTTCAAAATATGCCACCTCTTTCTTTATTCAAGGAATGATGATTACCTCTTCCTTTATTCAATGAATGAGGACTCCAAGAATTACCACATCTTCATTTATTCAAGGAACGAGGACTCATGGAAATACCGCATCTTTCTTTATTCAAAGAACGAGGACTCCAAGATGCCGCCTCTAATAATAAAAGATCAATGAGATAGCCTTGATGAGTGAGGACTTGTGGACTTGCCTTATAGCCATTTTGGACTGAAGAGAAATAAATTCAGAATTGTACCATCTTCTTTTCTGGCATCATTCAATATTGTATTTTCCAGAATGGACTTCTATTTTTGGGTAGCATCTTCCCAAGTTGTCGAGGCCAAGCCACCAAATTTATGATACCATTTTCAAACAAATGATTGTCGGCGGCAGAATCTTGAACTGTTGGAGAAGAGTCCATCTTAAATAGAAATGGCGGAACTCATCAATATGTGAAGGGAATACAATTGCAATGGCCCAATAACAATAATAATCCTACCAAAATGGCCCAAGAAAATAAATCTGAGGCCAAATTCCATGTATCCCCCAAATAGAGATTTAAATGGAAGAGTTATGAGGCCCAAGAAAAGAAATTTGCTGGCTCAATTCCACGTTACCCAATATCTAAACCCAAAAAGGTATCTTAAGGCCATGAATTCGTTGGGCCAGAGCTGCTAAAGGATTCATTTTAGAGGATAAAGGTCTTGATCATTTTAAATCAAAACATCAACATGGGCCCAATTTTAGATAAACATTTGCCCAATCAGCTAAGCCCACCAACTAGCCATTAATTCTTCCAAGAGGCCCAATAACTAACCAATGTCTTCTGCAACTTGTTTAAGTGCTGAGATTAATTGATAAGCTGAAAAGTAACAATTAGGTCGAAAATTCAGCTTCTTTTGTAGACAAAATAGCTAGCAAAAGTCTGAAGAAAACGGTCCAAACACGCCAGCATCACTTCCTGCCCCCATCAAAAATCCATATTTGAACAGTGGACAAAGTTCTGGCCATTTACCACCGATCACCGTGATGTTGACATATGGTTGATTATAACCTTAATGTTTTAATTATAATAAACAAGCCATTTTATTTGCTAACATTTGAATTTAAGTGATTAATCTTTCAAAACTATCAAGATTATAAATCGGACTTGAAATGAAGAACAAAGCGAAAGTTAAGCATTCAAGTCAAATCATTCGAGACGATAACGATTTGCATGCGACGATCAAATTGGAACTTAAAGATTTTTGCAAAAGACGCAAATCAAGATACAAGTCCACGAGAACGAGAATTTTGAAGATTAAAGTTTAGAAATTGTTTATCAGAACTTAGATGTAAAGGTATTAACTCATCGATTCTTAGCAAGTGCATAAAACTCAAACTATATTTCATAATTCATCACTTGCATAAAAACGTTTTAGAAGTGAAGATGATTTTGGAAAATGAACATTTGGGATATAGTAAACTAACTCCAAAATTCAGTCATTTCGGTCGACTGATCGGTAAAACGAAGTATCACCGGTCGATCGATTACTCGACCGAAGTGTCAGCCGAAACTCCAGCGATTTGATTTTACAGCGGCTATATTTATACTTCGGTCGACCGAAAGTTACTGTTTACTCAACCGAAAGTTCCTACATCTTATTTTTCTTGCTCTATAAATACCTATCTTTTTTCCATTCAATTTCAACAACTTATAAGAGATATTTAGAGAGCTTATTTATTGAAAATCTTTGAACTTACTTGATTTTAAATTATATTTCATTTATTACAAAGAATTTCTTGATTGATCAAACTTATTTTCACTTATCTCATCAAGAATTCTTTTTGCAAAGAAACTTTCTCAATCTCATATATTCTTCATTCTTGATAAAAGTTTTCTTTGTCAACACTTTGATTTAAGTGTAAATCTCTCTTCATACTTAACTTGTATTATTTGTTAAGAGAGATTATTGGTTTGAAAACTTTGATACAAAGAATTTCTTGATTGATCAAAACTAGTTTCATCTATTTCATTAAGAATTCTATTTTACAAAGAAACTTCTCAATCTCATCTATTTTCAAATTCTTGATAAAAGTTTTCTTTGTCAACACTTATATGGAAGTGTAAATTCTTCATACTTAACTTGTGTTATTTTGTTAAGAGTGATCATTGGTTGAAAACTTTGATAACAATACAAACTATTTTATCATCTATCATTTATCAAAGTTTAAAACATCAACACTTGAGCTTTATCATTTGTTATCTATTAAAGTGTTTGTCTCTTCTCTTCTTGTACATGACTTTGAATTTATTATTCATAAAGAAGAGAAGACTTCAATTGTAAAATTCATTTGAATTGTGAGTCGTGTTGAAATCCCTTAAAAATCAACATTTTATGAGGTTTGGTGCGTCTTGTTATAAGTCACCGTATGGGTCATATTGAGGTCCTGTAAAACTCAATAGTGTGGGTCATATAAAGATCCCGTAAAACTCAATAGTATGGGTCGTGTTAAGGTCCCAGAAAGCTCAACATTGTAAAAGGATCGATACTCCTTGTTTGTAAGTTACCATTTACTTTAGTGCATTTGGTCTTACTTGTCACGGAGAGTTTGGTAACGGGGACGTAGATCATTGCATTGGATCGAACCCCATTAAATTGGTTTGCTATCTTTACATTATTGCACTCTACTTTAAATTGCTATTTACATTGTGTTATGTCATACTTGAATTAAGTTATCATATTTGCATATTTACTTGTTGTATTACACTTAGCATTTATATATTGTGTATTGTATTGTTTTGAGACTAAGTATCGAAAAAGTTTCAAAAACTAATTCACCACCCTCTTGGTTAGTTATTCTTGAGCTAACAACTGGTATCAGAGTAAGGTGCTCAATTTTAAAGATTGAACAATTTTGAGTAATGGCTAATCACATTTTTCAAAATTTTGAGTGATATTCTACAAATCGTTCTCATTTATTTGATGGTACTCATTATAATTATTGGAAGACTAGGATGAAGATATTTATTCAATCAATAGATTACAATATTTGGAAAATTATTGAATATGGTCCATATGTGCTTACAAAGACTATTAAAATTGATGGCAAATCCGATCAATGTATTCTCAAGTCAAGAGATGAATATGATGAAGAAGATATGAGAAAATTGTCATTAAATGCTAATGCCAAAAATTTGCCTTATTGTGCACTAGATAGAAATGAATTCAATAGAATTAGCACTTGTGACTCGGCTCGTGAAATTTGGCATGCTCTAGTCACTCATATTAGAACAAATAAAGTTAAAGAAACTAAGATAAATCACTTAGTTAAAGATTTTGAAAAAAAATTCATGAAAGAGAATGAACATATTGTTGACATGATTACTCGCTTCACCAATATTACTAATAGCATCAAAGGCTTTGATCGTGAATTTACTAATTGTGAACTTGTAAGTAAAATGCTTGGTCGCTCTCGGAAGAATGGAGTTCATTGAAAATATTGATAGAAAACCCCAAAGATATCAATACATACATATTGGAAGAGCTCTATGGAACATTGATAACATATGAGCTAAATCGCACCGAGACGAAGGAAAAAACATTGAAAAACATAGAAGAGGAAAAATGCCAAGTTGCTTTCAAATCCGTTGTTGATGAAAGCACTTCGAGCAAAAATATGAATGATGAAGGAACAACAAATAACATGAGCGATGAAGAGCTCGATGACTTGGTCTGTCTTGTCAAGAAATGGAGAGGTTCTCGAAACAATCAAAAATTTCAAAAGAAGATGAAAGACAATAAGACTCTCCAGCAATATGGAATGAAAGCGATGATGATGATCGTGTGGGTCGTGTTGAGGTCCATAAAGCTCAACAGTGTGGGTCGTGTTGAGATCCCAAAAAGTTCAACATTGTAAAATGATCGGTATTCCTTATTTGTAAGTTACAATTTACTTTAGTGCATTTGGTCTTGCTCGTGACGAAGAGCTTGGTAACGGGGACGTAAATCATTGTATTGGATCGAACCCCATTAAATTGGTTTGCTATCTTTACATTATTGCACTTTACTTTAAATTACTATTTACATTGTGCTATATCATACTTGAATTAAGTTATCATATTTGCATATTTACTTGTTGTATTACACTTAGCATTTATATCTTGTGTATTGTATTGTTTTGAGACTAAGTGTCGAAAAAGTTTCAAAAATCAATTCACCCCCCTCTTGGTTAGTTATTCTTGAGCTAACACGTGATATTGCGGGTGATTATTGTTGTCGAAGATTAACAAAATGGTGGATGTTGCATCATGGTTCGCTGGGAGGCTCATAGAAAGCATTTCCCTTTGAAAGCAGCTCGAGATTAATCCATTGGTTTAATGATAAAGCTATTGAGTTTTATTTACACATGGAAGCAAAAGTAGATTCTCGACTCCAACAAGAAGTTTTTAGTTTTGTTTCAAACCATATATAGACAGAACCTCAGGTGGATGCTTACTTTTTCTTCTTTTATTACCATTTTCATGGCTTCTTTCTTCAACTTCGGCACTAGAAACTCCTCCAAGAAAATTTGCCTTCGAGTTACTTTCATTTTTTAGGCAATCTGTAAGACCTCACCCACTGACACCTTATATTTCGAAGTCCGACCCGCATTGAATGTACGACTCAGATTTGGGGGACTATTGTTATACCCATAAAATATTTCCTATTGGACTTGAACCTTGACTCATTACCCATTCGGCCCATTTGTTTCTTTAAATATATGTGTGATCTATTTCAATTAAGGTATGTTCTCTAACCCTATCCTCTTTCCCTCTTTCGTCTCTTTCACTCATTTTTTCTTTTGTCCTGCCGTTGACTTGATCGTTGGATGATCATTGGACATTTTTCTTGACTGACGGCATTTGACTCCTAACAAGGTATTCTGTGTGCAGGTGATGTCCACGTGCAGCTGACGACCTTTGCCTCTTAACAGTGAAGGTGACCCATCTGCGCCACCAGCGATGAGGTGGGATGATTTTTGGAGAAAATCTGAAAGGAGAAAGTGAATGGAGGGGAAAATTGATTGGAAGAAATATGGGCTTCATGGGTGGGTGGTGAGTGGATGCGTGGGCAGAGGTAGGGGAAAAGGTGATTTTTAGAAGAAAACGTGAAAAGAGGAAAGTGGAATGGAGTGGAAGTTGATCGAAAGAAATCGACATTTTCAAGAATGGGTGGGGGGATGGTGGCGCGGATGGTATGTGATATGAAGAAACTTGATTTTTGGAAACGAATTCTTAATACCTGATTTATGAAATATAAAGTTTCAAAGAAGTTTTGAGGTAATTTTCCCATTGAAAAATCGTAAAGCCCAATTTTTAAATTTTTTTTATCTTTGTAATAGTCTAGATTTTAAGAGTACTGGCTAATTTTTTTGTTCTAAACATTGATCGGTGAGAGGAAGAAGATAACATTTTTTTTAATTTCCTCTCTTTTTTTGTAGTTTGTTTATTTATTTATTTAATTGTTTTATTGGAACTTTTAAACTTACTATTTAGCCCTTTTTAAATTGATTAAAATAAGGCCAAATTCAATATTTTTGGTCAACTAATAGACATATTGACGGTTTCCATCCACATGTCCTACTATTGCACGAGAATACAAAGTTTAGGATTATGGTTGACACGAATGAAAGATTTGGATATAGTTTGCAAAAAGTGAAAAATTAAGGACTGTGACTACAATTATTCCTATTAATAATAAATATTTAACATCGAACATCTAATTTAGAAGTCAATTTATTTTTTGGGATAATTACCCAAAAGTCAACATCTCAAGTATACAATCCAAAAACAATGGGGATTGGTTTTAAATTTAAAAATTAGGTACTAATTATGAATTATGAATTTAATATTGTATTAAATAAATATATATGTTTGTCCTTTTTGCAAAGGTTTGGGTGTTTCACGCAACAACGATGGGTGTGGTTGTTGGTGGCCAATGGGCGCTGCGCGTAGTTGTTGGTACGCGAAGCAAGCAGCAATGATGGTGCGGTGGTGGTGTGATGTGCGTGCGAGGTTGTTTTTGTTGTTGTTTTGCAGTTGAAAAATAGAAGTTGTTGGGAAGGAGAAAGGGATGGATAAAAGGTGGGTGGTGGAAGCAGCAATAATTGGAGCGAGTGACAGCCAGCTAGTGCCAAATGTAAACTGCTTTCTTCATTTGATAGTGTTGGAATCTAGTGGGAAGAGGTGGTTGATGGCCAGTGATGTGTAGTGGTCCCAGTGTTTAGTCATGTCACTTTAATTTGAGGTGGATTTGAGTGGTGGTCGACGTAGGGGTATCGATGGTGGTGGAGTTTTTTGTGTTAATTGCGATCGATCTATATTCATTATGACTGTTTGTGACTAGATCTGCCTTAATTGTGATTATATGTGACCAAATTAACAATGAGTCACATACAGTCACAATTTAGAGTGACCTTATCACATGCAATAGCATTTAAGAAAAGTTTAGTCAAAGTCACACATAACACAAGTTTGATCACAAACAATGCATCATTATTATCATCGTATAGTGCCCAAAACGTTGCTATCACCTCACCGCCACCGCCACCGCCACCGCCACCGCACAAATCAACTTCAATGTACTAGCATTACCCATAACGCTTATAGGTGTTAGGTGCAGGTGCAAATGGTGGTGTGATGGGTTGTAGATGTAGATTATATGTTAACTGTGATCAAGTATGTGTTAATTATGACCGATTGTAACTACGTATGTCTCATTATGATTGCGTGTGATTAGATTTGAGAGGAAAACAAAGGGACAACGAACGTTTAAATGAGTAAATTCATCATTTTATGCTTAACGATGAAGATGTTTGGATTCTAAAATTACTCAATCATAGTCAAATATCAATGTGTAAAGCACGAGATGAGGCCGGGATTGAGAGTCTACCGACGATGGTGAAATGGCAAGATGAGGTTGAGAATGAACTCTGCCACAACATCATCTCTCTCTCAAATATCCCGTGTTTAATTTTGAGAGAGAAAAGGGTGTGCATGAACAAAAAGAGAAAAAGAGACAATAAATATAGAGGGAGGGAGTGAGTGAGTGAGGGAGAATTTTTATTTATAGAGTGAGAAAATTTGTATTTAGAGAGAGAGAGAGAGTGTGTGTGTGTGTTTTTTTTTTTTTTTTTTTAGAGAGCATCTTGTGGTAGAAAATATATTTACAATTGGGGAGGGGTCAGAGATGGGGCCGTGATGGGAGGGGGGTTAGGAGAGAATATGCGGCAGTAAGGAGCCACAATTGTATATTATACACTATATATTATTATATATTTATTAATTTGAATTATCATCTAATTTATGAAAGTATTTTGTTAGATTGTTAGTTGTGAAATGTGGTTCTTATAGTGTAGTAGTTGTGTATTGTTCCCTTATTATTATTTTTTTAATTTAACAAACAATTTGGGCTTTGGGCTAGTGTCTGGGCTAAGATGGATGAAAAACTTCACCACGACATGAGCCAATACGGCCTAACATAAAAGAGGAAATTACACCTAGACCTAGAATTAGATTTTCAATTTCACAAATAAGATCACAAGTTTAACATTTCAAAAATCGAGTTTTAATTAATAATTTAAAAACATTTAAGTTTAACATTTCAAAAATCGAGTTTTAATTAATAATTTAAAAACATTTTTATATCTAATTAAATACTAATTAATAAATTTCATCCCAAAATCAAAAACCTAAATTCATTTCCTCCCTGCCGTCTTTTCTTCTATTCTCTCATCTCCTCTCATCTCCATCTTCTCTCCTCCCATCCGTCTCCCTCACCGGCAACTCTTAAATTCATTTCCTCCCATGTAGGCTTCTCTCTTCTCTACTCTGTGATGTTGAAACGCCCAACCGTCTCTACCTCGTTGTTCTTCTCTCTCTCTTTCTCGCACTTCAATCTTCGATCCGGCGAAATAGCAGGCGCAGCAGCGCTAGTGACAGTGCCCTTATGCCATCGTGTGGAAGGCGGTGGAGGGCGGTGGAGTGTGTGTGGAGGCAGATCCAATGGTGGTGTGAGTGGGTGCGGGGACGGTGGACGCTGCTGTGAACAACATTTTAGTGACTGGTGTGTGTGGACGCGAACGAGTGTGTTGTGCGTGCGTGCAGCAGTTGTGTGTGTGGGTGCGCCGGTTGTGATGGTCAGGGGTGTATGCGTGGGTGCAGATATGTTTTTTTAGTGGTGTGCTAGTTGCGATTGGGGTGTGTGTGGACGCGGCGGTGGAGGTGCAGATCTGTTTTTTAGTGGTGTGTATGTGTGGGATGCGGTTGTGTGTGTGTGTGGGTGTAGCGATCGCGGAGGTGTAGATCTATTTGGGCGCAACTACGTGTAGATTTGTTTGGGTGCGGTTGGGCGGCGACGATGGTGGTGCCGCTAGTGGAGGTAGTGGCGAAGAGATGGACACAAATGATTTTGATTGTTTGTGACCAATAATTTGGTATAAAATGTGACCAATGCATGATGTGATGTGTGACCTAAAAATTATTAATATGTGACCATTAATTTGATAAATTGTGACCTCAATATAATTTATGTTCAATTAACGTGATGTTTGTGACCATAAAATAAGTAATGTAACTTAATTTTGTGATCTGTAACCGATTAATAATTTGTGACTTTTAAATTTTTAAGGTGTGACCGATGAACAAATTGTGACCCGCGAAAATTTTGAATTATGACCTAAAAATTTTAAGTTGTGACCACTTGTCGGAATGGAGCAGTCGTCGGAATCAGAGCAGTCGTCAGAACATCATCGGAACAGTCGCCGAGAAGAGTTGTGACCTGAATGGTGGCCAGAATAGTTCTCGGAGCGGTAGGGGTGGTGGAGGTGGTGTGGGGTAATTATATTATATTAGAATTAAATATTTAATAATAAATTGATTTAATAATTCATTATTTCATAAATAAAAAATTGAAAAACCTGATTTTTGAAATTGGGAACTTGTTTTTTGTATTTTTTGTATTTTTGAAATGGTGTAAAGTAAACACCTTATTTATGAATTGTTGCCAACATAAAAAGGGCTGATTCAGGCCTATAGTCAGGCTGGCCTGTTTGATACAGTTAATAGAAATGGGTAAATGACAGTTTCCAACCTTATGTTTCCCTGTGCCATTCTCGACCGCCTTCCCTACCACTATAACATTCCCAAAGCAAATCGCCTCCGGCCTATTTTTGGCAGTAAATGGGAGGAAATGTCCTAAAATTTGCAAAAGACATGAAAGGCTGAAAACGTTGTTGCTGTTAACCCTAAAAAATCCATCGGAAGCCAATATAATTTTTGGGTTCTCGAGTTTCCAGCTTTCTTATAATTCATCATTTCGAACATAAAAAATTAAAAAAAAATCAGCCCATCAAGTTCATAATCTAACGGTAAAATTTGTGGAAATATCTTCTCCACATCAAATAAATACATTATTTGAGTAGAATAAATCTGATGTCAACTGTACAATAGTCAATTTAAATAAATTTTAATTCCAATTTTTTATTTTTAGAGTAAATAAAATTATTTATTTTCTATGATATCCAGTATGCATTAAAAATTAATCTACATATATGCTCCATGTGGTATCACCGTTTGGCTCCAATTATTTGTAATTTTAATAGTTGGAATAGTATTTTTGTTGAAAAATGTGTGGTTAAAAAAGAAAAAAGAATTTTGCGTTTATATTTAGTATTATTTTATTGGAGAATGTATGGTTGATAAGAAGAGTGAACCAAACGGGGCTTTAATTGGAAAGATGAAATCTAGACCAAAAAAAAAAATCATATATGTTTTTTTATATTAGCAGTTCAAAGAGCAAGGTTAGAACAAAATTTTGTGCCTTTCTTTTCATGGAAAGTTTTCCACAAATTTGAAACCTTTCTTTTCTTTACATTTTTTATTTTTTTATATTTTTGGTGACAGATTGTTAATAATTTTCCACACATTTTGACTTTTATACTTCATTAGAAAAGTCATTAGTAGAAAAGACCTATTAAATTTGTGTAACACGAATTCTTAACATTTATTTCTTTGCATTTAGGTCTTTGATTAGGTGTGATTATAACCATATACTAGCATAATAGATAATTCAATGGATAGAAGCACATTTCGCACTGGGATTGTCTCATTGTCCAATAGAATTCAAATATATCATTATTCATTAGATAATTATGCGACAGTCATTTTATTGTCACATAAATTGTTGTCCGTCACTATGTATAGTAACATTATTCAAATTTTTAACCTCGAAATGAAAGGATAGACATGTTCTAGTTTCCAAGACTACTTCAAATTGGAATCAATTTTGTCAATGTAAGACTAAAATTTAACTTATCTAAGCTAATTGTTAAAAAAGGGTCAACTCTAATGGGACCCATTTGAAAATTGATAAAATAAAATTAAACATTGGTCAATGATTAACCAATCAATCCAAGATACCATTATTTGTGACGTGCCTCGATTGGAGTCTGCAATATATATTTTGTTATTCAATTAAATAAAATTTAATAAGCATGCACATAAATAAATTAGGGGATGTCTGTTCTTCTGCATATCAAAAGGATCCCAAGTTTAAATTCATGTAAGGGCACTCATTCAAATAGTAAAGATTCTTTAATTTGCATCAACTATCATATTATAATAGTTGCAATCAAGCCATATACTGCATGAGCATATTTTAAATGGGAGGTGGATTCAAGTGGAGTGGACTTGAGGTCGATTTTTTCGGCTTGATATTGGATGATATATGATAAATTGTATTTGTATAGTAAGTTACAGTATTTTGGCAAAATAATTGCAATACCTTACATCACGTTGGTATTGAAATTGGAGATCTCGAATTCGAGTCGATTCTGAAGCAATCTTGTGTAAATAATGCAGGAGCATGCTTAAAATAAGTGTGAGCCTAATGGGAGTGGATTCACGGACTTATTTTGCGTGGTATAGAGTGGATT
The DNA here is from genome assembly GCA_019097785.1 of Fraxinus excelsior. Lineage (NCBI taxonomy): Eukaryota > Viridiplantae > Streptophyta > Magnoliopsida > Lamiales > Oleaceae > Fraxinus > Fraxinus excelsior. Next base: position 16,038,695 of record CM032626.1, read on the forward strand.
GTATGTGTCATAAACTATATCTTTTGGTCAATATTCTACATCACTATATTTACTTTGATAGTCTTTAGTAAATAAATTTAAACAATCACAATTTAAAACTTTAAATGCATATGATAATATGACTTATTTTTCTTCTTTAATAATAATGTAGTATTGTCTATCCTACTTTACAAGATATAATTGAATAACATGGTACAATATAATAAATTGATTTAAATTTTATTTTCTTTTTTTTATAATCATTTTAATTGGTATCTATTCTAAAATATCAATTGTGCTTAAGGGGGTTATGGTGTCATTTTCACGTTTGAGTATCTTATAAATAATAAGATAGAAGTTAACTCATGTTTAATACACATTCTTTCAAAATTTATTTTTAACCACACGTTTTTCAATAAAACAATATTTTCTATCATATTAATAATTTTTCCTTACTTTTTAACCACATATTTCTCATCATATCACTATTTAAAATGCATTATTTCCTCGATAATATCCATCAAACTTATAATTTATTATACTATTCAGTTGTGCTCAATACTGGGCATTGGCATGCAAAGTTTTAGATTGTGAAAATGTTTTGATTAATTTGTGGGTTTTAATAATTTAGACTGCCAAAGTAAATATTGCTAACATCAAAACTTCCATTAATTTAAGAAAATAAAATAATAAATGCAGGAAGTTCCTGATTTTGCTTGGTGGCTAAGCAAGAGTAAAAAATGACTGAAATAATCACAATATTACTCTAATTTCAAAACCCATTACTTAAAATACTTAAAAGTAAATAAACAAGTTTTCAACTTTTTTTATTGATAAATTTGAAAGATACAAGGACAGTAACATTATCACTTTCACTTTCCTAGAAGAAATGCACAAAAAAGCATACAGTCAGTGAGTCAGATCTTAAAAGAAGAAAGGAAAAAAAAAATGTAGATTTCATTCAATTCCATGACATACACAAATTTCCAGAAACTGAGTTTTTTCTAAAATCTTTCTGATTGTACATATAGTCAGTTTTCATAATTCAAGAAGAACATGTTGTTGTTACTACATCCGTGTCCAATACTAATTAGTTCGTTAACTTCCTCGAGATCATATTGTAACTGACAGTTCCCAGGAATCCCATTTCCGTTTTGATGATCATCAGAAAATGAATTGAGTGGATCATCACCGTTGATATTTCCATAATCAAGCACGAAACCTTGAAAACAGCCCATTTCTTCTTGTTTTACATCCTTTCTGTAGCTGATCTGACTGCATCTTCCATCAGATGAAGAACAACTTGCTTCATTTCCATTAAACATCAGCATATTTTGATCTTTCACTGGAAAATAATACTGTGAATCCATCAAACCCTCTTGGTTCTGAAGGTAATAGGAATATTGATTGGTAAGTGAAGGAATAGTGGTATTATAGTAGAGAAAATTTTGTGGGGGTGAAAAGGATTCAAATCCTGAGAGGGATTTTGTTGGGGTGTAAAATGAGTTGTAATGATCTTTATTGAACGATGACAGATTTGGGAGTACCGAGTGAGAAAGGGTTGGAGAAAATGGTGATGTTTTACCTTGGTAATTTGTGGTAAATTTGCTAATGAGCTTCTTCTTCAACTTGGTATTCCAGTAGTTCTTGATATCATTATCGGTCCTTCCTGGTAACTGTGCAGCTATGATTGACCACCTGCATTTTTCGGAAAAAACCATTAAATTTCATCGTCTAAAAGCTTAAAGAACTAAAGAATTAGGCACTTGTCTTCAACTAGTCTCCTCAGTTCTCACATAAAAAGATTTCCAAAAGAAGAAACTTTTGAGCTATTCATTAAACAGGCTATATGTTTCTTCAACGGTTTCAAATTCTTGTCATTTTTCTCTTAAAAACTGGTAAATAAAAGCCAGGAAATGAAAATGTAAGTAGTGCTGTTGCTTGCCTGCTTCCAATGTTTGCATATAGGTTACAGATTATTCTATCTTCTTCATCAGAAAATTCACCATGTTTAATGTTAGGCCTCAAATAATTAAGCCAACGCAATCTGCAGCTTTTCCCGCATCTCTTTAGACCTGGACTCAACACCAACCCATCAACATAAACAAATGTATAACACAACAACATTAGATAGAGAGAGAGAAGAATTTTGAACACATACCAACTTTCTGAGGGAGGGCAATCCAATTCCCACCAGTCCCATATTTCTCGATGAACACTTTAAGCTGTGCATCTTCTTCAGGTGACCATGGTCCCTTCTTGACATTTGCTTTGTCACAACAAGGAGCCCTACCCATCTCTCTCTAAAATGACTTGGTATGTGATGGCTTTGGGGTTTTTATTGAGGAAAACTGTGGTTAAGAAACAGTAAACAAGTGATTAGTATATTTTTTTTGAAGAGTTACTTAAGTCAAAGGGATAGGGTTATTAGATTAATTTCAAACTTCTCAGCCTAACAGGTAGCTGTTGGAAGTTTCCATCCTTCAATTATTCAGTAAATGCTGTATATAGTCAGTCTTTCTTGATGGTTGAAGACACATTCTTCAAACTATATGCATTAAGTGGATTTTATTATTTTGGGTTTAATTCTACTAAAGCTCACTAAATTCTCACCATTGAACTTTACTTTAATGCAATAACACTACTAAACTTTAATTTACATGCAATTAGGTCACCCTGAGCCTACCAAAATTATTTGACATGTCAGTCAAAAATAACAACATACCATATCAGCCCATTTAAAATTGGGATTATATTACAAAAGAGTTCATTAAACTTTCATCATACTTGCACATTAAGGATTCAACTATGATGACCGGATGAATATGTACATTCACGCGACAATCCAATTCATTTGCAACGGCAGTATATACAAGTAAAAGTTATTGGGTAGAGTAGCTTGGGATAGATGCAAATGATTGTACCTATTCTATAGCACATGAAGTTGTGGAGAAGGAAAAGAACAATTTATGAAGTTGGTTTTCGACACATTTGGCCGAAGACCATGGGCATTGGAATCGGAAGATCTTTTTTTAAGTAGTTTTTGGCAACGACAATTATTTAATTAATGTTTTTCTATTTCATGTTGCATTTGTTATCCCCCATATATGCACTCAACTGAATTGGCTTGTTGCATATGGTAATGGTACATCCATCCACTCAACATAGTTGAATCGTTTTGATATTTGGTGACTTGAATGCGTCAAATTGAAGTCAAGTGACCTACTTGCATGTACACTGAAAGTTTGGTCATGAACTTCAACGCAATTAATCCTTATTAGTTTTGTAAAATAATTTAATTAGAATAACATTATTGCATATGACATTAGATATGAGCGTCGTACACAAATTTATATCTTAATCGACGCGTAGGTCTTGCTTGTTAGATCACGTGAATTGACTTTGTTTGGGTTTCATTTTGTTTTGATGAAATTTTACTTGTCAAAAAAATTGTGATTGAGAAGTGAACAATATTTATGAGTCCTACGAATTATGTGATTAAAATTAATGATTAACTTTGAAAAGTAAAATGGGAAATGAAAAGCAAAAGGTGGCATTATAAGAGAAGGTAAACCCATAAACGTACCTAAACGTACCTAATCCGACTAACGTATTATGTATTCCAAGGTGGTTAATTCTTGTTGGAGAATCATGAACAAGAGTCTTACTCTTTTTTCGATTGCAATTTTTCTTTTAGCCGTCATGGAGTTTTTGAAGGTTTTACTGCATATGTAAAACTAGCAAATAGGTTGGTCAGTAGTCATTATTGAAAAATCCTGGTTTTCTACTGTTTATGTGATTAATTTTCACAGTAACTATTGTGAATGATAATCTTTCATTTGATCAGGTGCTTTTTGTAATGACTTATATGTTGACCTCAAAAAATGGACTAATAACGCGACCAACAGAAAAATAGAAACTCACCTCTTAGTAAACCAAATCTCAATATATTCCAATCAAATTGCTAATTGCATTGACGAGTTAATGAAGAGAATGATTCATAGTGTGTTTAATTGGTTGTAATGTAATAATTTGATTGACAAAAAGGGGGGTCGGCAGGACAGAGAATCCAGGTTTACTTTTAGTGTATGAACTTGCGTTAGTCCCTTCTGATACTAAACATGCGTTTTTATACCCAATGCAAGCTAAACGAGGTTCGTTGGATGATAAGGCACGTGGTTCTACTAGATCTATTGGCTCTTATTATTGTCAATCAATCAAATAGACTATTTAATGTTGAGATTCTCGTATCTTTACTTCTAGATTGGGGATTTGATTGCGTAGATTTACAGAGATAGTGTTAGCAGTATGTTGTCTTGTCAATCATTTCGTATGATCTAATATTGGTTGGATGTTCGTCTCGCTAGGGATAGGCTCGAATTGATGGCATCTGCTAGAAGGGGATCGATCAACCTACTTATAGGTTGAGTTCGCCTCGCTGTGCATAAGAGCGGGTCGCTCACACCGCTACGTCACATGTGGACTCGCCTGGCTGCCACGTGGAATATTTACTTTACAATTATTTATATGAGTAACATTATCAATGCTTTCTTTTGAATTGTCACATACACTAATAAACTAGGCTTGCAAATTTAATTGTCCTTGTCCATTGTAAATTTGCCTCGATGAGTCTTTCAATGAGTTAGTCATGTTTGATAAATAAATAAATAAAAAAGAAAAAAAAAGTATTTTTTTTGTTTATTTGATCATAATCTGATAAATAAAAGAATTCTATTATGAAAAGCAAAATAGAATTTGTGTTCGACAACAAAGTATAAAAATAAAATATTAATATATGAAAAGGAGAAGGAAGCTTACCAAAAGATTTCAAGGTCTTTTCCAAAATTTACGACATTGTATTGAGAATAATTGTGCTTGACACCAATGTGACGTGAATTCGTACAGAAAATTACATGCATCAAACGCTGTAAGAGTTTTTAATGAGAGAAAATTGTTAAATAAGGACAATGAGAAAAATTAGAAGAAAACATTACACGATAGTTTTGTGTAATGAGAAATTGTGAGAGAGGAAAATATTGTATTATGAGATTTTCTCGGCTAATGAAGTTTTATTCTCGTGTGGTCATGGCAGTTTAATGAACCATGTCTAATTTGTATTTTTCTTTTTTCAAGTTCGTTTTTAAGTTTTTCGATTCTTTTGCATATGTTAACATGTTTTCCCAATATTTTCTTTTAAGTTGAGAAAATCATAAATAACTAAAATCCACACAATCATATCTCTCGCGGTTTATAAAAGACGTGTGCTGAAAAACTTACTATTTTGTCGAATCATTCCCAACGAAATGGAGGAACTAAGGGCAACTAACGAATTTTTTTTATCAGTTTTCTTGTTTAATTTTATATCGTCAAACGGATCGAATGTGGCAATGTGCCAAACCCAAAGAGAAGTTATTTGTGTTAAGAAATATATGGTTATTTTGTTTTATTATTTATTAAGGGTAGAATAGTCATTTTTAATTTTTTTTTGTTTAGCTTATATATAGTCTCTTTATATTTATGTTAAAGTATTTTTTGTACTCAATTTCATTATGCACAATCTATGAAACTCTAGTCTCCTTTTTTTCTTTGTTTTCTTTGAATTGTTTAACATGGTATCAGAGCAAAGTTTCATGGGACAAGATTTAATCTCAAACACAGTTTTCGCGGATCCAATAAGGGTTGGATGGAAAGAATTATTCGTATTGGAGTTACGTGATGATAAATTTTCTTAAGGATAAAAAGATGTGGGATAGGTTAGTGGAACTTTTGTGAAACCTGAGAATACAGATAAAGGTTATATTGCTTCGATAGATACCTGAGAAGCAAACAATGCAAAAAGTATTACTTTGATTAACAATTATGTTGAGCTTTCCATCGGTAGAGGGTTGGCGAAGTATGAGACAGTAAAAGAGGTTTAGGATCATCTGCAAAGGTTATTCACTCAATCAAATTTTGCAAAGCAGTATCAATTGAAGAATGATATATGAGCTCTTCGGCAGAAGAATATGAGTATTCGGGAGTTTTATTCTGTTATGATAGATCTTTGGAATTAATTGGCTCTTACAGAATCAGACGAATTAAAGACATGTGGTGCCTATATTGCTCATAGAGAGCAGCAACGGTTGGTACAATTTTTAACTATACTCCGCAGTGATTTTGAAGGACTTAAATGTTCAATTTTGTACCGTTCTCCACTTCCTTCTGTTGACTCAGTTGTTAGTGAGTTATTGGCTGAAAAAATACGTCTCAAGTCTTATTCTGAAAAGGAAATCCTTTCTACTTCTAATCCTTCTGTGCTAGCAGTGCCTTCTAAGTCATTCTCTAATAATCAAAATAAATTTTACGCAATGGCTGCCCCCACGAGTGTAGTTTCTGTAAGTTGAAAGGTCATTAGAAGATTCAGTGTCCTAAGTTGAGACAACAAAATCAATCGCAACAACAATTCCAAGCTTGGAAGCCTGGCAACTAATCACAATCGAATGATCATAAACTACCTCAAGGCTATAAACCACATCAGTCTAATACTGCAGCAGTAGTTTCATCAGACCCCTTCACCGATCTTAGTACTTTGGCTAAGCAATTTCAGAAGTTTCTCTCCTTACAGCCACAAGCTATGTCTGCTTCTTTTCCTTTCCTATGTCAGTTGCCTCATAGTTCTTCAGGTATGTCACATTCTGTATGGGTCTTGGATTCTGGTACTTCACATCATATGTCTCCAGATTCTTCATTTTTTGCTTCTATATCTCCTTCGTCTTCTATCCCTGTCATGACTGCTGATGGCACTCCTATGCCTCTAGGAGGGGCTGGTTCTGTTGTCACATGTCTCTCCCTAATGTTTATCATATTTTGAAACTTACATTAAATCTTGTCTTTATTGGTCAGTTATGTGATTATGGTAATTCAATCACATTTTACTCTTCTTCTTATTATGTGCAGGATCTGCAATCTTGGAAGTTGATTGGGACAGGTCGTAGGAATGGTGGACTATATATTTTGGATGAGCTAAAAGTGTCAATTGCTGCTACTACTACTAGTGTTGATTTATCTTCTTTTCGTTTGAATCCTTCTTCTTCTAGTTTTTATTTATGGCATTCTCGTATATCTCATTTTTTGTCCTCTCGTTTGAGATTTTTGGCTTTCACTAGAGTTTTAGGAAATTTGCAACCTTGTGATATTTCTGATTGTAGTGGATATAAACTGGCAAAATTTTCAACTTTACCTTTTAATCGAAGTATTTCTATTTCTTCTTCTCCTTTTGATTTGATTCATTTTGATATATGTGGGTCTTCTCATGTTGCCATAAAAGGAGGGTCTCGATATTATGTTTCTTTCATTGATGATCATACTCGTTCTTGTTAGGTTTATTTAATAAAGCATCATTCTGAATTCTTTGAGATATACTTAGTCTTTCGTGCTCTTGTCAAAACTTAACATTCTGCTGTTATCAAATGTTTTAGGTGTGATTTAGGTGGGGAATAAACTTCTGATAAATTTTGTAAGCTACTTGCCTTAGATGGAACCATTCACCAAACTTCATGTACAGATACTCCTGAACAAAATGGTGTTGCTGAAAGAAAATATAGGCACATTGTTGAAACTGTTCGTTCTCTCTTGTTGTATGCTTATATTCCTAGTGTGTTTTGGGGTGAAACTGTTCTTACTGATGTAGGTCTGATTAATATAATTTCATCCTCTCATACTTCAGGTTTTTCTCCTTTCGAAAAGTTGTATGGGTATGCCCCTAATTATTCTTTCTTTAGGGTTTTTTGTTGTACTTGTTTCATTTTTCGTCCTCATGTAGAACGCAACAAGTTGCCATCTCGATCTACCATTTGTGTCTTTCTTGGTTATGGTGAAAGTAAAAAGGGGTATCGTTATTTTGATCCAATAACTCAGAAACTTTATGTGTCTCGTTTATAATAGCACATTTATTACATCTTTCACCCATTAATATTTGCATTTCTATAATTATTTGATGACTAAATGCACTAAGTACTTCTATATCTTGGTTTAGGTTGTAAATGGGTGAAAACGATGGAAAATGGAAGAAATAAGTGAAAATGATCAAAATTGAAGAAAATGTAAGTTCAGGAACTAAAGAACAAATACTCTAAACGTGTTCCCAACCTTGTGATGAAAATTTGAGAGCATTACAGGTCAATTGGATGAAGAAATGAGTCAAATGGATGAAATATAGCCAAAACATAATCACAAATCAGCTTTCAAGCTGAAAAGTTTCGCACCGAGTTTCAGCATCATATTGAGACCAATTTTTTATATATAAAAAGATTGAATTTGAAAATGGTCTCTAAATCAAAGTTGTAGCCCTTTGAATTAGCTTTGTAACGCAACTTGAATCGCCTCAATCGGATATTAGGAGATAAAGTTTTGATGAAAATACTGAAAAGGTGCAGCAATGCAGCGCCCAGACACTACCCTTACAACGCCCAAGCTCTGTACAAACCCAAAATAATAGATTTTCAGCTCCTAGGCACTGCTCCCATGGTGCCTAGGCTCCGCGTCATGCAAACCTAGGTTTTTTTTATGTTTGGACTGCGAGAAACTTAAAAAATGACCCCAAAAACATTCCAGAACTCATTATTCTTGATCATTCTTCATTCTTTATCATTTTTTCTCCTGTTTGGCTCAAGAATCTCCATGAGGAACTAAAATCCTTGGTGAAGCTATAAAAGAACTCATTGGATTTGGTGATTTCACATCCTTTATTCATGTAATATGGTCTTTATTTGTTGAATAGTTTTAAAATTTAGACTTTTATTTTGATAAATTTAAATTGAAATTGGTTTAATTCTTATTAAGTTTTTCATTGATTCGGTCATGTTTTTTCCATTGTTTAATCAAAATATTTGTTTAAGTTTAAATTTCATGAACCTATGTTGAGATTGGTTTAAATTTTACTAAATTAATAATAGATTCAGTCAGGCTCTTTCTATCGACGAATTGAACTAATTATAGAATTTTAATCTCAATTATTTTATTGGTGTGATTCGATTACTTCTTTCTACTTGAAGTATATGGTCGATCTTTGAATCTGATTTCAATAAAATTGTGCGAATACGTCATATGAAGTCTAGATTTTACAACTACTTTTGAATTAAATTGATTTGTAATGTCATATCTTCCGATTAGAGTGTCGGGATAAAAGCCTCTAATTGAATTATAAAACTGAATAAATGATGTGAATGTTCCGATCCAATTGGGGGAATTATGACGCTTCACTGCTTCAAATCATTAATTTTAACATTGCTACTTCAATATTGAATTTACTACAAATTTAAAACGATAATGTATCCCTTTTTGGAACCCTTAAGCATTTTCCATCTTATTGTGGATACGACACTCCAAAACTGCACTACAACTACCGGGTTATTCTTTGGGTGTAATCACTCGTCATGTTTTTTTTCGCGAGCATATACATTTCTTTTCTATTCCATCAACTACTTATAATTTGACTAGATATGATCTTATTTGTATAGATCTTTTTCCAACGATTATGATAGTTTGTCATCTCGAGTTCCTAGTACTTCAAATACCCCTTTTCATGTTCTTACTTCGTTATCTTTACAATCAATTCGTATTGATCATTATGCAGGTACTGACACTTTACTCTCCGGCACACTTAAAGGTCCTTCTTCTCCTATGGTCTCTCAAGCTCCGTCTGAGATTGTGGATCCACCTCTACGTCAATCCATACGCATTCATAAGTCTACAAATTTACCAAATTTCGCTTATTCTTGTTATTTTTCATCTTTTACTTCCTTTTAGCTTCTATTCATTGTCTTTTTTAGCTCTCTTCCTATAAAGAGACAATTCTTGATCCTATTTGGCAACAAGTTATGGGTGAGGAACTTTCTGCTTTGCATAAGACTGGTACTTGGGATTTGGTTCCCCTGCCTCCTGGTAAGAGTGTTGTGGGTTGTTGTTGGGTGTATAAAATTAAGACTAATTTTGATGGATCAATATAGAAATACAAAGTTACGTTGGTTGCAAAAGGGTACTCTCAACACTATGGTATGGATTATGAGGAGACATTTGCTCATATTATAAAAATGACTACTATTCGTACTTTTATTGCAGTAGCTTCGGTTCGTCAGTGGCGTATCTCTCAACTCGATGTTAAAAATGCATTCTTTAATGGAGATCTTCAAGAAGAAGTTTATATGGCACCCATTCCTGGTGTTTCACATAATTCTGGTTATGTTTGCAAGCTCAAGAAAGTGTTATATGGTCTCAAACAAGCACCCCGTGCTTGGTTTGAGAAATTTTCTATTGTGATCTCTTCCCTTGGATTTGCTTCTAGTAGCCATGATTCTGCTCTTTTTGTTAAGTGTACTGATGCAGGTCATATTATTCTATCTTTATATGTTGATGATAATGATGGTATTTCAGTTTTGAAGACAGAGTTAGCTAGACAGTTTGAAATGAAGGATTTGGGTTCTCTACGATATTTCTTAGGTATTGAGGTGGCCTGCTCACCCAGAGATTATCTTCTTTCTCGGTCGAAATATGTTGCAGATATTCTTGAGCGGGCTAGACTTACTGATAATAAGACCGTTGATACTCCCATTGAGGTTAACGCAAAGTATTCTTCTTCTGATGGTTTACCTTTGTCAAATCTTACTTTATACCGTACTATTGTTAGGAGCTTGATATATCTCACGATTACTCGTCCAAATATTGCATATGTTGTTCATGTTGTTAGTCAATTTGTTGCTTCTCCTACTACAGTTCATTGGGTAGCTGTTCTTCGTATTTTACAGTATCTTCGGGGTACAGTCTTTCAGAGTCTTTTACTTCCATCCACATCCTCCTTGGAGTTGCGTACATACTCTGATGTTGATCATAGCAGTGATCCCATATATCGCAAGGCTATTATTGGTTTCTATATCTTTTTGGGTGATTCTCTTATTTCTTGGAAGAATAAGAAACAATCTATTGTTTCTCAATTTTCAAGTAAAGCAGAATATCGTGTTATGATATCTACTACCAAAGAAATTGTTTGGTTACGTTGGTTACTTGCAGATATGTGAGTTTTTATTTCTCATCTTACTTCTATGTATTGCGATAATCAGAGTTCTATTCAGATTGCTCACAACTCGATTTTTCATGAACGAACTAAGCACATTGAGATTGATGTCACCTTACTCGTCATCATCTCAAGCATGACACAAGTACTTTGCCATTTGTTTCTTCGTCTTTGCAACTTGCAGATTTCTTTACAAAGTCTAATTTTATTTCTCGTTTTCGTTTTCTAGTTGGCAAACTCTCGATATTTGTAGCTATCGCATCATGAGTTTGAGGGGAGATGTTAAGAAATATATGATTATTTTGTTTTGTTATTTATTAAGAGTAGAATAGTCCTTTTTAATTTTCTTTGTTTAGCCTATATATAGTATCTTTTCATTTAGATTAAAGTATCTTTTGTACTCAATTTCATTATGCACAATCAATGAAACCGCAGCCTCCTCTTTTTTTTTTTTTTTTTTTTTTTTAATTGTTTAACAATTTGTAACTAGCATGTTATTGGCTAAAGCTTTAAAAAAGTGAGATTTTCACATTAGAAAAATATTTTTAAAAATAATCAGCACTTAGCCATAAATGCATTTTGTGATGTAAATTTAATCAACACTACATTATGTCGTGAAAGTGATTAAATTATAATTTAAATTAGTCAAACCTACTTTTTATTCTTACATTCGTAAGATCAACCACTCCTACCAGCTTTTTATTTACATTTTCAGAGACACACAACTAAATATACTTAGTTTTTTCATACACTAAATATACTTAGTTTTTTCATACAGAATCATTAAATATCAATGTGGAAAAAAATTAATTGCATATTAGAGTCTGTTATTACAAACTTAACGGGACTTCACTTAGGCCATGTTTGATTTTTCTTTCTTTTCCATGGAAGATGGAAATTAAATTCCATTTTCACATTTTTGCATATTTGATTGGCTGAATTTTCATGGAATTGGTTTTCCACACTTTCCTGGTTTTTGAGCAAAAGCTTTTCCGATGGGTTTGGTGAGAAAAGTTTTTCTCGACAATTTTTTTTTAAAAAAATTTTTATTCCCAATTGTAATAAATTTTATCCCTTTAATGAACAATTTTCATGAAAAACAAAACAAAACTAACACCAAAAGATCCAAAATCTCAATATTTTTCAGGTAGAGAATTATGTCAATCAAATACGATTAATTCACAATTCCCAGTAAAACAAGTTCTAGACAATTCAATTTACTAAAATTCATTTCTTTCCACCCAATTTCATTCTTCCAATCAAACGGACCCTTAATGACTTAGTTTGAACACAACACTAGAGAGCGAGACTTCACTTAGTGACCCATTCTGACGTGCTTTTGAAGATAATAATGAGACGTGTTGTAGTATAGTTGGCTATGTAATAGCGTTCACTGATTTTTGATTATTTTTGGAGACATCACTAATTAAATATTATTTAGCAAAATTTTTTTAATAGAAAACTTGAAAGTTACAACGAAAAATAAAACTCGATTGCTAAAAGTTCAAACCAATAAAACTTGGTAGGTAGCATAACCCACATTTGGAGATCATGAATCTAATTAAAAAAAGAAAGAGAAACCCTCTCGAATTTATTCCTCTTATTTCATTTCTCTCCACAACCTTTTGAGACAATTTTAGACTAATAAAAGAATATGTATTATATATCTCAATGTAAAAATAAATAAATAAAATTGCATGCACGGAGAGACATTGTGTCTCCGTGTGGCACGGAATCTTTAATCCATCCTACATAATAAAAGCGCATAAAATTCTTTGAAGGTATTAAAATCAAGATAGTGTGAGCAGCAATATACTATAAAAAAATGTAAACAAAGTTGAGTATGATAATCAAACTAAACGACGAGGATGTTATAACTTATACAAAGCTGCATTTCCCATTAATAGGACTTATTTGTTTCCTGTTCGGAATGTGACTTCTTGCTCCTTTTGAATTAGTTCCAAACTTCCTTCACAACATATTACATTCAACAAAACTTATCTACACAAATGCTAAATGTAACTTAGATCGGGTAACATATGATTGCTCATATTATCAATGAAAATCGAATTCATGATTAAAGCATTACCATATTTGGTATTTTCTGTAAGCGTTCCCATAACAATTTTAGCTCACCAGCCATTTTATAATAGGATGTTCAGACAATATGACAAAAGGGAAAAGCACATAATGGATTAATTCTCGAGGAATATTGAAGGGATGGATGAAGTCTCGCGTCAAATTGCAGTTGTGAGAAGGATGAAATACAAATGCTTTGACTAAGTGAAGGGAAAACAAAATCAAATGAATAAAGAAAACATGATTCAAGTCGTCTGCAAAAGAGAATTTAAAACTCAAGATGATCGTAATAATCCAAGAATGTGAATTGATTGTATGTAAACCGTGGATTTAGGTTGGTTTGATTTAAAATGTTAAAAAAAATCAGGTGCGCCTCCGTGAGGCACGGAGACACAATGTCTCCATTCTAGATGGAGACACCGCTCGTGTCTCCATCTAGCATGGAGACACACGGTGTCTTCATGCGAGATGGAGATACCGCCCGTTTCTCCATCTACAACGGAGACACGGTGTCTCCGTTCTGGCATGGAGACGCGGTGTCTCCACCATGTCTTCGTGCGCAACGGAGACTCGATCTGTCTCCGTGCCTCACGGAGACACTATCAATTTTTTTCTATACATTTTGAGTCAAAACTAACATAAACACATGGTTTACATACAATCAATTTTCATTCAAATTCACAGAATTCCTAACAACTCCTTAAATATTTATCATTATTTTCATTATTTATTCATAACAATTCACAAATCATAATATTAAATCAGTAAATCACAAATCAATCTGTAAAAATATATTAAAAATTCAAAAGTCTGAAATTTTGAATATCATCTTCAGTGGCTAAGATCTCTGATGCCTTATTGTTCTTTTACTTTTGACGCTGCTATTTTTCATATTATTTCTCGACAGTTGAGAAGTGAAAGGAAGCTCACAGATTTCAAGAGCCTGCTTCAGTTTGACGGTTTCATTGTCGAATTTTGATAACGAAAATTGAGGGTTTGGGGAATGAAATGAAAACGTGCAAATGAAAAGAAATGGAAAAATCTGAGACGACCCCGTAATGATTAACGATAGGTAATTGCGACAAGTGTTAAAAGGAAAACGTTGAACTTACTAAGTTACAAAAAATGATGCATGTTTAAATATAAAATAGAGCATTACCTTCACAGGCCCCTCACAAAGGGTGGGCCATGTGTCTATAAAATATATCTTCAACACGTATTTTCAAAAATTAGCCAGACTCCCATTTTATGAAAGACATAATACATGTAGAATTTTATTAGGCCATACACGCGTTTTAATCTCATCGTGCCATCGTCACTTATTAATGAGAAACTAGCACGTGTCAAACCTTGTCAAGTGTGTTAAAATAACATTTAAAAATAAATAAATATATTTTCTTTTAAACGCCCTAAACTTTTAAAATGAGGTAATTAACATTGCATTAGCATAACATGAAAGGCATGACAAATTTCTCTTTTTGTATAGTTTATAAGATTAAAATTGTAACATATCATTTTATAATTAATTAAAAAAAATTAACAGATTGCAATATTTTGGGCCCAAAAAAATTCTAGATACATCATTTGTTACAATTCATTAAAATCAAATTTTTACTAGATTTTGATAAATAAAAAAAATATATATATGAAATTTACTATGGATGAGTTGTGGGTACTTTGAAATATGTAACTAAAGTTAATTGTTGATTTTAACATAAATTAAAATTTAGATTTTAATTGCGGCCAAACAAGGGCATAATATGCAAATATTGCCCCCATACAAACACGCTTTCTTTATTGCCAAAATAATTGTCTGCATTAACGCTTTCGTCACTCTATTGGAACACCACACTAAGATTCTCAAATATTATGACAAAAATATGGATATGAATTTGGAAATATTATAACAATTGATTATTTATTTAGTGTAAATATTAAAAATAATTGTTATATTTTATATGCATAGGCGTGGAAAGACTAGTTCTTTTAACATTTACTAATATTTTTTTTTAGTCTCATGCTGCTTTTGAAAGATTAAACGTACTCGTCTCGATCTATTTTATTGAATATCTCATTATTATAGAATTTTTTTTCTTTAAATCTTATCAGCAACATGAAAATACATTATTGTTCGAACACGTAGAGGAACGAGGTGAATTATAAAATCATGAATTGAATACTTTAAAAAAAAAAAAAAACTCAATAATTATACAAAAATAAGTTTGTCATCCATAAATAAATTTATTTTGTCTTCTCTTCTGCAACATCGAATCTTTCGTTTAAAAAATTGAAAGGTCGCTTGAAAATTAGTAATAAAATTAATTATTGTGGATCATTATCATATTGATTAAAAGTGGACAAGTGTCCTAGTCCCCATTGACTTTTGTGACAGCATAGATGCAGATTTGTATTTCGCTAGATTCGAACATTATCAATGGTAGGCAAACTACGGTAGAAAAATTTGTGAAATTAAAGTCGTTTGATTAATTTAAATCACTCGTTAATTAACCATTTTGATAATGATTTGTCTATGTAAATCTATAGTCCTTGTCCTAATCTCACCTACTATTTTGCTTAGCCTTCTGATTAAAAAAATTAAATTGCACGTAAGATTCAAAGATTTTTCTAGTGTGTTTATTAATCTCTCAAATGACAACGTTGTTGAAATACGTGAAAAGAAAACAAGCCCTCGCCAATCCTTGATAAGGCGAAGAACCAACTCTTAACTTGATAAAACTGAATTAGCTTATGTTTGAGTCACATTATTTTTTTTTCATTTTCAACCACATATTTTTCAATAAAATAATATTTTTCATCACATCAATAACTTTTTCATCTTTTTCGACTATATATTCTTCATCACATCAAACAAAAAATGCATTTTTAAACTCAAAATGTGCACCAAACAGGGGCTTAACATTATTACTTAAGAAACTATACATCGATCATTGGCTATATAAAAATTGATTAGAATGTGGCTAAGTTGACATATTCAAGGATCGTCCGACTTACGATAATAAAGTGTTGGATGTACGAGATTCGAGCTTTACTCGGATAATGGTAGGTTTGAGATATGTCTATATAAAATTTGTACAAGACAATAAATTTGTTTGTTAGGACTTGCGCTTATTTAATTTTATCAAAATGATGGAACATACATATAATATACAAGTTTGAAAGTCAAGACTCGTTACGACAAAATTAATTAATGAAATTAAACAACTAACGCAATATCGACAGATAAGTAATAATAAATAAAGATTTGCTTCCAAAAAAATAATAAATAGTAGGAATCTATAAAGATAAAATCAAAAATACTGCCCAAAGGTTTGATTAGAGAATTAACACATAGAACTAGATCGAACGTTTTGATTGAAAAATCAATAACTAGTCTGATTTCAATCCAATTACATGGAAAAAGAATTTCAAAAACTCGTACCCATTAAGATATTATCGCCCATTCCATACATAAAAATAAAAGAAATAAAAAGTCATTTATTCATTTATTTTTTCCATGAGTTAGCTTCTAATTTGACTATTTAAATAATGATATTTTTCCAGTCTCTAAATATTATTAATCTATATGATAGTATGATTACTGCAATATAGTTCAACAAATATGAAAATTTTATACGATGCACTGCGTGACGATAGATTCACGGACACATATCATAACCATCTACATTTCAAATTAATAATATTATTTTTTGATGTTGGTGCCAATATAGTTTATTTTCGGGTAATTGGCGCAAAATGTCCCTACCTTTGAAGGTTTTTGTGAAAAATGTCCATATCTTTCGTTTTTTAGCTCAGAACATCCCTACCTTTCACATTTTTTTGCGTTGAACGTCATTTTTATCAATTTTTAACATAAAATGACCATTATACCCTCTTATATAAAT